>JAEIGH010000163.1:0-167356 GCA_018903575.1 Drosophila saltans
TTCAAATTCGATATGGATTTCGAATTCGAAATGTATTTCGAAATTGATATGGATATTCGATATCGAAATGGATTTCGGTATGGACTTCGATTCGATACCGAAATGGATTTCGGTATGTGATTTCGATACCGAAATGGATTTTTCGAAATCGAAATGGATTTCGATATCGAAATGGATTTCGATATCGAAATCCATTTCGATTTCGAAATCCATTTCGGTTTCGAAATCCATACCGAAATCCATTTCGATATTCGCAATCCAATTCGATATCGAAATCCATTTCGAATTCGAAATCCATATCGAAATCGAAATCCATTTCGATATCGAAATCCATTTCGATTTCGCAATCCATAAAGAAATCCATTTTGATATCGAATTCCATATAAATTTCGAAATCCATTTCGAATTCGAAATCCATTTCGATATCGAAATCCATATCGAATTCGAAATGGATTTCGATATCAAAATCCTTTTCGAAATCGAAATTCATTTCGATATCGAAATCCATTTCGATTTCGAAATCCATTTCGGTATCGAAATCCATTTCGGTATCGAAATCCATACCGAAATCGGAATCCATTTCGATATCGAAATCCATTTCGATTTCAAAATCCATTTCGGTATCGAAATCCATATCGAAATTCATTTCGATATCGAAATCCATTTCGATTTCGAAATCCATTTCGATTTCGAAATCCATTTCGATTTCGAAATCCATTTCGATATCGAAATCCATTTCGATATCGGAATCCATTTCGATATCGAAATCCATTTCGATTTCAAAATCCATTTCGGTATCGAAATCCATATCGAAATTCATTTCGATATCGAAATCCATTTCGATTTCGAAATCCATTTCGGTATCGAAATCCATACCGAAATCCATTTCGATATCGAATTCCATAACAATTTCGAAATCCATTTCGAATTCGAAATCCATATCGAATTCGAAATCCATTTCGATATCGAAATCCATTTCGAATTCGAAATCCATTTCGATTTCGAAATCCATTTCGGTATCGAAATCCATTTCGGTATCGAAATCTATATCGAAATCCATTTCGAATTCGAAATCCATTTCGATATCGAAATCCATTTCGAATTCGAAATCCATTTCTATATCGAAATCCATTTCGATTTCGAAATCCATATCGAAATACATTTCGATATCGAATTCCATATCAATTTCGAAATCCATTTCGATTTCGAAATCCATTTCGATATCGAAATCCATTTCGATAACGAAATCCATTTCGATATCGAAATCCATTTCGATTTCGAAATCCATTTCGGTATCGAAATCCATATCGAAATTCATTTTGATATCGAAATCCATTTCGATTTCAAAATCCATTTCGGTATCGAAATCCATACCGAAATCCATTTCGATATCGATTTCCATATCAATTTCGAAATCCATTTCGAATTCGAAATCCATATCGATATCGACATCCATTTCGATATCGACATCCATCTCGATATCGAAATCCATTTCGATATCGAAATCCATTTCGATTTCGAAATCCATTTCGGTATTGAAATCCATACCGAAATCCATTTCGATATCGAATTCCATATCAATTTCGAAATCCATTTCGAATTCGACATCCATATCGATATCGAAATCCATTTCGATATCGAAATCCATTTCGATATCGAAATCCATTTCGATTTCGAAATCCATTTCGATTTCGAAATCCATTTCGGTATCGAAATCCATACCGAAATCAATTTCGATTTCGAAATCCATTTCGATTTCGAAATCCATATCGAAATACATTTTGAAATCGAAATCCATATCGAATTCGAAATCCATATCGAATTCGAAATCCATTTCGATATCGAAATCCATTTCGACATCGAAATCCATTTCGACATCGAAATCCATTTCGAATTCGAAATCCATTTCGACATGGAAATCCATTTCGAATTCGAAATCCATTTCGATATCGAAATCCATTTCGAATTCGAAATCCATTTCGATATCAAAATCCATATCGAATTCGAAATGGATTTCGATATCAAAATCCATTTCGATATCGAAATCCATTTCGAATTCGCAATCCATTTCGATATCGAAATCCATTTCGAATTCGAAATCCATATCGAAATCGAAATCCATTTCGATATCGAAATCCATTCCGATTTCGAAATCCATAAAGAAATCCATTTTGATATCGAATTCCATATAAATTTCGAAATCCATTTCGAATTCGAAATCCATTTCGATATCGAAATCCATTTCGAATTCGAAATGGATTTCGATATCAAAATCCTTTTCGATATCGAAATCAATTTCGAATTCGAAATCCATTTCGATTTCGAAATCCCTATCGAAATCCATTTCGATATCGAATTCCATATCAATTTCGAAATCCATTTCGAATTCGAAATTCATTTCGATATCGAAATCCATTTCGATTTTGAATTCCATATCGAATTCCATATCAATTTCGAAATCCATTTCGATATCGAAATCCATATCGAATTCGAAATCCATATCGAATTCGAAATCCATTTCGATATCGAAATCCATTTCGATATCGAAATCCATTTCGATTTCGAAATCCATTTCGATATCGAAATCCATTTCGATTTCGATTTCGAAATCCATATCGAATTCGAAATCCATATCGAATTCGAAATCCATTTCGATATCGAAATCCATTTCGATATCGAAATCCATTTCGATTTCGAAATCCATTTCGATATCGAAATCCATTTCGATTTCGAAATCCATTTCGATATCGAAATCCATTTCGATTTCGAAATCCATTTCGATATCAAAATCCATTTCGATTTCGAAATCCATTTCGATTTCGAAATCCATTTCGATATCGAATTCCATATCAATTTCGAAATCCATTTCGAATTCGAAATCCATATCGATATCGAAATCCATTTCGATATCGAAATCGATTTCGATTTCGAAATCCATTTCGGTATCGAAATCCATACTGAAATCCATTTCGATATCGTATTCCATATCAATTTCGAAATCCATTTCGAATTCGAAATCCATATCGAATTCGAAATCCATTTAGATTTCGAAATCCATTTAGATTTCGAAATCCATTTCGGTATCGAAATCCAAACCGAAATCCATTTCGATATCGAATTCCATATCAATTTCGAAATCCATTTCGAATTCGAAATCCATATCGATATCGAAATCCATTTCGATATCGAAATCCATTTCGATATCGAAATCGATTTCGATTTCGAAATCCATTTCGGTATCGAAATCCATACCGAAATCAATTTCGAAGTCGAATTCCATATCAATTTCGAAATCCATTTCGAATTCGAAATCCAAATCGAATTCGAAATCCATTTAGATTTCGAAATCCATTTCGATATCGAAATCCATTTCGATTTTGAAATCCATTTCGGTATCGAAATCCATACCGAAATCCATTTCGATATCGAATTCCATATCAATTTCGAAATCCATTTCGAATTCGAAATCCATATCGAATTCGAAATCCATTTCGATTTCGAAATCCATTTCGATATCCAAATCCATTTCGATTTCGAAATCCATTTCGGTATCGAAATCCATACCAAAATCCATTTCGATATCGAATTCCATATCAATTTCGAAATCCATAATATTTCGAAATCCATATCGAATTCGAAATCCATTTCGAATTCGAAATCCATTTCTTTCGAAATCCATTTCGATATCGAAATCCATATCGAATTTCGAAATGGATTTCGATATCAAAATCCATTTCGATATCGAAATCCATTTCGAATTCGCAATCCATTTCGATATCGAAATCCATTTCGAATTCGAAATCCATATCGAAATCGAAATCCATTTCGATATCGAAATCCATTCCGATTTCGAAATCCATAAAGAAATCCATTTTGATATCGAATTCCATATAAATTTCGAAATCCATTTCGATATCGAAATCCATATCGAATTCGAAATGGATTTCGATATCAAAATCCTTTTCGATATCGAAATCAATTTCGAATTCGAAATCCATTTCGATTTCGAAATCCATATCGAAATCCATTTCGATATCGAATTCCATATCAATTTCGAAATCCATTTCGAATTCGAAATCCATTTCGATATCGAAATCCATTTCGATTTCGAAATCCATATCGAAATACGTTTCGATATCGAATTCCATATCAATTTCGAAATCCATTTCGATATCGAAATCCATTTCGATATCGAATTCCATATCAATTCCGAAATCCATTTCGAATTCGAAATCCATTTCGATATCGAAATCCATTTCGATTTCGAAATCCATATCGAAATACATTTCGATATCGAATTCCATATCAATTTCGAAATCCATTTCGATATCGAAATCCATTTCGATATCGAATTCCATATCAATTTGGAAATCCATTTCGAATTCGAAATCCATATCGAATTCGAAATCCATATCGAAATACATTTCGATATCGAAATCCATTTCGATATCGAAATCCATTTCGATATCGAAATCCATTTCGATTTCGAAATCCATATCGAAATACATTTCGATATCGAATTCCATATCAATTTCGAAATCCATTTCGAATTTCGAAATCAATATCGATATCGAAATCCATATCGATATCGAAATCCAAATCGAATTCGAAATCCATTTCGATATCGAAATCCATTTCGATTTCGAAATCCATGAAAATAGAAATCCATTTCGATATCGAATTCCATAAAAATTTCGAAATACATTTCGAATTCGATGACCATTTCGAATTCGAAATCCATTTCGATATCGAAATCCTTTTCGATATCGAAATTCATTTCTATATCGAAATCCATTTCGATTTCGAAATCCGTTTCGGTATCGAAATCCATACCGAAATCCATTTCGATATCGAAATCCATTTCGATATCGAAATCCATTTCGATATCGAAATCCATTTAGAATTCGAAATCCATTTCGATATCGAAATCCATTTCGAATTCGAAATCCATTTCGATATCGAAATCCATTTCGATTTCGAAATCCATATCGAAATACATTTCGATATCGAATTCCATATCAATTTCGAAATCCATTTCGATATCGAAATCCATTTCGATATCGAAATCCATTTCGATATCGAATTCCATATCAATTTCGAAATCCATTTCGAATTCGAAATCCATATCGAATTCGAAATCCATTTAGATCATTTAGATTTCGAAATCCATTTAGAATTCGAAATCCATTTCGATATCGAAATCCATTTCGAATTCGAAATCCATTTCGATATCGAAATCCATTTCGATTTCGAAATCCATATCGAAATACATTTCGATATCGAATTCCATATCAATTTCGAAATCCATTTCGAATTCGAAATCCATATCGATATCGAAATCCATATCGATATCGAAATCCATATCGAATTCGAAATCCATATCGAAATACATTTCGATATCGAAATCCATTTCGATATCGAAATCCATTTCGATATCGAAATCCATTTCGATTTCGAAATCCATATCGAAATACATTTCGATATCGAATTCCATATCAATTTCGAAATCCATTTCGAATTCGAAATCCATATTGATATCGAAATCCATATCGATATCGAAATCCATATCGAATTCGAAATCCATTTCGATATCGAAATCCATTTCTATTTCGAAATCCATAAAGAAATCCATTTCGATATCGAATTCCATAAAAATTTCGAAATACATTTCGAATTCGAAGTCCATTTCGAATTCGAAATCCATTTCGATATCGAAATCCATTTCGATATCGAAATTCATTTCTATATCGAAATCCATTTCGATTTCGAAATCCATTTCGGTATCGAAATCCATACCGAAATCCATTTCGATATCGTATTCCATATCAATTTCGAAATCCATTTCGAATTCGAAATCCATTTCGAATTCGAAATCCATATCGAATTCGAAATCCATTTAGATTTCGAAATCCATTTAGATTTCGAAATCCATTTCGGTATCGAAATCCAAACCGAAATCCATTTCGATATCGAATTCCATTTCGATATCGAAATCCATTTCGATTTTGAAATCCATTTCGGTATCGAAATCCATACCGAAATCCATTTCGATATCGAATTCCATATCAATTTCGAAATCCATTTCGAATTCGAAATCCATATCGAATTCGAAATCCGTTTCGATTTCGAAATCCATTTCGATATCGAAATCCATTTCGATTTCGAAATCCATTTCGGTATCGAAATCCATATCAATTTCGAAATCCATTTCGAATTCGAAATCCATTTCGATATCGAAATCCATATCGATATCGAAATCCATTTCGAATTCGAAATCCATTTCGATTTCGAAATCCATATCGAAATCCATTTCGATTTCGAAATCCATTTCGGTATCGAAATCCATATCAATTTCGAAATCCATTTCGAATTCGAAATCCATTTCGATATCGAAATCCATATCGATATCGAAATCCATTTCGAATTCGAAATCCATTTCGAATTCGAAATCCATTTCGAATTCGAAATCCATTTCGATATTCGAAATCCATTTCGATATCGAAATCCATTTCGATATCGAAATTCATTTCTATATCGAAATCCATTTCGATTTCGAAATCCATTTCGATATCGAAATCCATACCGAAATCCATTTCGATATCGTATTCCATATCAATTTCGAAATCCATTTCGAATTCGAAATCCATATCGAATTCGAAATCCATTTAGATTTCGAAATCCATTTAGATTTCGAAATCCATTTCGGTATCGAAATCCCAAACCGAAATCCATTTCGATATCGAATTCCATTTCGATATCGAAATCCATTTCGATTTTGAAATCTTATTAATATATGAAATCCATTTCGGTATCGAAATCCATTTCGAAATCCATTTCGATATCGAAATCCATATCAATTTCGAAATCCATTTCGAATTCGAAATCCATATCGATTTCGAAATCCGTTTCGATTTCGAAATCCATTTCGATATCGAAATCCATTTCGATTTCGAAATCCATTTCGATATCGAAATCCATTTCGATATCGAAATCCATTTCGATTTCGAAATCCATTTCGATATCGAAATCCATACCGAAATCAATTTCGATATCGAATTCCATATCAATTTCGAAATCCATTTCGAATTCGAAATCCATATCGAATTCGAAATCCATTTAGATTTCGAAATCCATTTCGATATCGAAATCCATTTCGATTTCGAAATCCATATCGAAATCCATTTCGATAACGAATTCCATATCAATTTCGAAATCCATTTCGAATTCGAAATCCATATCGAATTCGAAATCCATTTCGATTTCGAAATCCATTTCGATATCGAAATCCATTTCGATTTCGAAATCCATTTCGATATCGAAATCCATACCGAAATCCATTTCGATATCGAATTCCATATCAATTTCGAAATCCATATCGAATTCGAAATCCATATCGAATTCGAAATCCCATTTCGATATCGAAATCCATTATCGAAATCCATTTCGATATCGAAATCCATGTCGATATCGAAATCCATTTCGATTTCGAAATCCATTTCGATTTCGAAATCCATATCGAAATACATTTCGATATCGAAATCCATTCCGAATTCGAAATCCATAACGAATTCGAAATCCATTTCGACATCGAAATCCATTTCGAATTCGAAATCCATTTTCGATATCGAAATCCATATCGAATTCGAAATGGATTTCGATATCAAAATCCATTTCGATATCGAAATCCATTTCGAATTCGCAATCCATTTCGATATCGAAATCCATTTCGAATTCGAAATCCATATCGAAATCGAAGTCCATTTCGATATCGAAATCCATTTCGATTTCGAAATCCATAAAGAAATCCATTTTGATATCGAATTCCATATAAATTTCGAAATCCATTTCGAATTCGAGATCCATTTCGATATCGAAATCCATTTCGAATTCGAAATCCATTTCGATATCGAAATCCATTTCGAATTCGAAATCCATTTCGATATCGAAATCCATTTCGATTTCGAAATCCATATCGAAATCCATTTCGATATCGAATTCCATATCAATTTCGAAATCCATTTCGAATTCGAAATCCATTTCGATATCGAAATCCATATCGATATCGAAATCCATTTCGAATTCGAAATCCATTTCGATTTCGAAATCCATATCGAAATCCATTTCGATATCGAATTCCATATCAATTTCGAAATCCATTTCGAATTCGAAATCCATTTCGATATCGAAATCCATATCGATTTCGAAATCGAAATCCATTTCGATATCGAAATCCATTTCGATATCGAAATCCATTTCGATATCGAAATCCATTTTCGATATTCGAAATCCATTTCGAATTCGAAATCCATTTCGAATTCGAAATCCATTTCGATATCGAAATCCATTTCGAATTCGAAATCCATTTCGATATCGAAATCCATTTCGATATCGAAATCCATTTCGATATCGAAATTCATTTCGATATCGAAATCCATTTCGATTTCGAAATCCATTTCGGTATCGAAATCCATATCGAAATCCATTTCGATATCGAATTCCATATCAATTTCGAAATCCATTTCGAATTTGAAATCCATATCGAATTCGAAATCCATATCGATATCGAAATCCATACCGAAATCCATTTCGATATCGAATTCCATATCAATTTCGAAATCCATTTCGATTTCGAAATCCATTTCGGTATCGAAATCCATTCGATATCGAAATCCATTTCGATATCGAAATATTTCGATTTCGAATTCCATATCAATTTCGAAATCCATTTCGATATCGAAATCCATTTCGATATCGAAATCCCAAATCGAAATCCATTTCGATATCGAATTCCATTTCGATATCGAAATCCATTTCGATTTTGAAATCCATTTCGGTATCGAAATCCATACCGAAATCCATTTCGATATCGAATTCCATATCAATTTCGAAATCCATATCGAATTCGAAATCCATATCGAATTCGAAATCCGTTTCGATTTCGAAATCCATTTCGATATCGAAATCCATTTCGATTTCGAAATCCATTTCGGTATCGAAATCCATACCGAAATCCATTTCGATATCGAATTCCATATCAATTTCGAAATCCATTTCGAATTCGAAATCCATATCGAATTCGAAATCCATTTAGATTTCGAAATCCATTTAGATTTCGAAATCCATTTCGATATCGAAATCCAAACCGAAATCCATTTCGATATCGAATTCCATTTCGATATCGAAATCCATTTCGATTTTGAAATCCATTTCGGTATCGAAATCCATACCGAAATCCATTTCGATATCGAATTCCATATCAATTTCGAAATCCATATCGAATTCGAAATCCATATCGAATTCGAAATCCGTTTCGATTTCGAAATCCATTTCGATATCGAAATCCATTTCGATTTCGAAATCCATATCGATATCGAAATCCATTTCGACCAAAATCCATTTCGATATCGAATTCCATATCAATTTCGAAATCCATATCGAATTCGAAATCCATATCGAATTCGAAATCCATTTCGATATCGAAATCCATTTCGATTTCGAAATTCATTTCGTTATCGAAATCCATACCGAAATCCATTTCGATATCGAATTCCATATCAATTTCGAAATCCGTTTCGAATTCGAAATCCATATCGAATTCGAAATCCATTTCGATTTCGAAATCCATTTCGATATCGAAATCCATTTCGATTTCGAAATCCATTTCGATATCGAAATCCATACCGAAATCCATTTCGATATCGAATTCCATATCAATTTCGAAATCCATTTCGAATTCGAAATCAATTCGAAATCATTTCGAATTCGAATCCATTTATTTGAGATCATTTAGATTTCGAAATCCATTTCGATATCGAAATCCATTTTCGATTTCGAAATCCATTTCGGTATCGAAATCCATACACGAAATCCATTTCGATATCGAATTCCATATCAATTTCGAAATACATTTCGATATCGAATTCCATATCAATTTCGAAATCCATTTCGAATTCGAAATCCATTTCGATATCGAAATCCATATCGATATCGAAATCCATATCGAATTCGAAATCCATTTCGATATCGAATTCCATATTAATTTCGAAATCCATTTCGAATTCGAAGTCCATTTCGATATCGAAATCGATTTCGATATCGAAATCCATTTCGATATCGAAATCCATTTCGATATCGAAATCCATTTCGATTTCGAAATCCATTTCGGTATCGAAATCCATATCAAATCGAAATCCATTTATATTCCATATCGATTTCAAATCCATTTCGATTTCGAAATCCATTTCGAATTCGAAATCCATATCGAATTCGAAATCCATTTCGATTTCGAAATCCATTTCGATATCGAAATCCATTTCGATTTCGAAATCCATTTCGATATCGAAATCCATACCGAAATCCATTTCGATATCGAATTCCATATCAATTTCGAAATCCATTTCGAATTCGAAATCCATTTCGATATCGAAATCCATTTCGATATCGAAATCCATTTCGATATCGAAATCCATTTCGATATCGAAATCCATTTCGATATCGAAATCCATTTCGATATCGAAATCCATTTCGATATCGAAATCCATTTCGATTTCGAAATCCATTTCGATATCGAAATCCATTTCGATTTCGAAATCCATTTCGATATCGAAATCCATATCAATTTCGAAATCCATTTCGATATCGAAATCCATATCAATTTCGAAATCCATTTCGAATTCGAAATCCATTTCGATATCGAAATCCATTTCGATTTCGAAATCCATTTCGATATCGAAATCCATTTCGATTTCGAAATCCATTTCGATTTCGAAATCCATATCGAAATCCGAAATCCATTTCGATATCGAAATCCATTTCGATTTCGAAATCCATTTCGAATTCGAAATCCATTTCGATATCGAAATCCATTTCGATTCGAAATCCGAAATCCATTTCGATATCGAAATCCATTTCGATTTCGAAATCCATTTCGATATCGAAATCCATTTCGAAATCCATTTCGATTTCGAAATCCGATTTCGATATCAAATCTATCGAAATCCATTTCGATATCGAAATCCATTTCGAATTTCGAAATCCATTTCGATATCGAAATCCATTTCGATTTCGAAATCCATTTCGATATCGAAATCCATTTCGATATCGAAATCCATTTCGATATCGATTTCCATTCGAAATCCATTTCGAAATCGAAACCATTTCGATATCGAAATCCATATCGAAATCGAAATCCATTTCGATATCGAAATCCATTTCGATATCGAAATCCATTCGAAAATTTCGATATCCATTTCGAAATCGAATTCGATATCGAAATCCATTTCGATTTCGAAATCCATTTCGAATTCGAAATCCATTTCGATATCGAAATCCATTTCGAATTTCGAAATCCATTTCGATATCGAAATCCATTTCGATATTCGAAATCCATTTTCGATATTCGAAATCCATTTCGATTTCGAAATCCATATCAAATTCGAAATCCATTTCGATATCGAATTCCATATCGATTTCGAAATCCATTTCGAATTCGAAATCCATTTCGATATCGAAATCCATTTCGATATCGAAATCCATTTCGAATTCGAAATCCATTTCGATTTCGAAATCCATTTCATTCGATATCGAAATCCATTTCGATATCGAAATCCATATCAATTTCGAAATCCATTTCGATATTCGAAATCCATTTCGATATCGAAATCCATTTCGATATCGAAATCCATTTCGATTTCGAAATCCATTTCGATATCGAAATCCATTTCGATATCGAAATCCATTTCGAATTTCGAAATCCATTTCGAATTCGAAATCCATTTCGATATCGAAATCCATTTCGAATTCGAAATCCATTTCGATATCGAAATCCATTTCGATATCGAAATCCATTTCGATTTCGAAATCCATTTCGATATCGAAATTCCATATCGATTTCGAAATCCATTTCGATTTCGAAATCCATTTCGATATCGAAATCCATTTCGATTTCGAAATCCATTTCGATATCAATATCCATATCGATTTCGAAATCCATTTCGAATTTCGAAATCCATATCGATATCGAAATCCATTTCGATATCGAAATCCATATCGATTTCGAAATCCATTTCGATTTCGAAATCCATTTCGATATCGAAATCCATTTCGATTTCGAAATCCCATTTCGAATATCGAATAATTTCCATTTCGAAATCCATTTCGATATCGAAATCCATTTCGATATCGAAATCCATTTCGATATTCGAATTCGAAATCCATTTCGATATCGAAATCCATTTCGATATCGAAATCCATATCGAATTTCGAAATCCATTTCGAATATCGAAATCCATTTCGATATCGAAATCCATTTCGATTTCGAAATCCATTTCGATATCGAAATCCATTTCGATATCGAAATCCATTTCGATATCGAAATCCATTTCGATTTCGAAATCCATTTCGATTTCGAAATCCATTTCGAATTCGAAATCCATTTCGATATCGAAATCCATTTCGATTTCGAAATCCATTTCGATATCGAAATCCCATTTCGAAATATCATTTCCATATCGATTTCGAAATCCATATCGAATTCGAAATCCATTTCGATTTCGAAATCCATTTAGATTTCGAAATCCATTTCGATATCGAAATCCATTTCGATATCGAAATCCATTTCGATATCGAAATCCATTTCGATTTCGAAATCCATTTCGATATCGAAATCCATTAATTCGAAATCCATTTCGATATCGAAATCCATATCGAATTTCGAAATCGATATTCGAAATCCATATCGATTTCGAAATCCATTTCGATATCGAAATCCATTTCGATTTCGAAATCCATTTCGATTTCGAAATCCATTTCGATATCGAAATCCATTTCGATATCGAATTTCCAAATCCATTTCGATTTCGAAATCCATATCGATATTCGAAATCCATTTCGAATTCGAAATCCATTTCGATATCGAAATCCATTTCGATTTCGAAATCCATTTCGGTATCGAAATCCATACCGAAATCCATTTCGATATCGAATTCCATATCAATTTCGAAATCCATTTCGAATTCGAAATCCATATCGAATTCGAAATCCATTTCGATTTCGAAATCCATTTCGATATCGAAATCCATTTCGATTTCGAAATCCATTTCGATATCGAAATCCATTCCGAAATCCATTTCGATATCGAATTCCACATCAATTTCGAAATCCATTTCGAATTCGAAATCCATATCGAATTCGAAATCCATTTGAAATCCATTTAGATTTCGAAATCCATTTCGATATCGAAATCCATTTCGATTTCGAAATCCATTTCGGTATCGAAATCCATACCGAAATCCATTTCGATATCGAATTCCATATCAATTTCGAAATCCATTTCGATATCGAATTCCATATCAATTTCGAAATCCATTTCGAATTCGAAATCCATATCGATATCGAAATCCATTTCGATATCGAAATCCATATCGAATTCGAAATCCATTTCGATATCGAATTCCATTTCGATTTCGAAATCCATTTCGAATTCGAAATCCATTTCGATATCGAAATCGATTTCGATATCGAAATCCATTTTCGATATCGAAATTCATTTCGATATCGAAATCCATTTCGATTTTTCGAAATCCATTTCGATATCGAAATCCATACCGAAATCCATTTCGATATCATATTCCATATCAATTTCGAAATCCATTTCGAATTCGAAATCCATATCGAATTCGAAATCCATTTAGATTTCGAAATCCATTTCGATATCGAAATCCATTTCGATTTCGAAATCCATTTCGGTATCGAAATCCATACCGAAATCCATTTCGATATCGAATTCCATATCAATTTCGAAATCCATTTCGAACTCGAAATCCATTTCGATATCGAAATCCATTTCGATATCGAAATCCATATCGAATTCGAAATCCATTTAGATTTCGAAATCCATTTCGATATCGAAATCCATTGCGATTTCGAAATCCATTTCGGTATCGAAATCCATACCGAAATCCATTTCG
Source organism: Drosophila saltans (assembly GCA_018903575.1). Lineage (NCBI taxonomy): Eukaryota > Metazoa > Arthropoda > Insecta > Diptera > Drosophilidae > Drosophila > Drosophila saltans. The sequence goes on from JAEIGH010000163.1 coordinate 13,968, forward strand.
ATATCGAATTCCATATCAATTTCGAAATCCATATCGAATTCGAAATCCATATCGAATTCGAAATCCATTTCGATATCGAAATCCATTATCGAAATCCATTTCGATATCGAAATCCATGTCGATATCGAAATCCATTTCGATTTCGAAATCCATTTCGATTTCGAAATCCATATCGAAATCCATTTCGATATCGAAATCCATATCGAATTCGAAATCCATATCGAATTCGAAATCCATTTCGACATCGAAATCCATTTCGAATTCGAAATCCATTTCGATATCGAAATCCATATCGAATTTCGAAATGGATTTCGATATCGAAATCCATTTCGATATCGAAATCCATTTCGAATTCGCAATCCATTTCGATATCGAAATCCATTTCGAATTCGAAATCCATATCGAAATCGAAATCCATTTCGATATCGAAATCCATTTCGATTTCGAAATCCATAAAGAAATCCATTTTGATATCGAATTCCATATAAATTTCGAAATCCATTTCGAATTCGAGATCCATTTCGATATCGAAATCAATTTCGAATTCGAAATCCATTTCGATATCGAAATCCATTTCGAATTCGAAATCCATTTCGATATCGAAATCCATTTCGATTTCGAAATCCATATCGAAATCCATTTCGATATCGAATTCCATATCAATTTCGAAATCCATTTCGAATTCGAAATCCATTTCGATATCGAAATCCATATCGATATCGAAATCCATTTCGAATTCGAAATCCATTTCGATTTCGAAATCCATATCGAAATCCATTTCGATATCGAATTCCATATCAATTTCGCAATTCCATTTCGAATTCGAAATCCATTTCGATATCGAAATCCATATCGATATCGAAATCCATTTCGAATTCGAAATCCATTTCGATATCGAAATCCATTTCGATATCAAAATCCATTTCGAATTCGAAATCCATTTCGAATTCGAAATCCATTTCGATATCGAAATCCATTTCGAATTCGAAATCCATTTCGATATCGAAATCCATTTCGATATCGAAATCCATTTCGATATCGAAATTCATTTCGATATCGAAATCCATTTCGATTTCGAAATCCATTTCGGTATCGAAATCCATACCGAAATCCATTTCGATATCGTATTCCATATCAATTTCGAAATCCATTTCGAATTTGAAATCCATATCGAATTCGAAATCCATTTAGATTTCGAAATCCATTTCGATATCGAAATCCATTTCGATTTCGAAATCCATTTCGATATCGAAATCCATACCGAAATCCATTTCGATATCGAATTCCATATCAATTTCGAAATCCATTTCGATTTCGAAATCCATTTCGGTATCGAAATCCATACCGAAATCAATTTCGATATCGAATTCCATATCAATTTCGAAATCCATTTCGATATCGAAATCCATTTCGGTATCGAAATCCAAACCGATTTCCATTTCGATATCGAAATCCATTTCGATATCGAAATCCATTTCGATTTTGAAATCCATTTCGGTATCGAAATCCATACCGAAATCCATTTCGATATCGAATTCCATATCAATTTCGAAATCCATTTCGAATTCGAAATCCATATCGAATTCGAAATCCATTTCGATTTCGAAATCCATTTCGATATCGAAATCCATTTCGATTTCGAAATCCATTTCGGTATCGAAATCCATACCAAAATCCATTTCGATATCGAATTCCATATCAATTTCGAAATCCATATCGAATTCGAAATCCATATCGAATTCGAAATCCATTTCGATATCGAAATCCATTTCGATTTCGAAATTCATTTCGGTATCGAAATCCATACCGAAATCCATTTCGATATCGAATTCCATATCAATTTCGAAATCCGTTTCGAATTCGAAATCCATATCGAATTCGAAATCCATTTAGATTTCGAAATCCATTTCGATATCGAAATCCATTTCGATTTCGAAATCCATTTCGGTATCGAAATCCATACCGAAATCCATTTCGATATCGAATTCCACATCGATTTCGAAATCCATTTCGAATTCGAAATCCATATCGAATTCGAAATCCATTTAGATCATTTAGATTTCGAAATCCATTTCGATATCGAAATCCATTTCGATTTCGAAATCCATTTCGGTATCGAAATCCATACCGAAATCCATTTCGATATCGAATTCCATATCAATTTCGAAATACATTTCGATATCGAATTCCATATCAATTTCGAAATCCATTTCGAATTCGAAATCCATATCGATATCGAAATCCACATCGATATCGAAATCCATATCGAATTCGAAATCCATTTCGATATCGAATTCCATATTAATTTCGAAATCCATTTCGAATTCGAAGTCCATTTCGATATCGAAATGGATTTCGATATCGAAATCCATTTCGATATCGAAATTCATTTCGATATCGAAATCCATTTCGATTTTGAAATCCATTTCGGTATCGAAATCCATACCGAAATCCATTTCGATATCATATTCCATATCAATTTCGAAATCCATTTCTAATTCGAAATCCATATCGAATTCGAAATCCATTTAGATTTCGAAATCCATTTCGATATCGAAATCCATTTCGATTTCGAAATCCATTTCGGTATCGAAATCCATACCGAAATCCATTTCGATATCGAATTCCATATCAATTTCGAAATCCATTTCGAATTCGAAATCCATTTCGATATCGAAATCCATTTCGATATCGAAATCCATTTCGATTTCGAAATCCATTTCGGTATCGAAATCCATACCGAAATCAATTTCGATATCGAATTCCATATCAATTTCGAAATCCATTTCGAATTCGAAGTCCATATCGAATTCGAAATCCATTTAGATTTCGAAATCCATTTCGATATCGAAATCCATTTCGATTTCGAAATCCATACCGAAATCCATTTCGATAACGAATTCCATATCAATTTCGAAATCCATTTCGAATTCGAAATCCATATCGAATTCGAAATCCATTTAGATTTCGAAATCCATTTCGATATCGAAATCCATTGCGATTTCGAAATCCATTTCGGTATCGAAATCCATACCGAAATCCATTTCGATATCGAATTCCATATCAATTTCGAAATCCATATCGAATTCGAAATCCATATCGAATTCGAAATCCATTTCGATATCGAAATCCATTATCGAAATCCATTTCGATATCGAAATCCATGTCGATATCGAAATCCATTTCGATTTCGAAATCCATTTCGATTTCGAAATCCATATCGAAATACATTTCGATATCGAAATCCATACCGAATTCGAAATCCATAACGAATTCCGAAATCCATTTCGACATCGAAATCCATTTCGAATTCGAAATCCATTTCGATATCGAAATCCATTTCGATATCGAAATCCATATCGAATTCGAAATGGATTTCGATATCAAAATCCATTTCGAAATCGAAATCCATTTCGAATTCGAAATCCATTTCGATATCGAAATCCATATCGAATTCGAAATCCATATCGAAATCGAAGTCCATTTCGATATCGAAATCCATTTCGATTTCGAAATCCATAAAGAAATCCATTTTGATATCGAATTCCATATAAATTTCGAAATCCATTTCGAATTCGAGATCCATTTCGATATCGAAATCAATTTCGAATTCGAAATCCATTTCGATATCGAAATCCATTTCGAATTCGAAATCCATTTCGATATCGAAATCCATTTCGATTTCGAAATCCATATCGAAATCCATTTCGATATCGAATTCCATATCAATTTCGAAATCCATTTCGAATTCGAAATCCATTTCGATATCGAAATCCATATCGATATCGAAATCCATTTCGAATTCGAAATCCATTTCGATTTCGAAATCCATATCGAAATCCATTTCGATATCGAATTCCATATCAATTTCGAAATCCATTTCGAATTCGAAATCCATTTCGATATCGAAATCCATATCGATATCGAAATCCATATCGAATTCGAAATCCATTTCGATATCGAAATCCATTTCGATATCAAAATCCATTTCGAATTCGAAATCCATTTCGAATTCGAAATCCATTTCGATATCGAAATCCATTTCGAATTCGAAATCCATTTCGATATCGAAATCCATTTCGATATCGAAATCCATTTCGATATCGAAATTCATTTCGATATCGAAATCCATTTCGATTTCGAAATCCATTTCGGTATCGAAATCCATACCGAAATCCATTTCGATATCGTATTCCATATCAATTTCGAAATCCATTTCGAATTTGAAATCCATATCGAATTCGAAATCCATTTAGATTTCGAAATCCATTTCGATATCGAATTCCATTTCGATTTCGAAATCCATTTCGGTATCGAAATCCATACCGAAATCCATTTCGATATCGAATTCCATATCAATTTCGAAATCCATTTCGATTTCGAAATCCATTTCGGTATCGAAATCCATACCGAAATCAATTTCGATATCGAATTCCATATCAATTTCGAAATCCATTTCGATATCGAAATCCATTTCGGTATCGAAATCCAAACCGAAATCCATTTCGATATCGAATTCCATTTCGATATCGAAATCCATTTCGATTTTGAAATCCATTTCGGTATCGAAATCCATACCGAAATCCATTTCGATATCGAATTCCATATCAATTTCGAAATCCATTTCGAATTCGAAATCCATATCGAATTCGAAATCCGTTTCGATTTCGAAATCCATTTCGATATCGAAATCCATTTCGATTTCGAAATCCATTTCGGTATCGAAATCCATACCAAAATCCATTTCGATATCGAATTCCATATCAATTTCGAAATCCATATCGAATTCGAAATCCATATCGAATTCGAAATCCATTTAGATTTCGAAATCCATTTAGATTTCGAAATCCATTTCGGTATCGAAATCCAAACCGAAATCCATTTCGATATCGAATTCCATTTCGATATCGAAATCCATTTCGATTTTGAAATCCATTTCGGTATCGAAATCCATACCGAAATCCATTTCGATATCGAATTCCATATCAATTTCGAAATCCATTTCGAATTCGAAATCCATATCGAATTCGAAATCCGTTTCGATTTCGAAATCCATTTCGATATCGAAATCCATTTCGATTTCGAAATCCATTTCGGTATCGAAATCCATACCAAAATCCATTTCGAAATCGAATTCCATATCAATTTGGAAATCCATATCGAATTCGAAATCCATATCGAATTCGAAATCCATTTCGATATCGAAATCCATTTCGATTTCGAAATTCATTTCGGTATCGAAATCCATACCGAAATCCATTTCGATATCGAATTCCATATCAATTTCGAAATCCGTTTCGAATTCGAAATCCATATCGAATTCGAAATCCATTTAGATTTCGAAATCCATTTCGATATCGAAATCCATTTCGATTTCGAAATCCATTTCGGTATCGAAATCCATACCGAAATCCATTTCGATATCGAATTCCACATCAATTTCGAAATCCATTTCGAATTCGAAATCCATATCGAATTCGAAATCCATTTAGATCATTTAGATTTCGAAATCCATTTCGATATCGAAATCCATTTCGATTTCGAAATCCATTTCGGTATCGAAATCCATACCGAAATCCATTTCGATATCGAATTCCATATCAATTTCGAAATACATTTCGATATCGAATTCCATATCAATTTCGAAATCCATTTCGAATTCGAAATCCATATCGATATCGAAATCCACATCGATATCGAAATCCATATCGAATTCGAAATCCATTTCGATATCGAATTCCATATTAATTTCGAAATCCATTTCGAATTCGAAGTCCATTTCGATTTTGAAATCCATTTCGGTATCGAAATCAATACCGAAATCCATTTCGATATCATATTCCATATCAATTTCGAAATCCATTTCTAATTCGAAATCCATATCGAATTCGAAATCCATTTAGATTTCGAAATCCATTTCGATATCGAAATCCATTTCGATTTCGAAATCCATTTCGGTATCGAAATCCATACCGAAATCCATTTCGATATCGAATTCCATATCAATTTCGAAATCCATTTCGAATTCGAAATCCATTTCGATATCGAAATCCATTTCGATATCGAAATCCATTTCGATATCGAAATCCATTTCGATATCGAAATCCATTTCGATATCGCAATCCATTTCGATATCGAAATCCATTTCGATATCGAAATCCATTTCGATTTCGAAATCCATTTCGGTATCGAAATCCATACCGAAATCAATTTCGATATCGAATTCCATATCAATTTCGAAATCCATTTCGAATTCGAAGTCCATATCGAATTCGAAATCCATTTAGATTTCGAAATCCATTTCGATATCGAAATCCATTTCGATTTCGAAATCCATACCGAAATCCATTTCGATAACGAATTCCATATCAATTTCGAAATCCATTTCGAATTCGAAATCCATATCGAATTCGAAATCCATTTAGATTTCGAAATCCATTTCGATATCGAAATCCATTGCGATTTCGAAATCCATTTCGGTATCGAAATCCATACCGAAATCCATTTCGATATCGAATTCCATATCAAATTCGAAATCCATTTCGAATTCGAAATCCATATCGAATTCGAAATCCATTTCGATATCGAAATCCATTTCGATATCGAAATCCATGTCGATATCGAAATCCATTTCGATTTCGAAATCCATTTCGATTTCGAAATCCATATCGAAATACATTTCGACATTTCGAAATCCATACCGAATATCGAAATCCATCCATTTCGACATCGAAATCCATTTCGAATTCGAAATCCATTTCGATATCGAAATCCATATCGAATTCGAAATGGATTTCGATATCAAAATCCATTTCGATATCGAAATCCATTTCGAATTCGCAATCCATTTCGATATCGAAATCCATTTCGAATATCGAAATCCATATCGAAATCGAAGTCCATTTCGATATCGAAATCCATTTCGATTTCGAAATCCATAAAGAAATCCATTTTGATATCGAATTCCATATAAATTTCGAAATCCATTTCGAATTCGAGATCCATTTCGATATCGAAATCAATTTCGAATTCGAAATCCATTTCGATATCGAAATCCATTTCGAATTCGAAATCCATTTCGATATCGAAATCCATTTCGATTTCGAAATCCCATATCGAAATCCATTTCGATATCGAATTCCATATCAATTTCGAAATCCATTTCGAATTCGAAATCCATTTCGATATCGAAATCCATATCGATATCGAAATCCATTTCGAATTCGAAATCCATTTCGATTTCGAAATCCATATCGAAATCCATTTCGATATCGAATTCCATATCAATTTCGAAATCCATTTCGAATTCGAAATCCATTTCGATATCGAAATCCATATCGATATCGAAATCCATTTCGAATTCGAAATCCATTTCGATATCGAAATCCATTTCGATATCAAAATCCCATTTCGAATTCGAAATCCATTTCGAATTCGAAATCCATTTCGATATCGAAATCCATTTCGAATTCGAAATCCATTTCGATATCGAAATCCATTTCGATATCGAAATCCATTTCGATATCGAAATTCATTTCGATATCGAAATCCCATTTCGATTTCGAAATCCATTTCGGTATCGAAATCCATACCGAAATCCATTTCGATATCGTATTCCATATCAATTTCGAAATCCATTTCGAATTTGAAATCCATATCGAATTCGAAATCCATTTAGATTTCGAAATCCATTTCGATATCGAATTCCATTTCGATTTCGAAATCCATTTCGGTATCGAAATCCATACCGAAATCCATTTCGATATCGAATTCCATATCAATTTCGAAATCCATTTCGATTTCGAAAATCCTTTTATCGAAATCCATACCGAATAATTTCGATATCGAATTCCATATCAATTTCGAAATCCATTTCGATATCGAAATCCATTTTCGGTATCGAAATCGGATTTCGTGATATGGAATTCGATATCGAATTTCGATTTCGAAATGGATTTCGATGAGATTTCGAAATTCCATCGAAAGGAATTCGATATCGAAATGGATTTCGAAATCCATATCGATATCCATTTCGATATCGAAATCCATTTCGATTTCGAAATCCATTTCGGTATCGAAATCCATACCGAAGTCAATTTCGATATCGAATTCCATATCAATTTCGAAATCCATTTCGAATTCGAAGTCCATATCGAATTCGAAATCCATTTAGATTTCGAAATCCATTTCGATATCGAAATCCATTTCGATTTCGAAATCCATACCGAAATCCATTTCGATAACGAATTCCATATCAATTTCGAAATCCATTTCGAATTCGAAATCCATATCGAATTCGAAATCCATTTAGATTTCGAAATCCATTTCGATATCGAAATCCATTTCGATATCGAATTCCATATCAATTCCGAAATCCATTTCGAATTCGAAATCCATATCGAATTCGAAATCCATTTAGATCATTTAGATTTCGAAATCCATTTAGAATTCGAAATCCATTTCGATATCGAAATCCATTTCGATTTCGAAATCCATTTCGATATCGAAATCCATTTCGATTTCGAAATCCATATCGAAATACATTTCGATATCGAATTCCATATCAATTTCGAAATCCATTTCGATATCGAAATCCATTTCGATATCGAATTCCATATCAATTTGGAAATCCATTTCGAATTCGAAATCCATATCGAATTCGAAATCCATATCGAAATACATTTCGATATCGAAATCCATTTCGATATCGAAATCCATTTCGATATCGAAATCCATTTCGATTTCGAAATCCATATCGAAATACATTTCGATATCGAATTCCATATCAATTTCGAAATCCATTTCGAATTCGAAATCAATATCGATATCGAAATCCATATCGATATCGAAATCCATATCGAATTCGAAATCCATTTCGATATCGAAATCCATTTCGATTTCGAAATCCATAAAGAAATCCATTTCGATATCGAATTCCATAAAAATTTCGAAATACATTTCGAATTCGATGACCATTTCGAATTCGAAATCCATTTCGATATCGAAATCCTTTTCGATATCGAAATTCATTTCTATATCGAAATCCATTTCGATTTCGAAATCCGTTTCGGTATCGAAATCCATACCGAAATCCATTTCGATATCGAAATCCATTTCGATATCGAAATCCATTTCGATATCGAAATCCATTTAGAATTCGAAATCCATTTCGATATCGAAATCCATTTCGAATTCGAAATCCATTTCGATATCGAAATCCATTTCGATTTCGAAATCCATATCGAAATACATTTCGATATCGAATTCCATATCAATTTCGAAATCCATTTCGATATCGAAATCCATTTCGATATCGAAATCCATTTCGATATCGAATTCCATATCAATTTCGAAATCCATTTCGAATTCGAAATCCATATCGAATTCGAAATCCATTTAGATCATTTAGATTTCGAAATCCATTTAGAATTCGAAATCCATTTCGATATCGAAATCCATTTCGAATTCGAAATCCATTTCGATATCGAAATCCATTTCGATTTCGAAATCCATATCGAAATACATTTCGATATCGAATTCCATATCAATTTCGAAATCCATTTCGATATCGAAATCCATTTCGATATCGAATTCCATATCAATTTGGAAATCCATTTCGAATTCGAAATCCATATCGAAATACATTTCGATATCGAAATCCATTTCGATATCGAAATCCATTTCGATATCGAAATCCATTTCGATTTCGAAATCCATATCGAAATACATTTCGATATCGAATTCCATATCAATTTCGAAATCCATTTCGAATTCGAAATCCATATCGATATCGAAATCCATATCGATATCGAAATCCATATCGAATTCGAAATCCATTTCGATATCGAAATCCATTTCTATTTCGAAATCCATAAAGAAATCCATTTCGATATCGAATTCCATAAAAATTTCGAAATACATTTCGAATTCGAAGTCCATTTCGAATTCGAAATCCATTTCGATATCGAAATCCATTTCGATATCGAAATTCATTTCTATATCGAAATCCATTTCGATTTCGAAATCCATTTCGGTATCGAAATCCATACCGAAATCCATTTCGATATCGTATTCCATATCAATTTCGAAATCCATTTCGAATTCGAAATCCATATCGAATTCGAAATCCATTTAGATTTCGAAATCCATTTAGATTTCGAAATCCATTTCGGTATCGAAATCCAAACCGAAATCCATTTCGATATCGAATTCCATTTCGATATCGAAATCCATTTCGATTTTGAAATCCATTTCGGTATCGAAATCCATACCGAAATCCATTTCGATATCGAATTCCATATCAATTTCGAAATCCATTTCGAATTCGAAATCCATATCGAATTCGAAATCCGTTTCGATTTCGAAATCCATTTCGATATCGAAATCCATTTCGATTTCGAAATCCATTTCGGTATCGAAATCCATACCAAAATCCATTTCGATATCGAATTCCATATCAATTTCGAAATCCATATCGAATTCGAAATCCATATCGAATTCGAAATCCATTTCGATATCGAAATCCATTTCGATTTCGAAATTCATTTCGGTATCGAAATCCATACCGAAATCCATTTCGATATCGAATTCCATATCAATTTCGAAATCCGTTTCGAATTCGAAATCCATATCGAATTCGAAATCCATTTAGATTTCGAAATCCATTTCGATATCGAAATCCATTTCGATTTCGAAATCCATTTCGGTATCGAAATCCATACCGAAATCCATTTCGATATCGAATTCCACATCAATTTCGAAATCCATTTCGAATTCGAAATCCATATCGAATTCGAAATCCATTTAGATCATTTAGATTTCGAAATCCATTTCGATATCGAAATCCATTTCGATTTCGAAATCCATTTCGGTATCGAAATCCATACCGAAATCCATTTCGATATCGAATTCCATATCAATTTCGAAATACATTTCGATATCGAATTCCATATCAATTTCGAAATCCATTTCGAATTCGAAATCCATATCGATATCGAAATCCACATCGATATCGAAATCCATATCGAATTCGAAATCCATTTCGATATCGAATTCCATATTAATTTCGAAATCCATTTCGAATTCGAAGTCCATTTCGATATCGAAATGGATTTCGATATCGAAATCCATTTCGATATCGAAATTCATTTCGATATCGAAATCCATTTCGATTTTGAAATCCATTTCGGTATCGAAATCCATACCGAAATCCATTTCGATATCATATTCCATATCAATTTCGAAATCCATTTCTAATTCAAAATCCATATCGAATTCGAAATCCATTTAGATTTCGAAATCCATTTCGATATCGAAATCCATTTCGATTTCGAAATCCATTTCGGTATCGAAATCCATACCGAAATCCATTTCGATATCGAATTCCATATCAATTTCGAAATCCATTTCGATATCGAAATTCATTTCGATATCGAAATCCATTTCGATTTTGAAATCCATTTCGGTATCGAAATCCATACCGAAATCCATTTCGATATCATATTCCATATCAATTTCGAAATCCATTTCTAATTCGAAATCCATATCGAATTCGAAATCCATTTAGATTTCGAAATCCATTTCGATATCGAAATCCATTTCGATTTCGAAATCCATTTCGGTATCGAAATCCATACCGAAATCCATTTCGATATCGAATTCCATATCAATTTCGAAATCCATTTCGAATTCGAAATCCATTTCGATATCGAAATCCATTTCGATATCGAAATCCATTTCGATATCGAAATCCATTTCGATATCGAAATCCATTTCGATATCGCAATCCATTTCGATATCGAAATCCATTTCGATATCGAAATCCATTTCGATTTCGAAATCCATTTCGGTATCGAAATCCATACCGAAATCAATTTCGATATCGAATTCCATATCAATTTCGAAATCCATTTCGAATTCGAAGTCCATATCGAATTCGAAATCCATTTAGATTTCGAAATCCATTTCGATATCGAAATCCATTTCGATTTCGAAATCCATACCGAAATCCATTTCGATAACGAATTCCATATCAATTTCGAAATCCATTTCGAATTCGAAATCCATATCGAATTCGAAATCCATTTAGATTTCGAAATCCATTTCGATATCGAAATCCATTGCGATTTCGAAATCCATTTCGGTATCGAAATCCATACCGAAATCCATTTCGATATCGAATTCCATATCAATTTCGAAATCCATATCGAATTCGAAATCCATATCGAATTCGAAATCCATTTCGATATCGAAATCCATTATCGAAATCCATTTCGATATCGAAATCCATGTCGATATCGAAATCCATTTCGATTTCGAAATCCATTTCGATTTCGAAATCCATATCGAAATACATTTCGATATCGAAATCCATACCGAATTCGAAATCCATAACGAATTCGAAATCCATTTCGACATCGAAATCCATTTCGAATTCGAAATCCATTTCGATATCGAAATCCATATCGAATTCGAAATGGATTTCGATATCAAAATCCATTTCGATATCGAAATCCATTTCGAATTCGCAATCCATTTCGATATCGAAATCCATTTCGAATTCGAAATCCATATCGAAATCGAAGTCCATTTCGATATCGAAATCCATTTCGATATCGAAATCCATTTCGATTTCGAAATCCATAAAGAAATCCATTTTGATATCGAATTCCATATAAATTTCGAAATCCATTTCGAATTCGAGATCCATTTCGATATCGAAATCAATTTCGAATTCGAAATCCATTTCGATATCGAAATCCATTTCGAATTCGAAATCCATTTCGATATCGAAATCCATTTCGATTTCGAAATCCATATCGAAATACATTTCGATATCGAATTCCATATCAATTTCGAAATCCATTTCGAATTCGAAATCCATTTCGATATCGAAATCCATATCGATATCGAAATCCATTTCGAATTCGAAATCCATTTCGATTTCGAAATCCATATCGAAATCCATTTCGATATCGAATTCCATATCAATTTCGAAATCCATTTCGAATTCGAAATCCATTTCGATATCGAAATCCATATCGATATCGAAATCCATTTCGAATTCGAAATCCATTTCGATATCGAAATCCATTTCGATATCAAAATCCATTTCGAATTCGAAATCCATTTCGAATTCGAAATCCATTTCGATATCGAAATCCATTTCGAATTCGAAATCCATTTCGATATCGAAATCCATTTCGATATCGAAATCCATTTCGATATCGAAATTCATTTCGATATCGAAATCCATTTCGATTTCGAAATCCATTTCGGTATCGAAATCCATACCGAAATCCATTTCGATATCGTATTCCATATCAATTTCGAAATCCATTTCGAATTTGAAATCCATATCGAATTCGAAATCCATTTAGATTTCGAAATCCATTTCGATATCGAATTCCATTTCGATTTCGAAATCCATTTCGGTATCGAAATCCATACCGAAATCCATTTCGATATCGAATTCCATATCAATTTCGAAATCCATTTCGATTTCGAAATCCATTTCGGTATCGAAATCCATACCGAAATCAATTTCGATATCGAATTCCATATCAATTTCGAAATCCATTTCGATATCGAAATCCATTTCGGTATCGAAATCCATACCGAAATGGATTTCGAAATTGATATGGAATTCGATATCGAAATTGATTTCGGTATGGATTTCGATACCGAAATGGATTTCGAAATCGAAATGGATTTCGAAATTGATATGGAATTCGATATCGAAATGGATTTCGGTATGGATTTCGATACCGAAATGGATTTCGAAATCGAAATGGAATTCGATATCGAAATGGATTTCGAAATCCATATCGATATCCATTTCGATATCGAAATCCATTTCGATTTCGAAATCCATTTCGGTATCGAAATCCATACCGAAGTCAATTTCGATATCGAATTCCATATCAATTTCGAAATCCATTTCGAATTCGAAGTCCATATCGAATTCGAAATCCATTTAGATTTCGAAATCCATTTCGATATCGAAATCCATTTCGATTTCGAAATCCATACCGAAATCCATTTCGATAACGAATTCCATATCAATTTCGAAATCCATTTCGAATTCGAAATCCATATCGAATTCGAAATCCATTTAGATTTCGAAATCCATTTCGATATCGAAATCCATTTCGATTTCGAAATCCATTTCGGTATCGAAATCCATACCGAAATCCATTTCGATATCGAATTCCATATCAATTTCGAAATCCATATCGAATTCGAAATCCATATCGAATTCGAAATCCATTTCGATATCGAAATCCATTATCGAAATCCATTTCGATATCGAAATCCATGTCGATATCGAAATCCATTTTGATTTCGAAATCCATTTCGATTTCGAAATCCATATCGAAATACATTTCGATATCGAAATCCATATCGAATTCAAAATCCATTTAGATTTCGAAATCCATTTCGATTTTGAAATCCATTTCGGTATCGAAATCCATACCGAAATCCATTTCGATATCATATTCCATATCAATTTCGAAATAAATTTCGAATTCGAAATCCATATCGAATTCGAAATCCATTTAGATTTCGAAATCCAATTCGATATCGAAATCCATTTCGATTTCGAAATCCATTTCGATATCGAAATCCATTTCGATTTCGAAATCCATTTCGGTATCGAAATCCATACCGAAATCCATTTCGATATCGAATTTCATATCAATTTCGAAATCCATTTCGACATCGAAATCCATTTCGAATTCGAAATCCATTTCGATATCGAAATCCATATCGAATTCGAAATGGATTTCGATATCAAAATCCATTTCGATATCGAAATCCATTTCGAATTCGCAATCCATTTCGATATCGAAATCCATTTCGAATTCGAAATCCATATCGAAATCGAAATCCATTTCGATATCGAAATCCATTTCGATTTCGAAATCCATAAAGAAATCCATTTTGATATCGAATTCCATATAAATTTCGAAATCCATTTCGAATTCGAAATCCATTTCGATATCGAAATCAATTTCGAATTCGAAATCCATTTCGATATCGAAATCCATTTCGATATCGAAATCCATTTCGAATTCGATATCCATTTCGATATCGAAATCCATTTCGAATTCGAAATCCATTTCGATATCGAAATCCATTTCGAATTCGAAATCCATTTCGATATCGAAATCCATTTCGATATCGAAATCCATTTCGATTTCGAAATCCATATCGAAATCCATTTCGATATCGAATTCCATATCAATTTCGAAATCCATTTCGAATTCGAAATCCATTTCGATATCGAAATCCATTTCGATATCAAAATCCATTTCGAATTCGAAATCCATTTCGATATCGAAATCCATTTCGAATTCGAAATCCATTTCGATATCGAAATCCATTTCGATATTGAAATCCATTTCGATTTCGAAATCCATATCGAATTCCATATCAATTTCGAAATCCATTTCGATATCGAAATCCATTTCGAAATCCATATCGAATTCGAAATCCATTTAGATCATTTAGATTTCGAAATCCATTTCGATATCGAAATCCATTTCGATTTCGAAATCCATTTCGGTATCGAAATCTATACCGAAATCCATTTCGATATCGAATTTCATATCAATTTCGAAATCCATTTCGATTTCGAAATCCATTTTGAAATCGAAATCCTTATCGATATCGAAATCCATTTCGAAATCGGAATCCATTTCGATATCAAAAACCATTTCGATTTCGAAATCCATATCGAATTCAAAATCCATTTTGAAATCGGAATCCATTTCGATATCGAAATCCATTTCGACTTGGAAATCCATATAGAAATACATTTCGATATCGAATTCCATATCAATTTCGAAATCCATTTCGAATTCGAAATCCATTTCGAAATCGAAATCCATATCGACTTCGAAATACATTTCGATATCGAATTCCATATCAATTTCGAAATTCATTTCGAATTCAAATCCATTTCGATATCGAAATCCATTTCGATATCGAAATCCATTTCGATTTCGAAATCCATTTAGAAATCCATTTCGATATCGAATTCCATATCAATTTCGAAATCCATTTCGAATTCGAAATCCATATCTATATCGAAATCCATATCGAATTCGAAATCCATTTCGATATCGAAATCCATTTCGATTTCGAAATCCATTTCGATATCGAAATCCATTTCGATATCGAAATCCATATCGATTTCGAAAT
Source organism: Drosophila saltans (assembly GCA_018903575.1). Lineage (NCBI taxonomy): Eukaryota > Metazoa > Arthropoda > Insecta > Diptera > Drosophilidae > Drosophila > Drosophila saltans. Next base: position 30,174 of record JAEIGH010000163.1, read on the forward strand.
CCATATCGATTTCGAAATCCATTTCGATTTCGATATCGAAATCCATATCGATTTCGAAATCCATTTCGATATCGAAATCCATTTCGATTTCGAAATCCATTTCGATTTCGAATTCGATATGGATTTCGAATTCGATATGAATTTCGAATTCGAAATGGATTTCGAATTCGATATGGATTTCGAAATCGAAATAAATTTAGAATTCGATATGGAATTCGATATCGAAATGGATTCCGATTTCAAAATGGATTTCGAAATCGAAATGGATTTCGAAATCGAAATGGATTTCGATATCGAAATAGATTTCGAAATCGAAATGGATTTCGAATTCGATATGGATTTCGATATCGAAATGGATTCCGATTTCGAAATCCATTTCGATATCGAAACCCATTTCGATTTCGAAATCCATATCGAATTCGAAATCCATTTCGATTTCGAAATCCATTTTGAAATCGGAATCCATTTTGATATCGAATTCCATATCGAATTCTAAATTTATTTCGATTTCGAAATCCATTTCGATCTCGAAATCCATATCTATATCGAAATAAATATCGAATTCGAAATCCATTTCGAATTCGAAATTCATATCGAATTCGAAATCCATATCGAATTCGAAATCCATTTCGATATCGAAATCCATTTCGATATCAAAATCCATTTCTTTATCGAAATCCATTTCGATATCGAAATCCATTTCGATATCGAAATCCATATCGAATTCGAAATCCATTTCGATATCGAAATCCATATCGATTTCGAAATTCATTTCGATGTCGAAATCCATTTCGATTTCGAAATCCATTTCGATTTCGAATTGCATTTCAATTTCGAAATCGATTCCGAATTCGAAATCCATTTCGAAATCGGAATCCATTTCGTATATCGAAATCCATATCCGATTTCATTCGAAATCCATTTCGATATCGAAATCCATTTCGATTTCGAAATCCATATCGAATTCGAAATCCATTTCGATATCGAAATCCATATCGATTTCGAAATCCATTTCGATGTCGAAATCCATTTCGATTTCGAAATCCATATAGAAATCCATTTCGATATCGAATTCCATATCAATTTCGAAATCCATTTCGAATTCGAAATCCATTTCGATTTCGAAATCCATTTTGATTTCGAAATCCATTTCGATTTCCAAATCCATATCGAAATCCATTTCGATATCGGATTCCATATCATTTTCGAAATCCATTTCGAATTCGAAATCCATTTCGATATCGAAATCCATTTCGATTTCGAAATCCATTTCGATATCGAAATCCATATCGATTTCGAAATCCAATTCGATATCGAAATCCATTTCGATTTCGAAATCCATTTCGATTTCGAAATCCATTTCGATATCGAAATCCATTTCGATTTCGAAATCCTTATCGATATCGAAATCCATTTCGAAATCGGAATCCATATCGATATCGAAATCCATATCGAATTCGAAATCCATTTCGATATCGAAATCCATTTCGATATCGAAATCCATTTCGATTTCGAAATCCATATCGATTTCGAAATCCATTTCGATATCGAAATCCATATCGATTTCGAAATCCATTTCGATATCGAAATCCATTTCGATTTCGAAATCCATATAGAAATCCATTTCGATATCGAATTCCATATCAATTTCGAAATCCATTTTGAATTCGAAATCCATTTCGATTTCGAAATCCATATCGAATTCGAAATCCATTTCGATATCGAAATACATATCGATATCGAAATCCATTTCGATATCGAAATACATATCGATATCGAAATCCATTTCGATTTCGAAATCCATTTCGATATCGAAATCCATTTCGATTTCGAAATCCATATAGAAATCCATTTCGATATCGAATTCCATATCAATTTCGAATTCCATTTCGATATCGAAATCCATTTCGATATCGAAATCCGTTTCGATTTCGAAATCCATATAGAAATCCATTTCGATATTGAATTCCATATCAATTTCGAAATCCAATTCGAATTCGAAATCTATTTCGACGTCGAAATAAATTTCGAAATCGAAATCTATTTCGACATCGAAATCCATTTCGATATCGAAATCCATATCGATATCGAAATCCATATCGAATTCGAAATCCATTTCGATATCGAAATCCACTTCGATTTCGAAATCCATTTCGATATCGAAATCCATTTCGATTTCGAAATCCATTTCGATATCGAATTACATTTCATTTTCGAAATCCATTTCGAATTCAAAATAAATTTCGATATCGAAATCCATATCGATTTCGAATTGCATTTCAATTTCGAAATCGATTTCGAATTCGAAATCCATTTCGATTTCGAAATCCATTTTGAAATCGAAATTTTATCGATATCGAAATCCATTTCGAATTCGAAATCCATTTCGATATCGAAATCCATATCGATTTCGAAATCCATTTCGATTTCGAAATCCATATCGAATTCAAAATCCATTTCGATTTCGAAATCCATTTTGAAATGGGAATCCATTTCGATATCGAAATCCATTTCGATATCGAATTCCATATCCATTTCGAATTCGAAATCCATATCGAATTCGAAATCCATTTCTATATCGAAATCCATTTCAATTTGGAAATCCATATTGAAATACATTTCGATATCGAATTCCATATCAATTTCAAAATCCATTTCGAAATCGAAATCCGTATCGATATTGAAATCCATTTCGAATTCGAAATCCATTTCGAAATCGGAATCCATTTCGATATCGAATTCCATATCGAATTCGAAATCCATTTCGAATTCGAAATCCATTTCTATATCGAAATCCATTTCGATTTGGAAATCCATATAGAAATACAATTCGATATCGAATTCCATATAAATTTCGAAATCCATTTCGAATTCGAAATCCATTTCGAAATCGATTTTTCGAATTGCATTTCAATTTCGAAATCAATTTCGAATTCGAAATCCATTTCGAAATCGGAATCCATTTCGATATCGAAATCCATATCGAATTCGAAATTCATTTCGAATTCGAAATCTGTTTTGACATCGAAATCCATATCGATATCGAAATCCATATCGAATTCGAAATCCATTTCGATATCGAAATCCATTTTGATTTCGAAATCCATTTCGATTTCGAATTGCATTTCAATATTTCGAAATCGATTCCGAATTTCGAAATCCATTTCGAAATCGGAATCCATCGAAATGGATTTCGAAATCGAAATGGATTTCGACATCGAAATGGATTTCGAAATCGATATGGATTTCGATATCGAAATGGATTTCGAATTCGATATGGATTTCGAAATCGAAATCCATTTCGATATCGAAATCGATTTCGATATCGAAATGGATTTCGATATCGAAATCCATTTTGATATCGAAATCGATTTCGATATCGAAATCCATTTCGAATTCGAAATCCATTTCGAATTCGAAATGAATTTCGAATTCGAAATGGATTTCGAATTCGATATTTATTTCGATATAGATATGGATTTCGAGATCGAAATCCATTTCGAAATCGAAATAAATTTAGAATTCGATATGGAATTCGATATCGAAATGGATTCCGATTTCGAAATTCCGATATCGAAATAGATTCCGATTTCGAAATCCATTTCGATATCGAAACCCATTTCGATTTCGAAATCCATATCGAATTCGAATTCCATTTCGATTTCGAAACCCATTTCGATTTCGAAATCCATATCGAATTCGAATTCCATTTCGATTTCGAAATCCTTTCGATATCGAAATCCATATCGATATCGAAATCCATATCGAATTCGAAATCCATTTCGAATTTCGAAATTCCATATCGAATTCGAAATCCATATCGAATTCGAAATCCATTTCGATATCGAAATCCATTTTGATATCAAAATCCATTTCTTTATCGAAATCCATTTCGATATCGAAATCCATTTCGATATCGAAATCCATTTCGATTTCGAAATCCATATCGAATTCGAAATCCATTTCGATATCGAAATCCATATCGATTTCGAAATCCATTTTGATTTCGAAATCCATTTCGATTTCCAAATCCATATCGAAATCCATTTCGATATCGGATTCCATATCATTTTCGAAATCCATTTCGAATTCGAAATCCATTTCGATATCGAAATCCATTTCGATTTCGAAATCCATTTCGATATCGAAATCCATATCGATTTCGAAATCCATTTCGATTTCGAAATCCATTTCGATATCGAAATCCATTTCGATATCGAAATCCATTTCGATATCGAAATCCATTTCGATTTCGAAATCCATATCGAATTCGAAATCCATTTCGATTTCGAAATCCATTTTGAAATCGAAATCCTTATCGATATCGAAATCCATTTCGAAATCGGAATCCATTTCGATATCGAAATCCATTTCGATTTCGAAATCCATATCGAATTCGAAATCCATTTCGATATCGAAATCCATATCGATTTCGAAATCCATTTCGATTTCGAAATCCATATCGAATTCAAAATCCATTTCGATTTCGAAATCCATTTTGAAATCGAAATCCATTTCGATATCGAAATCCATTTCGATATCGAATTCCATATCCATTTCGAATTCGAAATCCATATCGAATTCGAAGTCCATTTCTATATCGAAATCCATTTCGATTTGGAAATCCATATAGAAATACATTTCGATATCGAATTCCATATCAATTTCGAAATCCATTTCGAATTCGAAATCCATTTCGATATCGAAATCCATTTCGAATTCGAAATCCATATCGATATCGAAATCCATATCGAATTCGAAATCCATTTCGATATCGAAATCCATTTCGATATCGAAATCCATTTCGATTTCGAAATCCATATCGAATTCGAAATCCATTTCGATATCGAAATCCATATCGATTTCGAAATCCATTTCGATATCGAAATCCATTTCGATTTCGAAATCCATATAGAAATCCATTTTGATATCGAATTCCATATCAATTTCGAAATCCATTTCGAATTCGAAATCCATTTCGATTTCGAAATCCATATCGAATTCGAAATCCATTTCGATATCGAAATACATATCGATATCGAAATCCATTTCGATTTCGAAATCCATTTCGATATCGAAATCCATTTCGATTTCGAAATCCATATAGAAATCCATTTCGATATCGAATTCCATATCAATTTCGAATTCCATATCAATTCCGAATTCCATTTCGATATCGAAATCCATTTCGATATCGAAATCCGTTTCGATTTCGAAATCCATATAGAAATCCATTTCGATATTGAATTCCATATCAATTTCGAAATCCAATTCGAATTCGAAATCCATTTCGATATCGAAATCCATTTCGAATTCGAAATCCATATCGATATCGAAATCCATATCGAATTCGAAATTCATTTCGATATCGAAATCCATTTCGATATCGAAAACCATTTCGATTTCGAAATCCATATCGAATTCGAAATCCATTTCGATATCGAAATCCATATCGATTTCGAAATCCATTTCGATATCGAAATCCATTTCGATTTCGAAATCCATATAGAAATCCATTTCGATATCGAAATCCGTTTCGATTTCGAAATCCATAAAGAAATCCATTTCGATATTGAATTCCATATCAATTTCGAAATCCATTTCGAATTCGAAATCCAATTCGAATTCGAAATCCATTTCGATATCGAAATCCATTTCGAATTCGAAATCCATATCGATATCGAAATCCATATCGAATTCGAAATCCATTTCGATATCGAAATCCATTTCGATATCGAAATCCATTTCGATTTCGAAATCCATATCGAATTCGAAATCCATTTCGATATCGAAATCCATATCGATTTCGAAATCCATTTCGATATCGAAATCCATTTCGATATCGAAATCCATTTCGATTTCGAAATCCATATAGAAATCCATTTCGATATCGAATTCCATATCAATTTCGAAATCCATTTCGAATTCGAAATCCATTTCGATTTCGAAATCCATATCGATTTCGAAATCCATATCGAATTCGAAATCCATTTCGATACCGAAATCCATATCGATTTCGAAATCCATTTCGATATCGAAATCCATTTCGATTTCGAAATCCATATAGAAATCCATTTCGATATTGAATTCCATATCAATTTCGAAATCCATTTCGAATTCGAAATCCATTTCGATTTCGAAATCCATATCGAATTCGAAATCCATTTCGATATCGAAATACATATCGATATCGAAATCCATTTCGATTTCGAAATCCATTTCGATATCGAAATCCATTTCGATTTCGAAATCCATATAGAAATCCATTTCAATATCGAATTCCATATCCATTTCGAATTCGAAATCCATATCGAATTCGAAATCCATTTCTATATCGAAATCCATTTCAATTTGGAAATCCATATTGAAATACATTTCGATATCGAATTCCATATCAATGTCGAAATCCATTTCGAATTCGAAATCCATTTCGAAATCGAAATCCGTATCGATATTGAAATCCATTTCGAATTCGAAATCCATTTCGAAATCGGAATCCATTTCGATATCGAATTCCATATCGAATTCGAAATCCATTTCGAATTCGAAATCCATTTCTATATCGAAATCCATTTCGATTTGGAAATCCATATAGAAATACATTTCGATATCGAATTCCATATAAATTTCGAAATCCATTTCGAATTCGAAATCCATTTCGAAATCGATTTTTCGAATTGCATTTCAATTTCGAAATCAATTTCGAATTCGAAATCCATTTCGAAATCAATTTCGAATTCGAAATCCATTTCGAAATCGGAATCCATTTCGATATCGAAATCCATATCGAATTCGAAATCCATTTCGAATTCGAAATCTGTTTTGACATCGAAATCCATATCGATATCGAAATCCATATCGAATTCGAAATCCATTTCGATATCGAAATCCATTTTGATTTCGAAATCCATTTCGATTTCCAAATCCATATCGAAATCCATTTCGATATCGGATTCCATATCATTTTCGAAATCCATTTCGAATTCGAAATCCATTTCGATATCGAAATCCATTTCGATTTCGAAATCCATTTCGATTTCGAAATCCATTTCGATATCGAAATCCATTTCGATTTCGAAATCCATATCGAATTCGAAATCCATTTCGATTTCGAAATCCATTTTTTCGAAATCTTTCGAAATCGAAATCCTTATCGATATCGAAATCCATTTCGAAATCGGAATCCATTTCGATATCGAAATCCATTTCGATTTCGAAATCCATATCGAATTCGAAATCCATTTCGATATCGAAATCCATATCGATTTCGAAATACATTTCGATTTCCAAATCCATATCGAATTCAAAATCCATTTCGATTTCGAAATCCATTTTGAAATCGGAATCCATTTCGATATCGAAATCCATATTGAATTCGAAATCCATTTCGAATTCGAAATCTGTTTTGACATCGAAATCCATATCGATATCGAAATCCATATCGAATTCGAAATCCATTTTGAAATCGAAATCCTTATCGATATCGAAATCCATTTCGAAATCGGAATCCATTTCGATATCGGAATCCATTTTGATTTCGAAATCCATTTCGATTTCCAAATCCATATAGAAATCCATTTCGATATTGAATTCCATATCAATTTCGAAATCCATTTCGAATTCGAAATCCATTTCGATTTCGAAATCCATATAGAAATCCATTTCGATATCGAATTCCATATCAATTTCGAAATCCATTTCGAATTCGAAATCCATTTCGATTTCGAAATCCATATCGATTTCGAAATCCATATTGAATTCGAAATCCATTTCGATACCGAAATCCATATCGATTTCGAAATCCATTTCGATATCGAAATCCATTTCGATTTCGAAATCCTATTATTTCGAAATCCATTTCGATATTGAATTCGATATCGAAATCCATTTCGATTTCGAAATCCATTTCGAATTCGAAATCCAATTTCGATTTCGAAATCCATATCGAATTCGAAATCCATTTCGATATCGAAATCCATATCGATATCGAAATCCATTTCGATTTCGAAATCCATTTCGATATCGAAATCCATTTCGATTTCGAAATCCATATCGAAATCGAAATCCATTTCGATATCGAATTCCATATCCATTTCGAATTCGAAATCCATTTCGAATTCGAAATCCATTTCGATATCGAAATCCATTTCGATTTGGAAATCCATTTCGAATTCGAAATCCATTTCGATATCGAATTCCATATCAATTTCGAAATCCATTTCGAATTCGAAATCCATTTCGAAATCGAAATCCATATCGATATTGAAATCCATTTCGATTTCGAAATCCATTTCGAAATCGAAATCCATTTCGATATCGAAATCCATTTCGAATTCGAAATCCATTTCGAATTCGAAATCCATTTCTATATCGAAATCCATTTCGATTTGGAAATCCATATAGAAATACATTTCGATATCGAATTCCATATAAATTTCGAAATCCATTTCGAATTCGAAATCCATTTCGATATCGAAATCCATTTCGAATTCGAAATCCATTTCGAATTCGAAATCCATTTCGAATTTCGAAATCCATTTCGAATTCGAAATCCATTTCGAAATCGAAATCCATTTCGATTCGAAATCCATTTCGAAATCCATTTCGAAATCGAAATCCATTTCGATATCGAAATCCATATCGATTTCGAAATCCATTTCGAATTCGAAATCTGTTTTGACATCGAAATCCATATCGATATCGAAATCCATATCGAATTCGAAATCCATTTCGATATCGAAATCCATTTTGATTTCGAAATCCATTTCGATTTCCAAATCCATATCGAAATCCATTTCGATATCGGATTCCATATCATTTTCGAAATCCATTTCGAATTCGAAATCCATTTCGATATCGAAATCCATTTCGATTTCGAAATCCATTTCGATTTCGAAATCCATTTCGATATCGAAATCCATTTCGATTTCGAATTCCATATCAATTTCGAAATCCATTTCGAATTCGAAATCCATTTCGATATCGAAATCCATATCGATATCGAAATCCATATCGAATTCGAAATCCATATCGATATCGAAATCCATTTCGAAATCCATTTCGATTTCGAAATCCATTTCGATTTCGAAATCCATTTCGATTTCGAAATCCATTTCGATATCGAAATCCATATCGAATTCGAAATCCATATCGATATCGAAATCCATTTCGAAATCCATTTCGATTTCGAAATCCATTTCGATATCGAAATCCATTTCGATTTCGAAATCCATATCGAAATCCATTTCGATATCGAAATCCATATTGAATTCGAAATCCATTTCGAATTCGAAATCCATTTTGACATCGAAATCCATATCGATATCGAAATCCATATCGAATTCGAAATCCATTTCGAAATCGAAATCCATATCGATATCGAAATCCATTTCGAAATCGGAATCCATTTCGATATCGAAATCCATTTCGATTTCGAAATCCATTTCGATTTCGAAATCCATTTCGATATCGAAATCCATTTCGATATCGAAATTCCATATCGATTTTCGAAATCCATTTCGATATCGAAATCCATTTCGATATCGAAATCCATTTCGATTTCGAAATCCATTTCGATTTCGAAATCCATTTCGATTTCGAAATCCATTTCGATTTCGAAATCCATTTCGATTTCGAAATCATTTCATTTCGATTTCGATCGAAATCCATTTCGAAATCGAAATCCATTTCGATATCGAAATCCATTTCGAAATCGAAATCCATTTCGATATCGAAATCCATTTCGATTTCGAAATCCATATCGAATTCGAAATCCATTTCGATATCGAAATCCATATCGATTTCGAAATCCATTTCGATTTCGAAATCCATATCGAATTCAAAATCCATTTCGATTTCGAAATCCATTTTAAAATCGGAATCCATTTCGATATCGAATTCCATATCCATTTCGAATTCGAAATCCATATCGAATTCGAAGTCCATTTCTATATCGAAATCCATTTCGATTTGGAAATCTATTATAGAAATACATTTCGATATCGAATTCCATATCAATTTCGAAATCCATTTCGAATTCGAAATCCATTTCGAAATCGAAATCCATATCGATATTGAAATCCATTTCGAATTCGAAATCCATTTCGAAATCGGAATCCATTTCGATATCGAATTCCATATCACTTTCGAAATCCATTTCGAATTCAAAATCCATTTCGATATCAAAATCCATATCGATTTCGAATTGCATTTCAATTTCGAAATCGATTTCGAATTCGAAATCCATTTCGATTTGGAAATCCATTTTGAAATCGAAATCCTTATCGATATCGAAATCCATTTCGAAATCGGAATCCATTTCGATATCGAAATCCATTTCGATTTCGAAATCCATATCGAATTCGAAATCCATTTCGATATCGAAATCCATATCGATTTCGAAATCCATTTCGATTTCGAAATCCATATCGATTTCGAAATCCATTTCGATTTCGAAATCCATTTCGAATTCGAAATCCATTTCGATTTCGAAATCCATTTTCGAAATCGAAATCCATTTCGATATCGTTTCCAAATCCATATCGAATTCGAAATCCATTTCGAATTCGAAATCCATATCGAATTCGAAATCCATTTCTATATCGAAATCCATTTCGATTTGGAAATCCATATAGAAATACATTTCGATATCGAATTTCATTTCGAAATCCATTTCGATTTCGAAATCCATTTCGAAATCGAAATCCATATCGATATTGAAATCCATTTCGAATTCGAAATCCATTTCGAAATCGGAATCCATTTCGATATCGAATTCCATATCGAATTCGAAATCCATTTCGAATTAGAAATCCATTTCTATATTGAAATCCATTTCGATTTGGAAATCCATATAGAAATACATTTCGATATCGAATTCCATATAAATTTCGAAATCCATTTCGAACTCGAAATCTTTTTCGAAATCAATTTTTCGAATTGCATTTCAATTTCGAAATCGATTTCGAATTCGAAATCCATTTCGAAATCGGAATCCATTTCGATATCGAAATCCATTTCGATTTCCAAATCCATATCGAAATCCATTTCGATATCGGATTCCGTATCATTTTCGAAATCCATTTCGAATTCGAAATCCATTTCGATATCGAAATCCATTTCGATTTCGAAATCCATTTCGATATCGAAATCCATTTCGATTTCGAAATCCATATCGAATTCGAAATCCATTTCGATTTCGAAATCCATTTCGAAATCGAAATCCTTATCGATATCGAAATCCATTTCGAATTCGAAATCCATTTCGATATCGAAAACCATTTCGATTTCGAAATCCATATCGAATTCGAAATCCATTTCGATTTCGAAATCCATTTCGATTTCGAAATCCATTTCGATTTCGAAATCCATTATCGAAATCCATTTCGATATCGGATTCCGTATCATTTTCGAAATCCATTTCGAATTCGAAATCCATTTCGATATCGAAATCCATTTCGATTTCGAAATCCATTTCGATATCGAAATCCATTTCGATTTCGAAATCCATATCGAATTCGAAATCCATTTCGATTTCGAAATCCATTTTGAAATCGAAATCCTTATCGATATCGAAATCCATTTCGAAATCGGAATCCATTTCGATATCGAAAACCATTTCGATTTCGAAATCCATTTCGATTTCGAAATCCATTTCGATTTCGAAATCCATTTCGATTTCGAAATCCATTTCGATATCGAAATCCATTTCGATATCGAAATCCATTTCGATTTCGAAATCCATTTCGATTTCGAAATCCATTTCGATATCGAAATCCATTTCGAATTCGAAATCCATATCGATATCGAAATCCATATCGAATTCGAAATCCATTTCGATATCGAAATCCATATCGATTTCGAAATCCATTTCGATTTCGAAATCCATATAGAAATTCATTTCGAATTCCATTCGATTCGAAATCCATTCGATTTCGAAATCCATTTCGAATTCGAAATCCATTTCGATTTCGAAATTCGATATCGAAATCCATTTTCGATATCGAAATCCATTTCGATTTCGAAATCCATTTCGCATTCGAAATCCATTTCGATTTCCAAATGCATATATTCGAAATCCATTTTGAAATCCATTTCGATATCGAAATCCATTTCGATTTCGAAATCCATATAGAAATACATTTCGATATCGAATTCCATATCAATTTCGAAATCCATTTCGAATTCGAAATCCATTTCGAAATCGAAATCCATATCGAATTCGAAATCCATTTCGATATCGAAATCCATATCGATTTCGAAATCCATTTCGATTTCGAAATCCATTTCGAATTCGAAATCCATTTCGATTTCGAAATCCATTTCGAATATCGAAATCCATTTCGATATCGAAATCCATATCGAATTTCGAAATCCATTTCGAATTCGAAATCCATTTCGATATCGAAATCCATTTCGATTTCGAAATCCATTATATTCGAAATCCATTTCGATATCGAATTCCATATCGATTTCGAAATCCATTTCGAATTCGAAATCCATTTCGAAATCGAAATCCATTTTTCGAATCGCATTTCCATATTTCGAAATCCATTTCGATTTCGAAATCCATTTCGAAATCCATTTCGAATTCGAAATCCATTTCGAAATCGAAATCCATTTCGATATCGAAATCCATATCGAATTCGAAATCCATTTCGAATTCGAAATCCATTTCGATATCGAAATCCATTTCGATATCGAAATCCATATCGAATTCGAAATCCATTTCGATATCGAAATCCATTTCGATTTCGAAATCCATTTCGATTTCGAAATCCATTTCGATATCGAAATCCATTTCGATATCGAAATCCATATCGATTTCGAAATCCATTTCGAATTCGAAATCCATTTCGATATCGAAATCCATTTCGAATTTCGAAATCCATTTCGATTTCGAAATCCATTTCGATATCGAATCCATTTCGATTTCGAAATCCATTTCGATATCGAAATCCATTTCGATATCGAAATCCATATCGATTTCGAAATCCATTTCGATTTCGAAATCCATTTCGAAATCGAAATCCATTTCGATATCGAAATCCATTTCGAATTCGAAATCCATTTCGATATCGAAATCCATTTCGATTTCGAAATCCATTTCGATATTCGAAATCTTCATTTCGATATCGAAATCCATATCGATTTCGAAATCCATTTCGATATCGAAATCCATTTCGATTTCGAAATCCATTTCGAATTCGAAATCCATTTCGATTTCGAAATCCATTTCGAAATCGAAATCCATTTCGATATCGAAATCCATTTCGAATTCGAAATCCATTTCGAATTCGAAATCCATTTCGACATCGAAATCCATATCGATATCGAAATCCATATCGAATTCGAAATCCATTTCGAAATCGAAATCCATATCGATATCGAAATCCATTTCGATATCGAAATCCATTTCGATATCGAAATCCATTTCGATATCGAAATCCATTTCGATTTCGAAATCCATTTCGATTTCGAAATCCATTTCGATATCGAAATCCATTTCGATATCGAAATCCATATCGATTTCGAAATCCATTTCGAATTCGAAATCCATTTCGATATCGAAATCCATTTCGATTTCGAAATCCATTTCGATATCGATTTCGATTCCATATCGATTTCGAAATCCATTTCGATATTCGAAATCCATTTCGATTTCGAAATCCATATCGATTTCGAAATCCATATCGAATTCGAAATCCATTTCGATATCGAAATCCATTTCGATTTCGAAATCCATTTCGATATCGAAATCCATTTCGATTTCGAAATCCTTCGATATCGAAATCCATTTCGATATTCGAAATCCATATCGATTTCGAAATCCATTTCGAATTCGAAATCCATTTCGATTTCGAAATCCATATCGAATTCGAAATCCATTTCGATATCGAAATCCATATCGATATCGAAATCCATTTCGATTTCGAAATCCATTTCGATATCGAAATCCATTTCGATTTCGAAATCCATTTCGATATCGAAATCCATATCGAATTCGAAATCCATTTCGAATTCGAAATCCATATCGAATTCGAAATCCATTTCTATATCGAAATCCATTTCGATTTCGAAATCCATATTGAAATACATTTCGATATCGAATTCCATATCAATTTCGAAATCCATTTCGAATTCGAAATCCATTTCGAAATCGAAATCCATATCGATATTGAAATCCATTTCGAATTCGAAATCCATTTCGAAATCGGAATCCATTTCGATATCGAATTCCATATCGAATTCGAAATCCATTTCGAATTCGAAATCCATTTCTATATCGAAATCCATTTCGATTTGGAAATCCATATAGAAATACATTTCGATATCGAATTCCATATAAATTTCGAAATCCATTTCGAATTCGAAATCCATTTCGAAATCGATTTTTCGAATTGCATTTCAATTTCGAAATCCATTTCGAATTCGAAATCCATTTCGATTTCGAATTCGAAATCCATTTCGATTTCGAAAATTTCGGAATCCATTTCGATATCGAAATCCATATCGAATTCGAAATCCATTTCGAATTCGAAATCTGTTTTGACATCGAAATCCATATCGATATCGAAATCCATATCGAATGAAATTTTCGAAATCCATTTCGATATCGAAATCCATTTTGATTTCGAAATCCATTTCGATTTCCAAATCCATATCGAAATCCATTTCGATATCGGATTCCATATCATTTTCGAAATCCATTTCGAATTCGAAATCCATTTCGATATCGAAATCCATTTCGATTTCGAAATCCATTTCGATATCGAAATCCATTTCGATATCGAAATCCATTTCGATATCGAAATCCATTTCGATTTCGAAATCCATATCGAATTCGAAATCCATTTCGATTTCGAAATCCATTTTTCGAAATAATCGAAATCCATTTCGATATCGAAATCCATTTCGAAATCGAAATCCATTTCGATATCGAAATCCATTTCGATTTCGAAATCCATTATCGATTTCGAAATCCATTTCGAATTCGAAATCCATTTCGATATCGAAATCCATTTCGATTTCGAAATCCATTTCGATTTCGAAATCCATATCGAATTCGAAATCCATTTCGATTTCGAAATCCATTTTGAAATCGAAATCCATTTCGATATCGAAATCCATATTCGAATTCGAAATCCATTTCGAATTCGAAATCCATTTTGACATCGAAATCCATATCGATATCGAAATCCATATCGAATTCGAAATCCATTTCGAAATCGAAATCCATTATCGATATCGAAATCCATTTCGAAATCGGAATCCATTTCGATATCGAAATCCATTTCGATTTCGAAATCCATTTCGATTTCGAAATCCATTTCGATATCGAAATCCATTTCGATATCGAATTCCATATCATTTCGAAATCCATTTCGAAATTCGAAATCCATTTCGATATCGAAATCCATTTCGATTTCGAAATCCATTTCGATTTCGAAATCCATTTCGATTTCGAAATCCATATCGATTTCGAAATCCATTTCGATTTCGAAATCCATTTTCGAAATCGAAATCCCTTATCGATATCGAAATCCATTTCGAAATATCGAAATCCATTTCGATATCGAAATCCATTTCGATTTCGAAATCCATATCGAATTCGAAATCCATTTCGATATCGAAATCCATATCGATTTCGAAATCCATTTCGATTTCGAAATCCATATCGAATTCGAAATCCATTTCGATTTCGAAATCCATTTCGAAATCGAAATCCATTTCGATATCGAATTCCATATCCATTTCGAATTCGAAATCCATATCGAATTCGAAATCCATTTCGATATCGAAATCCATTTCGATTTCGAAATCATTTCGAAATCCATTTCGATATCGAATTCCATATCGATTTCGAAATCCATTTCGAATTCGAAATCCATTTCGAAATCGAAATCCATATCGATATTGAAATCCATTTCGAATTCGAAATCCATTTCGATTTCGAAATCGTATCGAAATCCATTTCGATATCGAATTCCATATCACTTTCGAAATCCATTTCGAAATCCATTTCGATATCGAAATCCATTTCGATATCGAAATCCATATCGATTTCGAAATCCATTTCGATTTCGAAATCCATTTCGAATTCGAAATCCATTTCGATTTCGAAATCCATTTTGAAATCGAAATCCATATCGATATCGAAATCCATTTCGAAATCGGAATCCATTTCGATATCGAAATCCATTTCGATTTCGAAATCCATATCGAATTCGAAATCCATTTCGATATTCGAAATCCATTTCGATATCGAAATCCATATCGATTTCGAAATCCATTTCGATATCGAAATCCATATCGATTTCGAAATCCATTTCGATTTCGAAATCCATATCGAATTCGAAATCCATTTCGATTTCGAAATCCATTTCGAAATCGAAATCCATTTCGATATCGAAAATTCCGATATGAATCCATTTCGAATTCGAAATCCATTTCGAATTCGAAATCCATTTCGATATCGAAATCCATTTCGATTTGGAAATCCATATCGAAATCCATTTCGATATCGAAATCCATATCAATTTCGAAATCCATTTCGAAATCGAAATCCATATCGATATCGAAATCCATTTCGAATTCGAAATCCATTTCGAATTCGAAATCCATTTCGAAATCGAAATCCATTTCGATATCGAAATCCATATCGAATTCGAAATCCATTTCGAATTCGAAATCCATTTCTATATTCGAAATCCATTTCGATTTCGAAATCCATATAGAAATACATTTCGATATCGAATTCCATATAAATTTCGAAATCCATTTCGAAATCCATTTCGATTTCGAAATCCATTTCGAATCAATTTTTCGAAATTGCATTTCAATTTCGAAATCCATTTCGAATTCGAAATCCATTTCGAAATCGAAATCCATTTCGATATCGAAATCCATTTCGATTTCGAAATCCATTCATATCGAAATCCATTTCGATATCGAATTCCATATCGATTTTCGAAATCCATTTCGAATTCGAAATCCATTTCGATATCGAAATCCATTTCGATTTCGAAATCCATTTCGATATCGAAATCCATTTCGATTTCGAAATCCATATCGATTTCGAAATCCATTTTGAAATCGAAATTCTTATCGATATCGAAATCCATTTCGAAATCGGAATCCATTTCGATATCAAAAACCATTTTGATTTCGAAATCCATATCGAATTCAAAATCCATTTCGATTTCGAAATCCATTTTGATTTCGAAATCCATTTCGATTTCCAAATCCATATCGAAATCCATTTCGATATCGGATTCCGTATCATTTTCGAAATCCATTTCGAATTCGAAATCCATTTCGATATCGAAATCCATTTCGATTTCGAAATCCATTTCGATATCGAAATCCATTTCGATTTCGAAATCCATATCGAATTCGAAATCCATTTCGATTTCGAAATCCATTTTGAAATCGAAATCCTTTTCGATATCGAAATCCATTTCGAAATCGAAATCCATTTCGAAATCCATTTCGATATCAAAATCCATTTCGATTTCGAAATCCATTATCGAATTTCAAAATCCATTTCGATTTCGAAATCCATTTCGAAATCGAAATCCATTTCGATATCGAAATCCATTTCGATTTCGAAATCCATTTCGATTTCGAAATCCATTTCGATATCGAAATCCATTTCGAATTCGAAATCCATATCGATATCGAAATCCATATCGAATTCGAAATCCATTTCGATATCGAAATCCATTTCGATTTCGAAATCCATTTCGATTTCGAAATCCATATCGAAATTTCGATTTCGAATTCCATATCAATTTCGAAATCCAATTCGAATTCAAAATCCATTTCGATTTCGAAATTCATATAGAAATCCATTTTGATATCGAATTCCATATCAATTTCGAAATCCATTTCGCATTCGAAATCCATTTAGATTTCCAAATGCATATAGAAATCCATTTTGATATCCATTTCGATATCGAAATCCATTTCGATTTGGAAATCCATATAGAAATACATTTCGATATCGAATTCCATATTAATCCATTTCGATCGAATCCATTTCGAATTCGAAATCCATTTCGAAATCGAAATCCATATCGAATTCGAAATCCATTTCGATATCGAATTCGAAATCCATATCGATTTCGAAATCCATTTCGAATTCGAAATCCATTTCGAAATCGAAATCCATTTCGAATTCGAAATCCATTTCGATATCGAAATCCATTTCGATTTGGAAATCCATATAGAAATACATTTCGATATCGAATTCCATATCAATTTCGAAATCCATTTCGAAATCCATTTCGAATTCGAAATCCTTTCGAATTCCGAATTCGAAATCCATATCGATTTCGAAATCCATATCGAATTCGAAATCCATTTCGAAATCGGAATCCATTTCGATATCGAAATCCATATCGAATTCGAAATCATCATTTCGAATTCGAAATCTGTTTTGACATCGAAATCCATATCGATATCGAAATCCATATCGAATTCGAAATCCATTTCGATATCGGAATCTTGAATCCATTTTGATTTCGAAATCCATTTCGATTTCCAAATCCTATTTCGAAATCCATTTCGATATCGGATTCCATATCATTTTCGAAATCCATTTCGAATTCGAAATCCATTTCGATATCGAAATCCATTTCGATTTCGAAATCTTTCATTTCGATATCGAAATCCATTTCGATTTCGAAATCCATATCGAATTCGAAATCCATTTCGATTTCGAAATCCATTTTGAAATCGAAATCCTTATCGATATCGAAATCCATTTCGAAATCGGAATCCATTTCGATATCAAAAACCATTTCGATTTCGAAATCCATATCGAATTCAAAATCCATTTCGATTTCGAAATCCATTTTGAAATCGGAATCCATTTCGATATCGAAATCCATTTCGATTTCGAAATCCATATAGAAATACATTTCGATATCGAATTCCATATCAATTCTCGAAATCCATTTCGAATTCGAAATCCATTTCGAAATCGAAATCCATATCGAATTCGAAATACATTTCGATATCGAAATCCATATCGATTTCGAAATCCATTTCGATATCGAAATCCATTTCGATATCGAAATCCATATCGAATTCGAAATCCATTTCGAATTCGAAATCCATTTCGACATCGAAATCCATTTCGATATCGAAATCCATATCGAAATTTCGAATTCAATTTCGATATCGAAATCCATTTCGATTTCGAAATCCATTTCGATTTCGAAATCCATTATCGAAATCGAAATCCATTTCGATATCGAATTCCATATCGATTTTCGAAATCCATTTCGAATTCGAAATCCATTTCGATATCGAAATCCATTTCGATTTCGAAATCCATTTCGATATCGAAATCCATTTCGATATCGAAATCCATTTCGATTTCGAAATCCATATCGAATTCGAAATCCATTTCGATTTCGAAATCCATTTCGAAATCGAAATCCATTTCGATTTCGAAATCCATATCGATTTCGAAATCCATTTCGATATCGAAATCCATTTCGATATCGAAATCCATTTCGATTTCGAAATCCATATCGAATTCGAAATCCATTTCGATATCGAAATCCATATCGATTTCGAAATCCATTTCGATTTCGAAATCCATATCGAATTCGAAATCCATTTCGATTTCGAAATCCATTTCGAAATCGAAATCCATTTCGATATCGAAATCCATATCGAATTCGAAATCCATTTCGAATTCGAAATCCATTTCGACATCGAAATCCATATCGATATCGAAATCCATTTCGAATTCGAAATCCATTTCGATTTCGAAATCCATTTCGAAATCGAAATCCTTATCGATATCGAAATCCATTTCGAAATCGGAATCCATTTCATTTCGATATCGAAATCCATTTTGATTTCGAAATCCATTTCGATTTCGAAATCCATATCGAAATCCATTTCGATATCGAATTCCATATCATTTTCGAAATCCATTTCGATATCGAAATCCATTTCGATATCGAAATCCATTTCGATATCGAAATCCATTTCGATATCGAAATCCATTTCGATTTCGAAATCCATTTCGATTTCGAAATCCATTTCGATTTCGAAATCCATATCGAATTTCGAAATCCATTTCGATTTCGAAATCCATTTCGAAATCGAAATCCTTATCGATATCGAAATCCATTTCGATATCGAAATCCATTTCGATATCGAAATCCATTTCGATTTCGAAATCCATATCGAATTCGAAATCCATTTCGATATCGAAATCCATATCGATTTCGAAATCCATTTCGATTTCGAAATCCATATCGAATTCAAAATCCATTTCGATTTCGAAATCCATTTCGAAATCGGAATCCATTTCGATATCGAATTCCATATCCATTTCGAATTCGAAATCCATATCGAATTCGAAATCCATTTCTATATCGAAATCCATTTCGATTTGGAAATCCATATAGAAATACATTTCGATATCGAATTCCATATCAATTTCGAAATCCATTTCAAATTCGAAATCCATTTCGAAATCGAAATCCATATCGATATCGAAATCCATTTCGAATTCGAAATCCATTTCGAAATCGGAATCCATTTCGATATCGAAATCCATATCGATTTCGAAATCCATTTCGAATTCAAAATCCATTTCGATATCGAAATCCATATCGATTTCGAATTGCATTTCGATTTCGAAATCGATTTCGAATTCGAAATCCATTTCGATTTCGAAATCCATTTTGAAATCGAAATCCATATCGATATCGAAATCCATTTCGAAATCGAAATCCATTTCGATATCGAAATCCATTTCGATTTCGAAATCCATATCGAATTCGAAATCCATTTCGATATCGAAATCCATATCGATTTCGAAATCCATTTCGATTTCGAAATCCATATCGATTTCGAAATCCATTTCGATTTCGAAATCCATATCGAATTCGAAATCCATTTCGATTTCGAAATCCATTTCGAAATCGAAATCCATTTCGATATCGAAATCCATTTCGATATCGAAATTCCATATCCATTTCGAATTCGAAATCCATATCGAATTCGAAATCCATTTCTATATCGAAATCCATTTCGATTTGGAAATCCATATAGAAATACATTTCGATATCGAATTCCATATCAATTTCGAAATCAATTTTGAATTCGAAATCCATTTCGAATTCGAAATCCATTTCGAAATCGATTTTTCGAATTGCATTTCAATTTCGAAATCCATTTCGAATTCGAAATCCATTTCGATTTCGAAATCCATTTCGAATTCGAAATCCATTTCGAAATCGAAATCCATTTCGATATCGAAATCCATATCGAATTCGAAATCCATTTCGAATTCGAAATCCATTTCGACATCGAAATCCATATCGATATCGAAATCCATATCGAATTCGAAATCCATTTCGATATCGAAATCCATTTTGATTTCGAAATCCATTTCGATTTCGAAATCCATATCGAAATCCATTTCGATATCGGATTCCATTATCATTTTCGAAATCCATTTCGAATTCGAAATCCATTTCGATATCGAAATCCATTTCGATTTCGAAATCCATTTCGATTTCGAAATCCATTTCGATATCGAAATCCATTTCGATTTCGAAATCCATATCGAATTCGAAATCCATTTCGATTTCGAAATCCATATCGAATTCGAAATCCATTTCGATATCGAAATCCATATCGATTTCGAAATCCATTTCGATTTCGAAATCCATATCGAATTCAAAATCCATTTCGATTTCGAAATCCATTTTGAAATCGGAATCCATTTCGATATCGAAATCCATATTGAATTCGAAATCCATTTCGAATTCGAAATCTGTTTTGACATCGAAATCCATATCGATATCGAAATCCATATCGAATTCGAAATCCATTTTGAAATCGAAATCCTTTTCGATATCGAAATCCATTTCGAAATCGAAATCCATTTCGATATCGGAATCCATTTCGATATCGGAATCCATTTTGATTTCGAAATCCATTTCGATTTCCAAATCCATATCGAAATCCATTTCGATATCGGATTCCATATCATTTTCGAAATCCATTTCGATATCGAAATCCATTTCGATATCGAAATCCATTTCGATTTCGAAATCCATTTCGATTTCGAAATCCATTTCGATTTCGAAATCCATTTCGATATCGAAATCCATTTCGATATCGAAATCCATTTCGATTTCGAAATCCATTTCGATTTCGAAATCCATATCGAATTCGAAATCCATTTCGATTTCGAAATCCATTTCGATATCGAAATCCATATCGATATCGAAATCCATTTCGAAATCGAAATCCATTTCGATATCGAAATCCATTTCGATTTCGAAATCCATATCGAATTCGAAATCCATTTCGATATCGAAATCCTATATCGATTTCGAAATCCATTTCGATTTCGAAATCCATATCGAATTCAAAATCCATTTCGATTTCGAAATCCATTTCGAAATCGGAAATCCATTTCGATATCGAATTCCATATCCATTTCGAATTCGAAATCCATATCGAATTCGAAATCCATTTCGATATCGAAATCCATTTCGATTTCGAAATCCATATCGAAATCGAAATATCATTTCGATATCGAATTCCATATCAATTTCGAAATCCATTTCGAATTCGAAATCCATTTCGAAATCGAAATCCATATCGAATTCGAAATCCATTTCGAATTCGAAATCCATTTCGAAATCGGAATCCATTTCGATATCGAATTCCATATCGATTTCGAAATCCATTTCGAATTCGAAATCCATTTCGATATCGAAATCCATATCGATTTCGAAATCCATTTCGATTTCGAAATCCATTTCGAATTCGAAATCCATTTCGATTTCGAAATCCATTTCGAAATCGAAATCCATTTCGATATCGAAATCCATTTCGAAATCGGAATCCATTTCGATATCGAAATCCATTTCGATTTCGAAATCCATTTCGAATTCGAAATCCATTTATCGAAATCCATTTCGATATCGAAATCCATATCGATTTCGAAATCCATTTCGATTTCGAAATCCATATCGAATTCGAAATCCATTTCGATTTCGAAATCCATTTCGAAATCGAAATCCATTTCGATATCGAAATCCATTTCGATATCGAAATTCCATATCCATTTCGAAATCATTTCGAAATCCATATCGAATTCGAAATCCATTTCGATATCGAAATCCATTTCGATTTCGAAATCCATATAGAAATACATTTCGATATCGAAATTCCATATCAATTTCGAAATCCATTTCGAAATCGAAATCCATTTCGATATTCGAAATCCATTTCGAATTCGAAATCCATTTCGAAATCGAAATCCATTTCGATATCGAAATCCATATCGAATTCGAAATCCATTTCGAATTCGAAATCCATTTCGATATCGAAATCCATTTCGATTTGGAAATCCATATCGAAATACATTTCGATATCGAATTCCATATAAATTTCGAAATCCATTTCGAATTCGAAATCCTTTTCGAAATCGAAATTTTTCGAATTGCATTTCGAATTTCGAAATCCATTTCGAATTCGAAATCCATTTCGAAATCGAAATCCATTTCGATATCGAAATCCATTTCGATTTCGAAATCCATTTCGATATCGAAATCCATTTCGATATCGAAATTCCATATCATTTTCGAAATCCATTTCGAATTCGAAATCCATTTCAATATCGAAATCCATTTCGATTTCGAAATCCATTTCGATATCGAAATCCATTTCGATTTCGAAATCCATATCGAATTCGAAATATATTTCGATTTCGAAATCCATTTCGAAATCGAAATCCATTTCGATATCGAAATCCATTTCGATATCGAAATCCATTTCGAAATCGAAATCCATTTCGATATCGAAATCCATTTCGATTTCGAAATCCATATCGAATTCGAAATCCATTTCGATTTCGAAATCCATTTTGATTTCGAAATCCATTTCGATTTCCAAATCCATATCGAAATCCATTTCGATATCGAATTCCATATCATTTTCGAAATCCATTTCGAATTCGAAATCCATTTCAATATCGAAATCCATTTCGATTTCGAAATCCATTTCGATATCGAAATCCATTTCGATTTCGAAATCCATATCGAATTCGAAATCCATTTCGATTTCGAAATCCATTTTGAAATCGAAATTCTTATCGATATCGAAATCCATTTCGAAATCGGAATCCATTTCGATATCAAAAACCATTTCTATTTCGAAATCCATATCGAATTCAAAATCCATTTCGATTTCGAAATCCATTTTGAAATCGGAATCCATTTCGATATCGAAATCCATTTCGATTTGGAAATCCATTTCGATTTCGAAATCCATTTCGATATCGAAATCCATTTCGAATTCGAAATCCATATCGATATCGAAATCCATATCGAATTCGAAATCCATTTCGATATCGAAATCCATATCGATTTCGAAATCCATTTCGATTTCGAAATCCATATCGATTTCGAAATTCCATATCAATTTCGAAATCCATTTCGAATTCGAAATCCATTTCGATTTCGAAATCCATATCGAATTCGAAATCCATTTCGATATCGAAATTCCATATCGATTTCGAAATCCATTTCGATATCGAAATCCATTTCGATTTCGAAATCCATTTCGATATCGAAATCCATTTCGATTTCGAAATCCATTTCGATATCGAAATCCATTTCGATTTCGAAATCCATATGAGAAATCCATTTCGATATCGAAATCCATATCAATTTCGAAATCCATTTCGAATTCGAAATCCATTTCGAAATCGAAATCCATATCGATATTCGAAATCCATTTCGATATCGAAATCCATTTCGATTTCGAAATCCATTTCGATATCGAAATCCATTTCGATTTCGAAATCCATATCGAATTCGAAATCCATTTCGATTTCGAAATCCATTTTGAAATCGAAATCCTTATCGATATCGAAATCCATTTCGAAATCGGAATCCATTTCGATATCGAAATCCATTTCGATTTCGAAATCCATATCGAATTCGAAATCCATTTCGATTTCGAAATCCATTTCGATATCGAAATCCATTTCGATATCGAAATCCATTTCGATTTCGAAATCCATTTCGATTTCGAAATTCCATTTCGAAATCATATCGAAATCCATTTCGAATTCGAAATCCATTTCGATATCGAAATCCATATCGAATTCGAAATCCATTTCGATATCGAAATCCATATCGATATCGAAATCCATTTCGAATTCGAAATCCATTTCGAAATCGAAATCCATATCGAATTCGAAATCCATTTCGATATCGAAATCCATTTCGATTTGGAAATCCATTATATCGAAATACATTTCGATATCGAATTCCATATCAATTTCGAAATCCATTTCGAATTCGAAATCCATTTCGAATTCGAAATCCATTTTCGAAATCCATTTCGATATCGAAATCCATATCGAATTCGAAATCCATTTCGAAATCGGAATCCATTTCGATATCGAAATCCATATCAAATTCAAAATCCATTTCGAATTCGAAATCTGTTTTGACATCGAAATCCATATCGATATCGAAATCCATATCGAATTCGAAATCCATTTCGATATCGGAATCCATTTTGATTTCGAAATCCATTTCGATTTCCAAATCCATATCGAAATCCATTTCGATATCGGATTCCATATCATTTTCGAAATCCATTTCGAATTCGAAATCCATTTCGATATCGAAATCCATTTCGATTTCGAAATCCATTTCGATATCGAAATCCATTTCGATTTCGAAATCCATATCGAATTCGAAATCCATTTCGATTTCGAAATCCATTTTGAAATCGAAATCCTTATCGATATCGAAATCCATTTCGAAATCGGAATCCATTTCGATATCAAAAACCATTTCGATTTCGAAATCCATATCGAATTCAAAATCCATTTCGATTTCGAAATCCATTTTGAAATCGGAATCCATTTCGATATCGAAATCCATTTCGATTTGGAAATCCATATAGAAATACATTTCGATATCGAATTCCATATCAATCTCGAAATCCATTTCGAATTCGAAATCCATTTCGAAATCAAAATCCATATCGAATTCGAAATACATTTCGATATCGAATTCCATATCAATTTCGAAATCCATTTCGAATTCGAAATCCATTTCGAAATCGAAATCCATATCGAATTCGAAATCCATTTCGATATCGAAATCCATTTCGATATCGAAATCCATTTCGATATCGAAATCCATATCGAAATCCATTTCGATTTCGAAATCCATTTCGATTTCGAAATCCATTTCGATTTCGAAATCCATTTCGAAATCCATATAGAAATCCATTTCGATATCGAATTCCATATCGATTTCGAAATCCATTTCGAATTTTCGAAATCCATTTCGAAATCGAAATCCATATCGAATTCGAAATCCATTTCGATATCGAAATCCATTTCGATTTGGAAATCCATATAGAAATATTTTTCGATATCGAATTCCATATCAATTTCGAAATCCATTTCGAATTCGAAAGCCATTTCGAAATCGAAATCCATATCGAATTCGAAATACATTTCGATATCGAATTCCATATCAATTTCGAAATCCATTTCGAAATCGAAATCCATTTCGAATTCGAAATCCATATCGATATCGAAATCCATATCGAATATCGATATCGAAATCCATTTCGATTTCGAAATCCATTTCGATATCGAAATCCATTTCGAATTCGAAATCCATATCGATATCGAAATCCATATCGAATTCGAAATCCATTTCGATATCGAAATCCATTTCGAATTCGAAATCCATTTCGATATCGAAATCCATTTCGATTTCGAAATCCATATCGAATTCGAAATCCATTTCGATTTCGAAATCCATATCGAATTCGAAATCCATTTCGATATCGAAATCCATATCGATTTCGAAATCCATTTCGATATCGAAATCCATTTCGATATCGAAATCCATTTCGATATCGAAATCCATTTCGATATCGAAATCCATTTCGATATCGAAATCCATTTCGATTTCGAATTGCATTTCAATTTCGAAATCGATTTCGAATTCGAAATCCATTTCGAAATCGAAATCCATATCGAATTCGAAATCCATTTCGATATCGAAATCCATTTCGAAATCGAAATCCATTTCGAATTCGAAATCCATATCGATATCGAAATCCATATCGAATATCGATATCGAAATCCATTTCGATTTCGAAATCCATTTCGATATCGAAATCCATTTCGAATTCGAAATCCATATCGATATCGAAATCCATATCGAAATCCATTTCGATATCGAAATCCATTTCGATTTCGAAATCCATTTCGATATCGAAATCCATTTCGAATTCGAAATCCATATCGATATCGAAATCCATATCGAATTCGAAATCCATTTCGATATCGAAATCCATTTCGATATCGAAATCCATTTCGATTTCGAAATCCATATCGAATTCGAAATCCATTTCGATATCGAAATCCATATCGAATTCGAAATCCATTTCGATTTCGAAATCCATTTTGAAATCGAAATCTTTATCGATATCGAAATCCATTTCGAAATCGGAATCCATTTCGATATCAAAAACCATTTCGATTTCGAAATCCATTTCGATTTCGAAATCCATTATCGATTCGAAATCCATTTCGATTTCGAAATCCATTTTGAAATCGGAATCCATTTCGATATCGAAATCCATTTCGATTTGGAAATCCATATAGAAATACGTTTCGATATCGAATTCCATATCAATCTCGAAATCCATTTTGAATTCGAAATCCATTTCGAAATCAAAATCCATATCGAATTCGAAATACATTTCGATATCGAATTCCATATCAATTTCGAAATCCATTTCGAATTCGAAATCCATTTCGAAATCGAAATCCATATCGAATTCGAAATCCATTTCGATATCGAAATCCATTTCGATATCGAAATCCATTTCGATATCGAAATCCATTTCGATTTCGAAATCCATTTCGAATTCGAAATCCATTTCGAAATCCATTTCGATATCGAATTCCATATCAATTTCGAAATCCATTTCGAATTCGAAATCCATTTCGAAATCGAAATTCATATCGAATTCGAAATCCATTTCGATATCGAAATCCATTTCGATATCGAAATCCATTTCGATATCGAAATCCATTTCGATTTCGAAATCCATATCGAATTCGAAATCCATTTCGATTTCGAAATCCATATCGAATTCGAAATCCATTTCGATATCGAAATCCATATCGATTTCGAAATCCATTTCGAATTCGAAATCCATTTCGAATTCGAAATCCATTTCGAATATCGAAATCCATATCGATATCGAAATCCATATCGAATATCGAAATCATTTCGAAATCCATTTCGATTTCGAAATTCCATTTCGATATCGAAATCCATTTCGATATCGAAATCCATATCGATATCGAAATCCATATCGATATTCGAAATCCATTTCGATATCGAAATCCATTTCGATATCGAAATCCATTTCGATTTCGAAATCCATATCGAATTCGAAATCCATTTCGATTTCGAAATCCATTTCGATTTCGAAATCCATTTCGAAATCGAAATCCTTTCGATATCGATATCGAAATCCATTTCGAAATCGAAATCCATTTCGATATCAAAATCCATTTCGATTTCGAAATCCATATCGAATTCAAAATCCATTTCGATTTCGAAATCCATTTTGAAATCGGAATCCATTTCGATATCGAAATCCATTTCGATTTGGAAATCCATATAGAAATACGTTTCGATTATCGCATTCCATTTCAATCTTCGAAATCCATTTTGAATTCGAAATCCATTTCGAAATCAAAATCCATATCGAATTCGAAATACATTTCGATATCGAATTCCATATCAATTTCGAAATCCATTTCGAATTCGAAATCCATTTCGAAATCGAAATCCATATCGAATTCGAAATCCATTTCGATATCGAAATCCATTTCGATATCGAAATCCATTTCGATATCGAAATCCATTTCGATTTCGAAATCCATATAGAAATCCATTTCGATATCGAATTCCATATCAATTTCGAAATCCATTTCGAATTCGAAATCCATTTCGAAATCGAAATCCATATCGAATTCGAAATCCATTTCGATATCGAAATCCATATCGATATCGAAATCCATTTCGATATCGAAATCCATTTCGATTTCGAAATCCATTTCGATATCGAAATCCATTTCGATTTCGAAATCCATTTCGAATTCGAAATCCATATCGAATTCGAAATCCATATCGATATCGAAATCCATATCGAATTCGAAATCCATTTCGATATCGAAATCCATTTCGATTTCGAAATTCATATCGAAATCCATTTCGATATCGAATTCCATATCAATTTCGAAATCCATTTCGAATTCGAAATCCATTTCGAAATCGAAATCCATATCGAATTCGAAATCCATTTCGATATCGAAATCCATTTCGATTTGGAAATCCATATAGAAATACATTTCGATATCGAATTCCATATCAATTTCGAAATCCATTTCGAATTCGAAAGCCATTTCGAAATCGAAATCCATATTCGAATTCGAAATACATTTCGATATCGAGTTCCATATCAATTTCGAAATCCATTTCGAATTCGAAATCCATATCGATATCGAAATCCATATCGAATATCGATATCGAAATCCATTTCGATTTCGAAATCCATTTCGATATCGAAATCCATTTCGAATTCGAAATCCATATCGATATCGAAATCCATATCGAATTCGAAATCCATTTCGATATCGAAATCCATATCGAAATCGAAATCCATTTCGATTTCGAAATCCATATCGAATTCGAAATCCATTTCGAATTCGAAATCCATATCGATATCGAAATCCATTTCGAATCCATTTCGATATCGAAATCCATTTCGATTTCGAAATCCATTTCGATATCGAAATCCATTTCGAATTCGAAATCCATTTCGATATCGAAATCCATATCGAATTCGAAATCCATTTCGATATCGAAATCCATATCGAATTCGAAATCCATTTCGATTTCGAAATCCATTTTGAAATCGAAATCCTTATCGATATCGAAATCCATTTCGAAATCGGAATCCATTTCGATATCAAAAACCATTTCGATTTCGAAATCCATATCGAATTCAAAATCCATTTCGATTTCGAAATCCATTTTGAAATCGGAATCCATTTCGATATCGAAATCCATTTCGATTTGGAAATCCATATAGAAATACATTTCGATATCGAATTCCATATCAATCTCGAAATCCATTTCGAATTCGAAATCCATTTCGAAATCAAAATCCATATCGAATTCGAAATACATTTCGATATCGAATTCCATATCAATTTCGAAATCCATTTCGAATTCGAAATCCATTTCGAAATCGAAATCCATATCGAATTCGAAATCCATTTCGATATCGAAATCCATTTCGATATCGAAATCCATTTCGATATCGAAATCCATTTCGATTTCGAAATCCATATAGAAATCCATTTCGATATCGAATTCCATATCAATTTCGAAATCCATTTCGAATTCGAAATCCATTTCGAAATCGAAATCCATATCGAATTCGAAATCCATTTCGATATCGAAATCCATTTCGATTTGGAAATCCATATAGAAATACATTTCGATATCGAATTCCATATCAATTTCGAAATCCATTTCGAATTCGAAAGCCATTTCGAAATCGAAATCCATATCGAATTCGAAATACATTTCGATATCGAATTCCATATCAATTTCGAAATCCATTTCGAATTCGAAATCCATTTCGAATATCGAAATCCATATCGATATCGAAATCCTATCGAATATCGATATCGAAATCCATTTCGATATCGAAATCCATTTTTCGAAATCCATTTCGATATCGAAATCCATTTCGAATTCGAAATCCATTTCGATATCGAAATCCATTTCGATATCGAAATCCATATCGAATTCGAAATCCATTTCGATTTCGAAATCCATTTCGATTTCGAAATTCCATTTCAATTTCGAAATCCATTTCGAATTCGAAATCCATTTTCGAAATCGATATCGAAATCCATTTCGATATCGAAATCCATATCGAATTCGAAATCCATTTCGATATCGAAATCCATTTCGATATCGAAATCCATTTCGATTTCGAAATCCATATCGAATTCGAAATCCATTTCGATTTCGAAATCCATATCGAATTCGAAATCCATTTCGATATCGAAATCCATATCGAATTCGAAATCCATTTCGATATCGAAATCCATATCGATTTCGAAATCCATTTCTATATCGAAATCCATTTCAATTTCGAAACCGATTCCGAATTCGAAATCCATTTCGAAATCGGAATCCATTTCGATATCGAAATCCATATCGAATTCGAAATCCATTTCGAATTCGAAATCCGTTTCGACATCGAAATCCATTTCGATATCGAATTCCATATCATTTTCGAATTCCATTTCGAATTCGAAATCCATTTCGAATTCGAAATCCATTTCGATATCGAAATCCATTTCGATTTCGAAATCCATTTCAATTTCGAAATCGATCGAAATCCATTTCTATATCGAAATCCATTTCAATTTCGAAACCGATTCCGAATTCGAAATCCATTTCGAAATCGGAATCCATTTCGATATCGAAATCCATATCGAATTCGAAATCCATTTCGAATTCGAAATCTGTTTTGACATCGAAATCCATTTCGATATCGAAATCCATAGCGATATCGAAATCCATATCGAATTCGAAATCCATTTCGAATTCAAAATCCATTTCGATGTCGAAATCCATATCGATTTCGAATTGCATTTCAATTTCGAAATCGATTTCGAATTCGAAATCCATTTCGAAATCGGAATCCATTTCTATATCGAAATCCATATCAAGTTCGAAATCCATTTCGAATTCGAAATCTGTTTTGACATCGAAATCCATTTCGATATCGAAATCCATAACGATATCGAAATCCATATCGAATCCATTTTGATTTCGAAATCCATTTCTATTTCCAAATCCATATCGAAATCCATTTCGATATCAGATTCCATATCATTTTCGAAATCCATTTCGAATTCGAAATCCATTTCGAATTCAAAAACCATTTCGATATCGAAATCCATTTCGATATCGAAATCCATATCGATATCGAAATCCATATCGAATTCGAAATCCATTTCGATATCGAAATCCATTTCGAATTCAAAATCCATTTCGATATCGAAATCCATATCGATTTCGAAATCCATTTCGATTTCGAAATCGATTTCGAATTCGAAATCCATTTCGAAATCGAAATCCATTTCGATTTCGAAATCCATTTCGAAATCGAAATCCATTTCGATATCGAAATCCATTTTCGAAATCGAATTCGAAATCCATTTCGAATTCGAAATCCATTTCGATTTCGAAATCCATTTCGATATTCGAAATCCATTTCGATATCGAAATCCATTTCGATATCGAAATCCATTTCGATTTCGAAATCCATTTCGATTTCGAAATCCATTTCGATTCGAAATCCATTTCGATATCGAAATCCATTTCGATATCGAAATCCATTTCGATTTCGAAATCCATTTCGAAATCGAAATCCATTTCGATATCGAAATCCATATCGATATCGAAATCCATTTCGATTTCGAAATCCATTTCGATTTCGAAATCCATTTCGATCTCGAAATCCATTTCGATTCGAAATCCATATCGAAATCCATATCGATATCGAAATCCATATCGAAATCGAAATCCATTTCGATATCCGAAATCCATTTCGATATCGAAATCCATTTCGATTTCGAAATCCATATCGATATCGAAATCCATATCGAATTCGAAATCCATTTCGATATCGAAATCCATTTCGATTTCGAAATCCATATCGAATTCGAAATCCATTTCGATATCGAAATCCATATCGATTTCGAAATCCATTTCGATATCGAAATCCATATCGATTTCGAAATCCATATCGACTTCGAAATCCATTTCGAAATCGAAATCCATATCGATATTGAAATCCATTTCGATTTCGAAATCCATTTCGATATCGAATTCCATATCGAAATCCATTTCGATATCGAAATCCATTTAGAATTCAAAATCCATTTCGATATCGAAATCCATATCGATTTCGAATTGCATTTCGATTTCGAAATCCATTTCGAATTTCGAAATCCATTTCGAATTCGAAATCCATTTCGAATTCGAAATCCATTTCGAATTCGAAATCCATTTCGATTCGATCCATTTCGATTTCGAAATCCATTTCGATATCGAAATCCATTTCGATATCGAAATCCATTTCGATTTCGAAATCCATTTCGAAATCGAAATCCATTTCGATATCGAATTCCATATCGAATTCGAAATTTATTTCGATTTCGAAATCCATTTCGATATCGAAATCCATTTCGATCTCGAAATCCATATCGATATCGAAATCCATATCGAATTCGAAATCCATTTCGATATCGAAATCCATTTCGATATCGAAATCCATTTCGATTTCGAAATCCATTTCGATTTCGAAATCCATATCGAAATCCATATCGATATCGAAATCCATTTCGATATCGAAATCCATTTCGATATCGAAATCCATTTCGATTTCGAAATCCATTTCGAATTCGAAATCCATTTCGATATCGAAATCCATATCGATTTCGAAATCCATTTCGATATCGAAATCCATATCGATTTCGAAATCCATATCGACTTCGAAATCCATTTCGAAATCGAAATCCATATCGATATCGAAATCCATTTCGATTTCGAAATCCATTTCGATATCGAATTCCATATCATTTCGAAATCCATTTCGATATCGAAATCCATTTCGAATTCAA
Organism: Drosophila saltans; assembly: GCA_018903575.1. NCBI lineage: Eukaryota > Metazoa > Arthropoda > Insecta > Diptera > Drosophilidae > Drosophila > Drosophila saltans. Next base: position 63,997 of record JAEIGH010000163.1, read on the forward strand.
AATCCATTTCGATATCGAAATCCATATCGATTTCGAATTGCATTTCAATTTCGAAATCCATTTCGAATTCGAAATCCATTTCGAAATCGAAATCCATATCGAATTCGAAATCCATTTCGATATCGAAATCCATTTCGATTTCGAAATCCATTTCGAAATCGAAATCCATTTCGATATCGAAATCCATTTCGATATCGAAATCCATTTCGATTTCGAAATCCATTTCGATTTCGAAATCCATTTCGATATCGAAATCCATTTCGATATCGAAATCCATTTCGATATCGAAATCCATTTCGATATCGAAATCCATATCGAATTCGAAATCCATTTCGAATTCGAAATCCATTTCGATATCGAAATCCATTTCGATTTCGAAATCCATTTCGATATCGAAATCCATATCGAATTCGAAATCCATTTCGACATCGAAATCCATTTCGATTTCGAAATCGAAATCCATATCGAATTCGAAATCCATTTCGATATCGAAATCCATATCGATTTCGAAATCCATTTCGATATCGAAATCCATTTCGATTTCGAATTTCCATATCGAAATCCATTTCGATATCGAATTCCATATCATTTTCGAAATCCATTTCGAATTCGAAATCCATTTCGAATTCGAAATCCATTTCGATATCGAAATCCATATCGATTTCGAGTTCCATTTCGATTTCGAAATCGATTTCGAATTCGAAATCCATATAGAAATCCATTTCGATATCGAATTCCATATCAATTTCGAAATCCATTTCGAATTCGAAATCCATTTCGATATCGAAATCCATTTCGATTTCGAAATCCATTTCGATATCGAAATCCATTTCGATTTCGAAATCCATTTCGATATCGAAATCCATATCGATTTCGAAATCCATTTCGATTTCGAAATCCATTTCGATTTCGAAATCCATTTCGATATCGAAATCCATTTCGATATCGAAATCCATTTCGATTTCGAAATCCATTTCGATATCGAAATCCATTTCGATTTCGAAATCCATTTCGAAATCCATTTCGATATCGAAATCCATTTCGATTTCGAAATCCATTTCGATATCGAAATCCATTTCGATTTCGAAATCCATTTCGATATCGAAATCCATTTCGATTTCGAAATCCATTTCGATATCGAAATCCATTTCGATTTCGAAATCCATATAGAAATCCATTTCGATATCGAACTCCATATCAATTTCGAAATCCATTTCGATATCGAAATCCATTTCGAATTCGAAATCTATTTCGAATTCGAAATCTATTTCGACATCGAAATCCATTTCGATTTCGAAATCCTTATCGATATCGAAATCTATTTCAATATCAAAATCCTTATCGATTTCGAAATCCATTTCGATATCGAATTCCATATCGAATTCGAAGTCCATTTCGAATTCGAAATCTATTTCGACATCGAAATCCATTTCGATATCGAAATCCATATCGATATCGAAATCCATATCGAATTCGAAATCCATTTCGATATCGAAATCCATTTCGATTTCGAAATCCATTTCGATATCGAAATCCATTTCGATATCGAAATCCATTTCGATTTCGAAATCCATATCGAAATCCATTTCGATATCGAATTCCATATCAATTTCGAAATCCATTTCGAATTCGAAATCCATTTCGAAATCGAAATCCATATCGATATTGAAATCCATTTCGAATTCGAAGTCCACTTCGAAATCGGAATCCATTTCGATATCGAATTCGAAATCCATTTCGAAATCGAAATCCATATAGATATTGAAATCCATTTCGATATTGAAATCCATAATATCGATTTCGAATTCGAAATCCATTTCGAAATCGGAATCCATTTCGATATCGAAATCCATATCGAATTCGAAATCCATTTCGAATTCGAAATCCATTTCGATTTCGAAATCCATTTCGATATCGAAATCCATTTCGATTTCGAAATCCACTTCGAATTCAAAATCCATTTCGATTTCGAAATCCATTTTGAAATCGGAATCCATTTCGATATCGAAATCTATTTCGATTTGGAAATCCATATAGAAATACATTTCGATATCGAATTCCATATCAATTTCGAAATCCATTTCGAAATCGAAATCCATATCGATATTGAAATCCATTTCGAATTCGAAATCCATTTCGAATTCAAAATCAGTTTCGAAATCGAAATCCATATAGATATTGAAATCCATTTCGATATCGAAATCCATTTCGAATTCGAAATCCATATCGATATCGAAATCCATATCGAGTTCGAAATCCATTTCGATATCGAAATCCATTTCGATATCGAAATCCATTTCGATATCGAAATCCATTTCGATATCGAAATCCATTTCGATATCGAAATCCATATCGATTTCGAATTCCATTTCGATATCGAAATCCATTTCGAAATCCATTTCGATATCGAAATCCATTTCGATTTCGAAATCCATTTCGATATCGAAATCCATTTCGATTTCGAAATCCATATCGATTTCGAAATCCATTTCGAATTTCGAAATCCATATCGATATCGAAATCCATATCGATTTCGAAATCCATTTCGATATCGAAATCCATTTCGATATCGAAATCCATTTCGATATCGAAATCCATTTCGATTTCGAAATCCATTTCGATATCGAAATCCATTTCGATTTCGAAATCCATTTCGATATCGAAATCCATTTCGATATCGAAATCCATTTCGATTTCGAAATCCATTTCGAATTTCGAAATCCATTTCGATATCGAAATCCATTTCATTCGAAATCCATTTCGATATCGAAATCCATATCGAATTCGAAATCCATTTCGATTTCGAAATCCATTTCGATATCGAAATCCATTTCGATTTCGAAATCCATATCGATTTCGAAATCCATTTCGATTTCGAAATCCATTTCGAAATCGGAATCCATTTCGATATCGAAATCCATATCGAATTCGAAATCCATTTCGATATCGAAATCCATTTCGATATCGAAATCCATTTCGATATCGAAATCCATTTCGATATCGAAATCCATTTCGATCTCGAAATCCATATCGATATCGAAATCCATATCGAATTCGAAATCCATTTCGATTTCGAAATCCATTTCGATATCGAAATCCATTTCGATTTCGAAATCCATTTCGATATCGAAATCCATTTCGATTTCGAAATCCATATCGAATTCGAAATCCATTTCGATATCGAAATCCATATCGATTTCGAAATCCATTTCGATATCGAAATCCATTTCGATTTCGAAATCCATTTCGATTTCGAATCGAATTCCATATCGAATTCGAAATCCATTTCGAATTCAAAATCAGTTTCGAAATCGAAATCCATATTCGATATTCGAAATCCATTTCGATTCGAATTCCATTTCGATTTCGAAATCCATTTCGAATTCGAAATCCATATCGAATTCGAAATCCATATCGAATTCGAAATCCATTTCGATATCGAAATCCATTTCGAATTCGAAATCCATTTCGATTTCGAAATCAATATCGATATCGAAATCCATATCGAATTCGAAATCCATTTCGATATCGAAATCCATTTCGATTTCGAATTCCATTTCGATATCGAAATCCATTTCGATTTTGAAATCCATATAGAAATCCATTTTGATTTCAAATTCCATATCAATTTCGAAATCCATTTCGAATTCCAAATCCATATCGATATCGAAATCCATATCGAATTCGAAATCCATTTCGATATCGAAATCCATTTCGATATCGAAATCCATTTCGATATCGAAATCCATTTCGATTTCGAAATCCATTTCGATTTCGAAATCCATTTCGATTTCGAAATCCATTTCGATTTCGAAATCCATTTTGAAATCGGAATCTATTTCGATATCGAATTCCATATCGAATTCTAAATTTATTTCGATTTCGAAATCCATTTCGATATCGAAATCCATTTCGATCTCGAAATCCATATCGATATCGAAATCCATATCGAATTCGAAATCCATTTCGAATTCGAAATCCATTTCGATATCGAAATCCATATCGATATCGAAATCCATATCGATTTCGAGTTGCATTTCAATTTCGAAATCGATTTCGAATTCGAAATCCATATAGAAATCCATTTCGATATCGAATTCCATATCAATTTCGAAATCCATTTCGAATTCGAAATCCATATCGATATCGAAATCCATTTCGATTTCGAAATCCATTTCGATATCGAAATCCATTTCGATTTCGAAATCCATTTCGATATCAAAATCCATATCGATTTCGAAATCCATTTCGATTTCGAAATCCATTTCGATTTCGAAATCCATTTCGATTTCGATATCGAAATCCATTTCGATTTCGAAATCCATTTCGATATCGAAATCCATTTCGATTTCGAAATCCATTTCGATTTCGAAATCCATTTCGATATCGAAATCCATTTCGATTTCGAAATCCATTTCGATTTCGAAATCCATTTCGATATCGAAATCCATTTCGATTTCGAAATTCATATAGTAATCCATTTCGATATCGAACTCCATATCAATTTCGAAATCCATTTCGATATCGAAATCCATTTCGAATTCGAAATCTATTTCGAATTCGAAATCTATTTCGACATCGAAATCCATTTCGATTTCGAAATCCTTATCGATATCGAAATCTATTTCAATATCAAAATCCTTATCGATTTCGAAATCCATTTCGATATCGAATTCCATATCGAATTCGAAGTCCATTTCGAATTCGAAATCTATTTCGACATCGAAATCCATTTCGATATCGAAATCCATATCGATATCGAAATCCATATCGAATTCGAAATCCATTTCGATATCGAAGTCCACTTCGATTTCGAAATCCATTTCGATATCGAAATCCATTTCGATTTCGAAATCCATATCGAAATCCATTTCGATATCGAATTCCATATCAATTTCGAAATCCATTTCGAATTCGAAATCCATTTCGAAATCGAAATCCATATCGATATTGAAATCCATTTCGAATTCGAAGTCCACTTCGAAATCGGAATCCATTTCGATATCGAATTCAAATCTTTCGAATTCGAAATCCATTTCGAAATCGAAATCCATATAGATATTGAAATCCATTTCGATATTGAAATCCATAATATCGATTTCGAATTCGAAATCCATTTCGAAATCGGAATCCATTTCGATATCGAAATCCATATCGAATTCGAAATCCATTTCGAATTCGAAATCCATTTCGATTTCGAAATCATTTTTCGAAATCCATTTCGATATCGAAATCCATTTCGATTTCGAAATCCATTTCGAATTCGAAATCCATTTTGAAATCGGAATCCATTTCGATATCGAAATCTATTTCGATTTGGAAATCCATATAGAAATACATTTCGATATCGAATTCCATATCAATTTCGAAATCCATTTCGAAATCGAAATCCATATCGATATTGAAATCCATTTCGAATTCGAAATCCATTTCGATATGGAATTCCATATCGAATTCGAAATCCATTTCGAATTCAAAATCAGTTTCGAAATCGAAATCCATATAGATATTGAAATCCATTTCGATATCGAAATCCATTTCGAATTCGAAATCCATATCGATATCGAAATCCATATCGAATTCGAAATCCATTTCGATATCGAAATCCATTTCGATATCGAAATCCATTTCGATATCGAAATCCATTTCGATATCGAAATCCATTTCGATTTCGAATTCCATTTCGATATCGAAATCCATTTCGATTTCGAAATCCATATAGAAATCCATTTTGATTTCGAATTCCATATCAATTTCGAAATCCATTTCGAATTCCAAATCCATATCGATATCGAAATCCATATCGAATTCGAAATCCATTTCGATATCGAAATCCATTTCGATATCGAAATCCATTTCGATTTCGAAATCCATTTCGATTTCGAAATAAATTTCGATATCGAAATCCATTTCAATTTCGAAATCCATTTCGATATCGAAATCCATTTCAATTTCGAAATCCATATAGAAATCCATTTAGAAATCCATTTCGATATCGAAATCCATATCGAATTCGAAATCCATTTCGATTTCGAAATCCATTTCGATATCGAAATCCATTTCGATTTCGAAATCCATATCGAATTCGAAATCCATTTCGATTTCGAAATCCATTTTGAAATCGGAATCCATTTCGATATCGAATTCCATATCGAATTCTAAATTTATTTCGATTTCGAAATCCATTTCGATATCGAAATCCATTTCGATATCGAAATCCATTTCGATCTCGAAATCCATATCGATATCGAAATCCATATCGAATTCGAAATCCATATCGAATTCGAAATCCATTTCGATATCGAAATCCATTTCGATATCGAAATCCATTTCGATTTCGAAATCCATATCGAATTCGAAATCCATTTCGATATCGAAATCCATATCGATTTCGAAATCCATTTCGATATCGAAATCCATTTCGATTTCGAAATCCATTTCGATTTCGAATTGCATTCCATATCGAATTCGAAATCCATTTCGAATTCAAAATCAGTTTCGAAATCGAAATCCATATAGATATTGAAATCCATTTCGATATCGAAATCCATTTCGAATTCGAAATCCATATCGATATCGAAATCCATATCGAATTCGAAATCCATTTCGATATCGAAATCCATTTCGATATCGAAATCCATTTCGATTTCGAAATCAATATCGAATTCGAAATCCATTTCGATATCGAAATCCATATCGATTTCGAATTCCATTTCGATATCGAAATCCATTTCGATTTCGAATTCCATTTCGATATCGAAATCCATTTCGATTTTGAAATCCATATAGAAATCCATTTTGATTTCGAATTCCATATCAATTTCGAAATCCATTTCGAATTCCAAATCCATATCGATATCGAAATCCATATCGAATTCGAAATCCATTTCGATATCGAAATCCATTTCGATATCGAAATCCATTTCGATTTCGAAATCCATTTCGATTTCGAAATCCATTTCGATTTCGAAATCCATTTCGATTTCGAAATCCATTTTGAAATCGGAATCTATTTCGATATCGAATTCCATATCGAATTCTAAATTTATTTCGATTTCGAAATCCATTTCGATATCGAAATCCATTTCGATCTCGAAATCCATATCGATATCGAAATCCATATCGAATTCGAAATCCATTTCGAATTCGAAATCCATTTCGATATCGAAATCCATATCGATATCGAAATCCATATCGAATTCGAAATCCATTTCGATATCGAAATCCATTTCGATATCGAAATCCATTTCGATATCGAAATCCATTTTGATATCGAAATCCATTTCGATATCGAAATCCATTTCGATATCGAAATCCATTTCGATTTCGAAATCCATATCGAATTCGAAATCCATTTCGATATCGAAATCCATATCGATTTCGAAATCCATTTCGATATCGAAATCCATATCGATTTCGAAATCCATATCGACTTCGAAATCCATTTCGAAATCGAAATCCATATCGATATTGAAATCCATTTCGATTTCGAAATCCATTTCGATATCGAATTCCATATCGAATTCGAAATCCATTTCGATATCGAAATCCATTTAGAATTCAAAATCCATTTCGATATCGAAATCCATATCGATTTCGAATTGCATTTCAATTTCGAAATCGATTTCGAATTCGACATCCATTTCGAAATCGAAATCCATTTCGATATCGAAATCCATATCGAATTCGAAATCCATTTCGATATCGAAATCCATTTCGATTTCGAAATCCATTTCGATATCGAAATCCATATCGAATTCGAAATCCATTTCGAATTCGGAATCTATTTGGATATCGAAATCCATTTCGATTTCGAAATCCATATCGATATCGAAATCCATATCGAATTCGAAATCCATTTCGATATCGAAATCCATTTCGATTTCGAAATCCATATCGAATTCGAAATCCATTTCGATATCGAAATCCATTTCGATTTCGAAATCCATTCGATTTCGAAATACATTTCGATATCGAAATCCATTTCGATTTCGAAATCCATATATGTAGAAATTCATTTCGATATCGAATTCCATATCATTTTCGAAGTCCATTTCGAATTCGAAATCCATTTCGAATTCAAAATCCATTTCGATATCGAAATCCATATCGATTTCGAGTTGCATTTCAATTTCGAAATCGATTTCGAATTCGAAATCCATATCGAATTCCATATCAATTTCGAAATCCATTTCGAATTCGAAATCCATATCGATATCGAAATCCATATCGAATTCGAAATCCATTTCGATATCAAAATCCTTATCGATTTCGAAATCCATTTCGATTTCGAAATCCATTTCGATATCGAAATCCATTTCGATTTCGAAATCCATTTCGATATCGAAAATCCATTTCGATTTCGATTTTTGAAATCCATTTCGATATCGAAATCCATTTCGATTTCGAAATCCATATAGAAATCCATTTCGATATCGAACTCCATATCAATTTCGAAATCCATTTCGATATCGAAATCCATTTCGAATTCGAAATCTATTTCGAATTCGAAATCTATTTCGACATCGAAATCCATTTCGATTTCGAAATGCTTATCGATATCGAAATCTATTTCAATATCAAAATCCTTATCGATTTCGAAATCCATTTCGATATCGAAATCCATATCGAATTCGAAGTCCATTTCGAATTCGAAATCTATTTCGACATCGAAATCCATTTCGATATCGAAATCCATATCGATATCGAAATCCATATCGAATTCGAAATCCATTTCGATATCGAAGTCCACTTCGATTTCGAAATCCATTTCGATATCGAAATCCATTTCGATTTCGAAATCCATATCGAAATCCATTTCGATATCGAATTCCATATAAATTTCGAAATCCATTTCGAATTCGAAATCCATTTCGAATTCGAAATCCATTTCGAAATCCATTTCGAAATCGAAATCCATATCGATATTGAAATCCATTTCGAATTCGAAGTCCACTTCGAAATCGGAATCCATTTCGATATCGAATTCGAAATCCGTTTCGAAATCGAAATCCATATAGATATTGAAATCCATTTCGATATTGAAATCCATCATATCGATTTCGAATTCGAAATCCATTTCGAAATCGGAATCCATTTCGATATCGAAATCCATATCGAATTCGAAATCCATTTCGAATTCGAAATCCCTTTCGATTTCGAAATCCGTTTCGATTTCGAAATCCATTTCGATTTCGAAATCCATTTCGATTTCGAAATCCATTTTGAAATCGGATTCCATTTCGATATCGAAATCCATTTCGATTTGGAAATCCATATAGAAATACATTTCGATATCGAATTCCATATCAATTTCGAAATCCATTTCGAAATCGAAATCCATATCGATATTGAAATCCATTTCCAATTCGAAATCCATTTCGATATGGAATTCCATATCGAATTCGAAATCCATTTCGAATTCAAAATCAGTTTCGAAATCGAAATCCATATAGATATTGAAATCCATTTCGATATTGAAATCCATCATATCGATTTCGAATTCGAAATCCATTTCGAAATCGGAATCCATTTCGATATCGAAATCCATATCGAATTCGAAATCCATTTCGAATTCGAAATCCATTTCGATTTCGAAATCCGCTTCGAATTCAATATCCATTTCGATTTCGAAATCCATTTTGAAATCGGATTCCATTTCGATATCGAAATCCATTTCGATTTGGAAATCCATATAGAAATACATTTCGATATCGAATTCCATATCAATTTCGAAATCCATATCGATATTGAAATCCATTTCGAATTCGAAATCCATTTCGATATGGAATTCCATATCGAATTCGAAATCCATTTCGAATTCAAAATCAGTTTCGAAATCGAAATCCATATAGATATTGAAATCCATTTCGATATCGAAATCCATATCGATTTCGAATTCCATTTCGATATCGAAATCCATTTCGATTTCGAAATCCATATAGAAATCCATTTTAATTTCGAATTCCATATCAATTTTGAAATCCATTTCGAATTCCAAATCCATATCGATATCGAAATCCATATCGAATTCGAAATCCATTTCGATATCGAAATCCATTTCGATTCCATATTTCGAAATCCATATAGAAATCCATTTCGATATCGAAATCCATATCGAATTCGAAATCCATTTCGATATCGAAATCCATTTCGAATTCGAAATCCATTTCGATATCGAAATCCATTTCGATATCGAAATCCATTTCGATATCGAAATCCATTTCGATATCGAAATCCATTTCGATATCGAAATCCATTTCGATTCTTCATATTTCGAAATCCATATCGAAATCCATTTCGATATCGAAATCCATTTCGATATCGAAATCCATTTCATTTCGAAATCCATTTCGATATCGAAATCCATTTCGAATTCGAAATCCATTACGATATCGAAATCCATTTCGATATCGAAATCCATTTCGATTTCGAAATCCATATCGAATTCGAAATCCATTTCGATTTCGAAATCCATATCGAATTCGAAATCATTCGAAATCCATTTCGATATCGAAATCCATATCGATTTCGAAATCCATTTCGATATCGAAATCCATTTCGAATTCGAAATCCATTTCAATTTCGAAATCCATTTCGAATTCGAAATCCATTTCGATATCGAAATCCATTTCGATTTCGAAATCCATTTCGAATTCGAAATCCATTTCGATATCGAATTCCATATCATTTTCGAAATCCATTTCGAATTCGAAATCCATTTCGAATTCGAAATCCATTTCGATATCGAAATCCATATCGATATCGAAATCCATATCGAATTCGAAATCCATTTCGATATCGAATTCCATATCATTTTCGAAATCCATTTCGAATTCGAAATCCATTTCGAATTCAAAATCCATTTCGAATTCGAAATCCATTTCGATATCGAAATCCATATCGATTTCGAATTGCATTTCAATTTCGAAATCCATTTCGAATTCGAAATCCATTTCGAAATCGGAATCCATTTCGATATCGAAATCCATATCGAATTCGAAATCCATTTCGAATTCGAAATCCATTTCGATATCGAAATCCATATCGAATTCGAAATCCATTTCGATATCGAAATCCATTTCGATATCGAAATCCATTTCGATTTCGAAATCCATATCGAATTCGAAATCCATTTCGATTTCGAAATCCATATTGAATTCGAAATCCATTTCGATATTGAAATCCAAATCGATTTCAAAATCCATTTCGATATCGAAATCCATTTCGATTTCGAATTGCATTTCAATTTCGAAATCGATTTCGAATTCGAAATCCATTTCGAAATCGGAATCCATTTCGATATCGAAATCCATATCGAATTTGAAATCCATTTCGATTTCGAAATCCATTTCGATATCGAAATCCATATCGATTTCGAATTCCATTTCGATATCGAAATCCATTTGGATTTCGAATTCCATTTCGATATCGAAATCCATTTCGATTTCGAAATCCATATAGAAATCCATTTTGATTTCGAATTCCATATCAATTTCGAAATCCATTTCGAATTCCAAATCCATATCGATATCGAAATCCATATCGAATTCGAAATCCATTTCGAAATCGAAATCCATTTCGATATCGAAATCCATTTCGATTTCGAAATCCATTTCGATTTCGAAATCCATTTCGATATCGAAATCCATTTCAATTTCGAAATCCATTTCGATATCGAAATCCATTTCGATATCGAAATCCATTTCGATTTCGAAATCCATATAGAAATCCATTTCGATATCGAAATCCATATCGAATTCGAAATCCATTTCGATTTCGAAATCCATTTCCTTTTCGAAATCCATTTCGATATCGAAATCCATTTCGATTTCGAAATCCATATCGAATTTGAAATCCATTTCGATTTCGAAATCCATTTCGATATCGAAATCCATTTCGATTTCGAAATCCATATCGATTTCGAAATCCATTTCGATATCGAAATCCATTTCGATTTCGAATTCCATTTCGATATCGAAATCCATTTCGATTTCGAAATCCATATAGAAATCCATTTTGATTTCGAATTCCATATCAATTTCGAAATCCATTTCGAATTCCAAATCCATATCGATATCGAAATCCATATCGAATTCGAAATCCATTTCGATATCGAAATCCATTTCGATATCGAAATCCATTTCGATTTCGAAATCCATTTCGATTTCGAAATCCATTTCGATATCGAAAACCATTTCAATTTCGAAATCCATTTCGATTTCGAAATCCATATTGAATTCGAAATCCATTTCGATATTGAAATCCAAATCGATTTCAAAATCCATTTCGATATCGAAATCCATTTCGATTTCGAACTGCATTTCAATTTCGAAATCGATTTCGAATTCGAAATCCATTTCGAAATCGGAATCCATTTCGATATCGAAATCCATATCGAATTTGAAATCCATTTCGATTTCGAAATCCATTTCGATATCGAAATCCATTTCGATATCGAAATCCATTTCGATTTCGAAATCCATATCGATTTCGAATTCCATTTCGATATCGAAATCCATTTCGATTTCGAATTCCATTTCGATATCGAAATCCATTTCGATTTCGAAATCCATATAGAAATCCATTTTGATTTCGAATTCCATATCAATTTCGAAATCCATTTCGAATTCCAAATCCATATCGATATCGAAATCCATATCGAATTCGAAATCCATTTCGATATCGAAATCCATTTCGATTTCGAAATCCATTTCGATATCGAAATCCATTTCGATTTCGAAATCCATTTCGATTTCGAAATCCATTTCGATTTCGAAATCCATTTCGATTTCGAAATCCATTTCGATATCGAAATCCATTTCGATTTCGAAATCCATTCGATCGAAATCCATTTCGATATCGAAATCCATATCGAATTCGAAATCCATTTCGATTTCGAAATCCATTTCGATTTCGAAATCCATTTCGATATCGAAATCCATTTCGATTTCGAAATCCATTTCGATTTCGAAATCCATTTCGATTTCGAAATCCATTTCGATATCGAAATCCATTTCGATATCGAAATCCATTTCGATATTCGAAATCCATTTCGAATTCGAAATCCATTTCGATTTCGAAATCCATTTCGATATCGAAATCCATTTCGATTTCGAAATCCATTTCGATTTCGAAATCCATTTCGATTTCGAAATCCATTTCGATTTCGAAATCCATTTCGAATTCGAAATCCATTATCGATTTCGAAATCCATTTCGATATCGAAATCCATTTCGATTTCGAAATCCATTTCGATATCGAAATCCATTTCGAATTCGAAATCCATTTCGATATCGAAATCCATTTCGAATTCGAAATCCATTTCGATATCGGAATCCATTTTGATTTCGAAATCCATTTCGATTTCCAAATCCATATCGAAATCCATTTCGATATCAGATTCCATATCATTTTCGAAATCCATTTCGAATTCGAAATCCATATCGAATTCGAAATCCATTTCGATATCGAAATCCATATCGATATCGAAATCCATATCGAATTCGAAATCCATTTCGATTTCGAAATCCATATCGAATTCGAAATCCATTTCGATTTCGAAATCCATATCGAATTCGAAATCCATTTCGATTTCGAAATCCATATCGAATTCGAAATCCATTTCGATATCGAAATCCATATCGATTTCGAAATCCATTTCGATATCGAAATCCATTTCGATTTCGAATTGCATTTCAATTTCGAAATCGATTTCGAATTCGAAATCCATTTCGAAATCGGAATCCATTTCGATATCGAAGTCCATATCGAATTTGAAATCCATTTCGAATTCGAAATCTGTTTTGACATCGAAATCTATTTCGATATCGAATTCCATATCATTTTCGAAATCCATTTCGAATTCGAAATCCATTTCGAATTCAAAATCCATTTCGATATCGAAATCCATATCGATTTCGAATTGCATTTCAATTTCGAAATCGATTTCGAATTCGAAATCCATTTCGAAATCGGAATCCATTTCGATATCGAAATCCATATCGAATTCGAAATCCATTTCGAATTCGAAATCCATTTCGATATCGAAATCCATATCGAATTCGAAATCCATTTCGATATCGAAATCCATTTCGATATCGAAATCCATTTCGATTTCGAAATCCATATCGAATTCGAAATCCATTTCGATTTCGAAATCCATATCGAATTCGAAATCCATTTCGATATTCGAAATCCAAATCGATTTCGAAATCCATTTCGATATCGAAATCCATTTCGATTTCGAATTGCATTTCAATTTCGAAATCGATTTCGAATTCGAAATCCATTTCGAAATCGGAATCCATTTCGATATCGAAATCCATATCGAATTTGAAATCCATTTCGATTTCGAAATCCATTTCGATATCGAAATCCATTTCGATATCGAAATCCATATCGATTTCGAAATCCATTTCGATATCGAAATCCATTTCGATTTCGAATTCCATTTCGATATCGAAATCCATTTCGATTTCGAAATCCATATAGAAATCCATTTCGATATCGAATTCCATATCAATTTCGAAATCCATTTCGAATTCCAAATCCATTTCGATATCGAAATCCATTTCGAATTCGAAATCCATTTCGAAATCGAAATCCATTTCGATATCGAAATCCATTTCGATTTCGAAATCCATTTCGATTTCGAAATCCATTTCGATATCGAAATCCATTTCAATTTCGAAATCCATTTCGATATCGAAATCCATTTCGATATCGAAATCCATTTCGATTTCGAAATCCATATCGAAATCCATTTCGATATCGAAATCCATATCGAATTCGAAATCCATTTCGATTTCGAAATCCATTTCGATTTCGAAATCCATTTCGATTTCGAAATCCATTTCGATATCGAAATCCATTTCGATTTCGAAATCCATTTCGATTTCGAATTGCATTTCAATTTCGAAATCGATTTCGAATTCGAAATCCATTTCGAAATCGGAATCCATTTCGATATCGAAATCCATATCGAATTTGAAATCCATTTCGAATTCGAAATCTGTTTTGACATCGAAATCCATTTCGATATCGAATTCCATATCATTTTCGAAATCCATTTCGAATTCGAAATCCATTTCGATTTCGAAATCCATTTCGATTTCGAAATCCATTTCGATTTCGAAATCCATATCGAATTCGAAATCCATTTCGATTTCGAAATCCATTTCGATTTCGAAATCCATTTCGAATTTCGAAATCCATTTCGATATCGAAATCCATATCGAATTCGAAATCCATTTCGATATCGAAATCCATTTCGATATCGAAATCCATTTCGATTTCGAAATCCATTTCGAATATCGAAATCCATTTCGATATCGAAATCCATTTCGATATCGAAATCCATTTCGATTTCGAAATCCATTTCGATTTCGAAATCCATATCGATTTCGAAATCCATTTCGATATCGAAATCCAATATCGATTTCGAAATCCATTTCGATATCGAAATCCATTTCGATTTCGAAATGCATTTCAATTTCGAAATCGATTTCGAATTCGAAATCCATTTCGAAATCGGAATCCATTTCGATATCGAAATCCATATCGAATTCGAAATCCATTTCGATATCGAAATCCATTTCGATATCGAAATCCATTTCGATTTCGAAATCCATATCGATTTCGAAATCCATTTCGATTTCGAAATCCATTTCGATTTCGAAATTCCATTTCGATATCGAAATCCATTTCGATTTCGAAATCCATTTCGATATCGAAATCCATTTTCGATTTCGAATTCCATATCAATTTCGAAATCCATTTCGAATTCGAAATCCATATCGATATCGAAATCCATATCGAATTCGAAATCCATTTCGATATCGAAATCCATTTCGATATCGAAATCCATTTCGATTTCGAAATCCATTTCGATTTCGAAATCCATTTCGATATCGAAATCCATTTCGATTTCGAAATCCATTTCGATATCGAAATCCATTTCGATTTCGAAATCCATATAGAAATCCATTTCGATATCGAAATCCATATCGAATTTCGAAATCCATTTCGATTTCGAAATCCATTTCGATTTCGAAATCCATTTCGATATCGAAATCCATTTCGATTTCGAAATCCATTTCGATTTCGAATTCCATTTCGATTTCGAAATTCGATTTCGAAATATTTCGAAATCCATTTCGATATCGAAATCCATTTCGATATCGAAATGCATTTCGAATTCGAAATCCATTTCGAATTCGAAATCCATTTCGATATCGAAATCCATTTCGATATCGAAATCCATTTCGAATCGATTTCGAAATCCATTTCGAATTTCGAAATCCATTTCGATATCGAAATCCATTTCGAATTCGAAATCCATTTCGATATCGAAATCCATTTCGATTTCGAAATCCATTTCGATTTCCAAATCGATATCGAAATCCATTTCGATATCGAAATCCATATCGATTTTCGAAATCCATTTCGAATTCGAAATCCATTTCGATATCGAAATCCATTTCGATATCGAAATCCATTTCGATTTCGAAATCCATTTCGAATTCGAAATCCATTTCGATATCGAAATCCATTTCGAATTCGAAATCCATTTCGATATCGAAATCCATTTCGATTTCGAAATCCATTTCGATATCGAAATCCATTTCGAAATCGAAATCCATTTCGATATCGAAATCCATTTCGATATCGAAATCCATATTTCGAAATCCATTTCGAATTCGAAATCCATTTCGATATTCGAAATCCATTTCGATATCGAAATCCATTTCGATATCGAAATGGATTTCGAAATCCATTTCGATTTCGAAATCCATTTCGATATCGAAATCCATTTCGATATCGAAATCTAGAAATCCATTTCGATTTCGAAATCGATTTCGATCCAATTCGAAATCGATTTCGAAATCCATATCGAAATCGAAATCCATTTCGATATCGAAATCCATTTCGATATCGAAATCCATTTTCGAAATCCATTTCGATTTCGAAATCCATTTCGATATCGAAATCCATTTCGATTTCGAAATCGATTTCGAAATCGAAATGGATTTCGATATTCGAAATCCATTTCGATATGGATTTCGATTTCGAAATCCATTTCGATATTCGATAATCCATTTCGATATCGAAATGGATTTCGATTTCGATATGGATTTCGATATCGAAATGGATTTCGATATCGAAATGGATTTCGAATTCGAAATGGATTTCGAAATCGAAATGGATTTCGATATCGAAATGGATTTCGAATTCGAAATGGATTTCGAAATTGATATGGATTTCGATATCGAAATGGATTTCGAAATCCATTTCGATATCGAAATCGATTTCGATTTCGAAATCGATTTCGAATATCGAAATCGATTTCGATATCGAAATGGATTTCGATATCGAAATGGATTTCGAATATCGAAATGGATTTCGATATCGAAATGGATTTCGAAATTCGAAATGGATTTCGATATCGAAATGGATTTCGATATCGAAATGGATTTCGAATTCGAAATGGATTTCGAAATGATCGAAATGGATTTCGATATCGAAATGGATTTCGAATTCGAAATGGATTTCGATATCGAATATCGGATTTCGAATTCGAAATGGATTTCGATATCGAAATGGATTTCGATTCGATATCGAAATGGATTTCGATATCGAAATGGATTTCGATATCGAAATGGATTTCGATATCGAAATTTCGATTATCGAAATGGATTTCGATTTCGATATGGATTTCGAAATCGAAATGGATTTCGATATCGAAATGGATTTCGAAATCGAAATATGGATTTCGAAATCGAAATGGATTTCGATATCGAAATTCGAATTTCGATATGGATTTCGAATATCGAAATGGATTTCGATATCGAAATGGATTTCGAATTCGAAATGGATTTCGATATCGAAATGGATTTCGATATCGAAATGGATTTCGATATCGAAATGGATTTCGAATTCGAAATGGATTTCGAAATTCGATATGGATTTCGATATCGAAATGGATTTCGATCGAAATGGATTTCGAAATCGAAATGGATTTCGATATCGAAATGGATTTCGAATTCGATATGGATTTCGATATCGATATGGATTTCGAAATCGAAATGGATTTCGAATTTCGAAATGGATTTCGATATCGAAATGGATTTCGATATCGAAATGGATTTCGAATATCGAAATGGATTTCGAAATCGAAATGGATTTCGAAATTCGAAATGGATTTCGATATCGAAATGGATTTCGAAATCGAAATGGATTTCGATATCGAAATGGATTTCGATATCGAAATGGATTTCGAAATGGATTTCGAATATCGAAATGGATTTCGATATCGAAATGGATTTCGAAATCGATTTCGATCGAATGGATTTCGAAATCGATATGGATTTCGATATCGAAATGGATTTCGAAAATTCGAAATGGATTTCGATATCGAAATGGATTTCGATATCGAAAATTTCGATATGGATTTCGATATCGAAATGGATTTCGATATCGAATTGGATTTCGAATATGGAATTGGAATTTCGATATCAAATGGATTTCGATATCGAATATGGATTTCGAAATGGATTTTATCGATATGGATTTCGAAATCGAAATGGATTTCGATATCGAAATATGGATTTCGATATCGATATTTCGATATTCGATCGAAATGGATTTCGATGGATTTCGAATCGAAATGGATTTCGAATATCGAAATGGAATTCGATATGGATTTCGATATCGATATGGATTTCGAATTCGAAATGGATTTCGAAATTTATATGGAATTCGATATCGAAATGGATTTCTATTTGGATTTCGAAATCGAAATGGATTTCGATATCGAAATGGTTTTCGAAATCGATATCGATTTCGATATCGATATGGATTTCGATATCGATATGGATTTCGAATTCGAAATAGATTTCGATATCGAAATGGATTTCGATGTCGAAATAGATTTCGAATTCGAAATGGATTTCGAATTCGAAATGGATTTCGAATCGAAATGGATTTCGAAATTGATACGGAATTCGATATCGAAATGGATTTCGATATGGATTTCGAAATCGAAATGGATTTCGATATCGAAATGGAGTTCGAAATCGAAATAGATTTCGATGTCGAAATAGATTTCGAATTCGAAATGGATTTCGAATTCGATATGGATTTCGATATCGAAATGGATTTCGATATCGAAATGGATTTCAATATCGAAATGGATTTCGAATTCGATATGGATTTTGATATCGATATGGATTTCGAATTCGAAATGGATTTCGAAATTTATATGGAGTTCGATATCGAAATGGATTTCTATATGGATTTCGAAATCGAAATGGATTTCGATATCGAAAAGGACTTCGAATTCGATATGGCTTTCGATATCGATATGGATTTCGAATTCGATATGGATTTCGAATTCGAAATGGATTTCGAAATTGATAAGGAATTCGATATCGAAATGGATTTCGATATGAATTTCGAAATCGAAATGGATTTCGATATGGAAATGGATTTCGAAATCGAAATGGATTTCGATATCGAAATGGATTTCGAATTCGATATGGATTTCGATATCGATATGGATTTCGATATCGATATGGAATTCGATATCTAAATGGATTTCTACATGGATTTCGGAATCGAAATGGATTTCGATATGGAAATGATTTTCGAAATCGAAATGGATTTCGATATCGAAATGGATTTCGAATTCGATATGGATTTCGATATCGATATGGATTTCGATATCGATATGGATTTCGAATTCGAAATGGATTTCGAAATTGAAATTCGATATCGAAATGGATTTCGATATGGATTTCGATATCGAAATGGATTTCGAATTCGATATGGATTTCGATATCGATATGGATTTCGATATCGATATGGATTTCGAATATCGAAATGGATTTCGATATCGAAATGGATTTCGAATTCGAAATGGATTTCGAAATTGATATGGAATTCGATATCGAAATGGATTTCGATATGGATTTCGAAATCGAAATGGATTTCGATATCGAAATGGATTTCGAATTTGATATGGATTTCGATATCGATATGGATTTCGAATTCGAAATTGATATGGAATTCGATATCGAAATGGATTTGTATATGGACTTCGAAATCGAAATGGATTTCGATATCGAAATGGATTTCGAATTCGATATGGATTTCGATATCGAAATGGATTTCGAAATCGATATCGAAATCCATTTCGATATCGAAATGGATTTCGAATTCGATATGGATTTCGATATCGATATGGATTTCGTATTCGAAATGGATTTCGAAATTGATATGGAATTCGATATCGAAATGGATTTCGATATGGATTTCGAAATCGAAATGGATTTCGATATCGAAATGGATTTCGAAATCGAAATGGATTTCGATATCGAAATGGATTTCGAATTCGATATGGATTTCGATATCGATATGGATTTCGAATTCGAAATGGATTTCGATATCGATATGGATTTCGATATCGAAATGGATTTCGAAATCGATATGGATTTCGAAATCGAAATGGATTTCGAAATCGAAATGGATTTCGATATCGAAATGGATTTCGAATTCGATATGGATTTCGATATCGAAATGGATTTCGATATCGAAATGGATTTCGATATCGAAATGGATTTCGATATCGAAATGGATTTCGATATTCGATATGGATTTCGATATCGAAATGGATTTCGATATCGATATGGATTTCGATATCGAAATGGATTTCGATATCGAAATGGATTTCGAAATCGAAATGGATTTCGATATCGAAATGGATTTCGAAATGGATTTCGAAATGGATTTCGATATCGAAATGGATTTCGATATCGAAATGGATTTCGAATTCGATATGGATTTCGATATCGATATGGATTTCGAATTCGAAATGGATTTCGAAATCGAAATGGATTTCGATATCGATTTCGATTTCGAAATGGATTTCGATATCGAAATGGATTTCGATATCGAAATGGATTTCGATATCGAAATGGATTTCGATATCGAAATGGATTTCGAATATCGAAATGGATTTCGATATCGAAATGGATTTCGATATCGAAATGGATTTCGATATTCGAATTTGGATTTCGATATGGATTTCGATTTCGAAATCGATATGGATTTCGATATTCGAAATGGATTTCGAAATCGAAATGGATTTCGATATCGAAATGGATTTCGATATCGAAATGGATTTCGATATTTCGAAATGGATTTCGATATCGAAATGGATTTCGATATCGAAATGGATTTCGATATCGATATGGATTTCGATATCGAAATGGATTTCGAATTCGAAATTGATATGGAATTCGATATCGAAATGGATTTCGATATGGATTTCGAAATCGAAATGGATTTCGATATCGAAATGGATTTCGAATTCGATATGGATTTCGATATCGAAATGGATTTCGAAATTTCGATATGATATGATTTCGATATCGAAATGGATTTCGAATTCGATATGGATTTCGATATCGATATGGATTTCGAATTCGAAATGGATTTCGAAATTTATATGGAATTCGATATCGAAATGGATTTCTATATGGATTTCGAAATCGAAATGGATTTCGATATCGAAATGGATTTCGAAATCGAAATGGATTTCGATATCGAAATGGATTTCGATATCGATATGGATTTCGATATCGAAATGGATTTCGAAATTCGATATGGATTTCGATATCGAAATGGATTTCGATATCGAAATGGATTTCGAAATCGAAATGGATTTCGAAATTTCGAAATGGATTTCGATATCGAAATGGATTTCGATATGGATTTCGAAATGGATTTCGATATCGAAATGGATTTCGAATATCGAAATGGATTTCGATATCGAAATGGATTTCGATATCGAAATGGATTTCGATATGGATTTCGATATCGAAATGGATTTCGAATTCGAAATGGATTTCGAATTCGATATGGATTTCGAATTCGAAATTGATTTCGATATGGATTTCGAAATTCGATATGGATTTCGATATCGAAATGGATTTCGAATTCGATATGGATTTCGATATCGAAATGGATTTCGATATCGAAATGGATTTCGATATCGAAATGGATTTCGATATCGAAATGGATTTCGAAATCGAAATGGATTTCGATATCGAAATGGATTTCGAATTCGATATGGATTTCGGATATTCGAAATGGATTTCGAAATCGAAATGGATTTCGATATCGAAATGGATTTCGATGAAATGGATTTCGAAATCGAAATGGATTTCGATATCGAAATGGATTTCGATATCGAAATGGATTTCGATATCGAAATGGATTTCGATATCGAAATGGATTTTCGATATCGAAATGGATTTCGATATCGAAATGGATTTCGATATTCGAAATGGATTTCGATATCGAAATGGATTTCGAAATGGATTTCGATATGGAATTCGATATCGAAATGGATTTCGAAATCGAAATGGATTTCGATCGAAATTCGATATCGATATGGATTTCGATATCGATATGGATTTCGAAATCGAAATGGATTTCGATATCGAAATGGATTTCGAATATCGAAATGGATTTCGATATCGAAATGGATTTCGATATCGAAATGGATTTCGAAATGGATTTCGAAATTGATATGGAATTCGATATCGAAATGGATTTCGATATGGATTTCGATATCGAAATGGATTTCGATATTCGAAATGGATTTCGAATATCGAAATGGATTTCGATATTCGAAATGGATTTCGAAATTCGAAATGGATTTCGATATCGAAATGGATTTCGAATATCGAAATGGATTTCGATATCGAAATGGATTTCGATATCGAAATGGATTTCGAATTCGAAATGGATTTCGATATCGATATGGATTTCGATATCGAAATGGATTTCGAATTCGAAATGGATTTCGAATATCGAAATGGATTTCGATATCGAAATGGATTTCGAAATCGAAATGGATTTCGAAATCGAAATGGATTTCGATATCGAAATGGATTTCGAATATCGAAATGGATTTCGATATCGATATGGATTTCGATATCGATATGGATTTCGAATTCGAAATGGATTTCGAAATCGAAATGGATTTCGATATCGAAATGGATTTCGAAATGGATTTCGATATGGATTTCGAAATCGAAATGGATTTCGATATGGAAATGGATTTCGAAATCGAAATGGATTTCGATATCGAAATGGATTTCGAATTCGATATGGATTTCGATATCGATATGGATTTCGATATCGATATGGAATTCGATATCTAAATGGATTTCTACATGGATTTCGGAATCGAAATGGATTTCGATATGGAAATGATTTTCGAAATCGAAATGGATTTCGATATCGAAATGGATTTCGAATTCGATATGGATTTCGATATCGATATGGATTTCGAATTCGAAATGGATTTCGAAATTTATAGGGAATTCGATATCGAAATGGATTTCGATATGGATTTCGATATCGAAATATGATTTCGAATTCGATATGGATTTCGATATCGATATGGATTTCGAATTCGAAATTGATATGGAATTCAATATCGAAATGGATTTGTATATGGACTTCGAAATCGAAATGGATTTCGATATCGAAATGGATTTCGAATTCGATATGGATTTCGAATTCGAAATGGATTTCGAAATTGATATGAAATCCATTTCGATATCGAAATCCATTTCGAATTCGATATGGATTTGGATATCGATATGGATTTCGAATTCGAAATGGATTTCGAAATTTATATGGAATTCGATATCGAAATGGATTTCTATATGGATTTCGAAATCGAAATGGATTTCGATATCGAAATGGATTTCGAATTCGATATGGATTTCGATATCGATATGGATTTCGAATTCGAAATGGATTTCGAAATTGATATGGAATTCGATATCGAAATGGATTTCGATATGGATTTCGAAATCAAAATGGATTTCGAAATTGAAATGGATTTCGAAATCGAAATGTATTTCGATATCGAAATGGATTTCGAAATCGAAATGGATTTCGATATCGAAAGGGATTTCGATATCGAAATGGATTTCGATATCGAAATGGATTTCGAATTCGATATGGATTTCGATATCGAAATGGATTTCGATATCGAAATGGATTTCGAAATCGAAATGGATTTCGATATCGAAAAGGATTTCGAATTCGATATGGAATTCGATATCGAAATGGATTTCGATATGGATTTCGAAATGGATTTCGATATCGAAATGGATTTCGATATCGAAATGGATTTCGAAATCGAAATGGATTTCGATATCGAAAAGGATTTCGAATTCGATATGGAATTCGATATCGAAATGGATTTCGATATGGATTTCGAAATGGATTTCGATATCGAAATGGATTTCGATATCGAAATGGATTTCGAATTCGATATGGATTTCGATATCGATATGGATTTCGATATCGAAATGGATTTCGAAATTGATATGGAATTCGATATCGAAATGGATTTCGATATGGATTTCGAAATCGAAATGGATTTCGAAATCGAAATGGATTTCGATATCGAAATGGATTTCGATATCGAAATGGATTTCGATATCGAAATGGATTTCGAATTCGATATGGATTTCGAATTCGATATGGATTTCGAATTCGATATTTGATTTCGATATTGATATGGAATTCGATATCGAAATGGATTTCGGTATGGATTTCGATACCGAAATGGATTTCGAAATCGAAATGGATTTCGATATCGAAATGGATTTCGAATTCGATATGGATTTCGACATCGATATGGATTTCGAATTCGAAATGGATTTCGAAATTTATATGGAATTCGATATCGAAATGGATTTCTATATGATTTTCGAAATCGAAATGTATTTCGGTATGGATTTCGATACCGAAATGGATTTCGAAATCGAAATGGATTTCGATATCGAAATGGATTTCGAATTCGATATGGATTTCGATATCGATATGGATTTCGAATTCGATATGGATTTCGATATCGATATGGATTTTGATATCGAAATGGATTTCGAATTCGAAATGGATTTCGATATCGAAATGGATTTCGATATCGAAATGGATTTCGATATCGAAATGGATTTCGAATTCGATATGGATTTCGAATTCGAAATGGATTTCGAAATTGATATGGAATTCGATATCGAAATAGATTTCGGTATGGATTTCGATACCGAAATGGATTTCGATACCGAAATGGATTTCGAAATCGAAATGGATTTCGATATCGAAATGGATTTCGAATTTGATATGGATTTCGATATCGATATGGATTCCGAATTCTAAATGGATTTCGAAATTTATATGGAATTCGATATCGAAATGGATTTCTATATGATTTTCGAAATCGAAATGGATTTCGGTATGGATTTCGATACCGAAATGGATTTCGAAATCGAAATGGATTTCGATATCGAAATGGATTTCGAATTTGATATGGATTTCGATATCGATACGGATTTCGAATTCGATATGGATTTCGATATCGATATGGATTTCGATATCGAAATGGATTTCGAATTCGAAATGGATTTCGATATTGAAATGGATTTCGAATTCGATATGGATTTCGATATCGATATGGATTTTCGATATCGATATGGATTTCGATATCGACAATGGATTTCGAAATCGAAATGGATTTCGAAATTTATATGGAATTCGATTTCGAAATGGATTTCTTGATATGGATTTCGAAATCGAAATGGATTTCGATATCGAAATGGATTTCGAATTCGACATGGATTTCGATATCGATATGGATTTCGATATCGATATGGATTTCGATATCGAAATCGAAATGGATTTCGAAATCGAAATGGATTTCGATATCGAAATGGATTTCGATATCGAAATGGATTTCGATATCGAAATGGATTTCGATACCGAAATGGATTTCGAATTCGATATGGATTTCGAATTCGATATGGATTTCGAATTCGATATGGATTTCGATATTGATATGGAACTCGATATCGAAATGGATTTCGGTATCGAATGGATTTCGATATCGAAATGGATTTCGAAATCGAAATGGATTTCGATATCGAAATGGATTTCGAATTCGATATGGATTTCGACATCGATATGGATTTCGAATTCGAAATGGATTTCTATATGATTTTCGAAATCGAAATGTATTTCGGTATGGATTTCGATACCGAAATGGATTTCGAAATCGAAATGGATTTCGATATCGAAATGGATTTCGAATTCGATATGGATTTCGATATCGAAATCTATTTCGACATCGAAATCCATTTCGATATTGAAATCCATTTCGATATCGAAATGGATTTCGAATTCGAAATGGATTTCGATATCGAAATGGATTTCGATATCGAAATGGATTTCGAATTCGAATGGATTTCGAATTCGATATGGATTTCGATATCGAAATGGATTTCGAATTCGATATGGATTTCGAATTCGATATGGATTTCGAATTCGAAATGGATTTCGAAATTGATATGGAATTCGATATCGAAATAGATTTCGGTATGGATTTCGATACCGAAATGGATTTCGATACCGAAATGGATTTCGAAATCGAAATGGATTTCGATATCGAAATGGATTTCGAATTTGATATGGATTTCGATATCGATATGGATTCCGAATTCTAAATGGATTTCGAAATTTATATGGATCGAATTCCAAATAGATTTCTATATGATTTTCGAAATCGAAATGGATTTCGGTATGGATTTCGATACCGAAATGGATTTCGAAATCGAAATGGATTTCGATATCGAAATGGATTTCGAATTTGATATGGATTTCGATATCGATACGGATTTCGAATTCGATATGGATTTCGATATCGATATGGATTTCGATATCGAAATGGATTTCGAATTCGAAATGGATTTCGATATTGAAATGGATTTCGAATTCGATATGGATTTCGATATCGATATGGATTTCGATATCGAAATGGATTTCGAAATTGATATGGAATTCGATATCGCAATGGATTTCGATATGGATTTCGAAATCGAAATGGATTTCGAAATTTATATGGAATTCGATTTCGAAATGGATTTCTTTATGGATTTCGAAATCGAAATGGATTTCGATATCGAAATGGATTTCGAATTCGACATGGATTTCGATATCGATATGGATTTCGATATCGATATGGATTTCGAATTCGAAATGGATTTCGAAATTGATATGGAATTCGATATGGATTTCGAAATCAAAATGGATTTCGAAATCGAAATGGATTTCGATATCGAAATGGATTTCGATATCGATACGGATTTCGAATTCGATATGGAATTCGATATCGAAATAGATTTCGATATGGATTTCGAAATGGATTTCGATATCGAAATGGATTTCGAATTCGAAATGGATTTTTTGATATAGAAATCCATTTCGAATTCGATATGGATTTCGATATGGATTTCGAAATCAAAATGGATTTCGAAATCGAAATGGATTTCGATATCGAAATGGATTTCGATATCGAAATGGATTTCGATATCGAAATGGATTTCGATATCGAAATGGATTTCGAATGTTTTTGATATGGATTTCGAAATCGAAATGGATTTCGATATCGAAATGGATTTCGAATTCGATATGGATTTCGAATTCGATATGGATTTCGAATTCGAAATGGATTTCGATATCGAAATGGATTTTGATATCGAAATCCATTTCGGATTCGATATGGTTTTCGATATCGAAATGGATTTCGAATTCGAAATGGATTTCGAAATTTATATGGAATTCGATATCGAAATGGATTTCTTTATGGATTTCGAAATCGAAATGGATTTCGATATCGAAATGGATTTCGAATTCGATATGGATTTCGATATCGATATGGATTTCGATATCGATATGGATTTCGAATTCGAAATGGATTTCGAAATTGATATGGAATTCGATATCGAAATGTATTTCGATATGGATTTCGAAATCGAAATGGATTTCGATATCGAAATGGATTTCGAATTCGATATGGATTTCGAATTCGATATGGATTTCGAATTCGAAATGGATTTCGAAATTGATATCGAATTCGATATCGAAATAGATTTCGGTATGGATTTCGATACCGAAATGGATTTCGAAATCGAAATGGATTTCGATATCGAAATGGATTTCGAATTTGATATGGATTTCGATATCGATATGGATTTCCGAATTCTAAATGGATTTCGAAATTTATATGGAATTCGATATCGAAATGGATTTCGAAATTTATGATGGATTTCGATATCGAAATGGATTTCTATATGATTTTCGAAATCGAAATGGATTTCGATTTCGGTATGGATTTCGATATCGAAATGGATTTCGATATCGAAATTTGGATTTCGATTCGAAATGATTTCGATATGGATTTCGATATCGAAATGGATTTCGATATCGAAATGGATTTCGAATTCGAAATGGATTTCGATATCGATATGGATTTCGATATCGATATGGATTTCGATATCGATATCGAAATCGAAATGGATTTCGAAATTGATATGGAATTCGATATCGAAATGGATTTCGATATGGATTTCGAAATCGAAATGGATTTCGAAATCGAAATGGATTTCGATATCGAAATGGATTTTGATATCGAAATGGATTTCGATATCGAAATGGATTTCGATATCGATACGGATTTCGAATTCGATATGGAATTCGATATCGAAATAGATTTTGATATTGATTTCGAAATGGATTTCGATATCGAAATGGATTTCGATATTGAAATGGATTTCGACTTTGATATGGATTTCGATATCGATACGGATTTCGAATTCGATATGGATTTCGATATCGATATGGATTTCGATATCGAATTGGATTTCGAATTCGAAATGGATTTCGAATTCGATATGGATTTCGATATCGATATGGATTTCGATATCGAAATGGATTTCGAAATTGATATGGAATTCGATATCGAAATGGATTTCGATATGGATTTCGAAATCGAAATGGATTTCGAAATCGAAATGGATTTCGATATCGAAATGGATTTTGATATCGAAATGGATTTCGATATCGAAATGGATTTCGATATCGAAATGGATTTCGATATCGATACGGATTTCGAATTCGATATGGAATTCGATATCGAAATAGATTTTGATATTGATTTCGAAATGGATTTCGATATCGAAATGGATTTCGATATTGAAATGGATTTCGAATTCGATATGGATTTCGATATCGATATGGATTTCGATATCGAAATGGATTTCGATATGGATTTCGAAATCGAAATGGATTTCGAAATCGAAATGGATTTCGATATCGAAATGGATTTTGATATCGAAATGGATTTCGATATCGAAATGGATTTCGATATCGAAATGGATTTCGAATTCGATATGGATTTCGAATTCGATATGGATTTCGATATTGATATGGAACTCGATATCGAAATGGATTTCGGTATGGATTTCGATACCGAAATGGATTTCGAAATCGAAATGGATTTCGATATCGAAATGGATTTCGATATCGAAATGGATTTCGAATTCGATATGGATTTCGACATCGATATGGATTTCGAATTCGAAATGGATTTCGAAATTTATATGGAATTCGATATCGAAATGGATTTCTATATGATTTTCGAAATCGAAATGGATTTCGGTATGGATTTCGATACCGAAATGGATTTCGAAATCGAAATGGATTTCGATATCGAAATGGATTTCGAATTCGATATGGATTTGGATATCGATATGGATTTCGAATTCGATATGGATTTCGATATCGATATGGATTTCGATATCGAAATGGATTTCGAATTCGAAATGGATTTCGAAATTGATATGGAATTCGATATCGAAATGGATTTCTATATGGATTTCGAAATCGAAATGGATTTCGATATCGAAATGGATTTCGATATCGATACGGATTTCGAATTCGATATGGATTTCGATATCGATATGGATTTCGATATCGAAATGGATTTCGAATTCGAAATGGATTTCGATATTGAAATGGATTTCGAATTCGATATGGATTTCGATATCGATATGGATTTCGATATCGAAATGGATTTCGAAATTGATATGGTATTCGATATCGAAATGGATTTCGATATGGATTTCGAAATGGATTTCGATATCGAAATGGATTTCGATATTGAAATGGATTTCGAATTCGATATGGATTTCGATATCGATATGGATTTCGATATCGAAATGGATTTCGAAATTGATATGGAATTCGATATCGAAATGGATTTCGATATGGATTTCGAATTCGATATGGAATTCGAATTCGATATGGTTTTCGAATTCGATATGGATTTCGATATTGATATGGAACTCGATATCGAAATGGATTTCGGTATGGATTTCGATACCGAAATGGATTTCGAAATCGAAATGGATTTCGATATCGAAATGGATTTCGAAATCGAAATGGATTGAAATGGATTTCGAATTCGATATGGATTTCGATATCGATATGGATTTCGATATCGAAATGGATTTCGAAATTGATATGGAATTCGATATCGAAATGGATTTCGATATGGATTTCGAAATCGAAATGGATTTCGAAATCGAAATGGATTTCGATATCGAAATGGATTTCGATATCGAAATGGATTTCGATATCGAAATGGATTTCATTCGATATGGATTTCGATATCGATATGGATTTCGATATCGATATGGATTTCGAATTCGATATGGATTTCGATATCGATATGGATTTCGATATCGAAATGGATTTCGAATTCGAAATGGATTTCGAAATTGATATGGAATTCGATATCGAAATGGATTTCGATATGGATTTCGAAATCGAAATGGATTTCGATATCGAAATGGATTTCGATATCGATACGGATTTCGAATTCGATATGGATTTCGATATCGATATGGATTTCGATATCGAAATGGATTTCGAATTCGAAATGGATTTCGATATTGAAATGGATTTCGAATTCGATATGGATTTCGATATCGATATGGATTTCGATATCGAAATGGATTTCGAAATTGATATGGAATTCGATATCGAAATGGATTTCGATATGGATTTCGAAATCGAAATGGATTTCGAAATCGAAATGGATTTCGATATCGAAATGGATTTCGATATCGAAATGGATTTCGATATCGAAATGGATTTCGATATCGAAATGGATTTCGATATCGAAATGGATTTCGATATCGATACGGATTTCGAATTCGATATGGAATTCGATATCGAAATAGATTTCGATATGGATTTCGAAATGGATTTCGATATCGAAATGGATTTCGATATTGAAATGGATTTCGAATTCGATATGGATTTCGATATCGATATGGATTTCGATATCGAAATGGATTTCGAAATTGATATGGAATTCGATATCGAAATGGATTTCGATATGGATTTCGAATTCGATATGGAATTCGAATTCGATATGGATTTCGAATTCGATATGGATTTCGATATTGATATGGAACTCGATATTGAAATGGATTTCGGTATGGATTTCGATACCGAAATGGATTTCGAAATCGAAATGGATTTCGATATCGAAATGGATTTCGAAATCGAAATGGATTTCGACATCGATATGGATTTCGAATTCGAAATGGATTTCGAAATTTATATGGAATTCGATATCGAAATGGATTTCTATATGATTTTCGAAATCGAAATGGATTTCGGTATGGATTTCGATACCGAAATGGATTTCGAATTCGATATGGATTTCGATATCGATATGGATTTCGATATCGAAATGGATTTCGAATTCGAAATGGATTTCGAATTCGAAATGGATTTCGATATCGAAATGGATTTCGAATTCGATATGGATTTCGATATCGATATGGATTTCGAATTCGATATGGATTTCGATATCGATATGGATTTCGATATCGAAATGGATTTCGAATTCGAAATGGATTTCGAATTCGAAATGGATTTCGAAATTGATATGGAATTCGATATCGAAATGGATTTCGAAATGGATTTCGAATTCGAAATCGATATCGAAATGGATTTCGAAATGGATTTCGAATTCGAAATGAATTTCGATATCGAAATGGATTTTGATATCGAAATGGATTTCTATATGATTTTCGAAATCGAAATGGATTTCGGTATGGATTTCGATACCGAAATGGATTTCGAAATCGAAATGGATTTCGATATCGAAATGGATTTCGAATTCGATATGGTTTTCGATATCGATATGGATTTCGAATTCGATATGGATTTCAATATCGATATGGATTTCGATATCGAAATGGATTTCGATATCGATACGGATTTCGAATTCGATATGGAATTCGATATCGAAATAGATTTCGATATGGATTTCGAAATGGATTTCGATATCGAAATGGATTTCGATATTGAAATGGATTTCGAATTCGATATGGATTTCGATATCGATATGGATTTCGAAATTGATATGAATGGAATTCGATATCGAAATGGATTTCGATATGGATTTCGAATTCGATATGGAATTCGAATTCGATATGGATTTCGAATTCGATATGGATTTCGATATTGATATGGAACTCGATATCGAAATGGATTTCGGTATGGATTTCGATACCGAAATGGATTTCGAAATCGAAATGGATTTCGATATCGAAATGGATTTCGAAATCGAAATGGATTTC
The DNA here is from genome assembly GCA_018903575.1 of Drosophila saltans. Taxonomy (NCBI): domain Eukaryota; kingdom Metazoa; phylum Arthropoda; class Insecta; order Diptera; family Drosophilidae; genus Drosophila; species Drosophila saltans. The sequence goes on from JAEIGH010000163.1 coordinate 96,576, forward strand.
GATACCGAAATGGATTTCGAAATCGAAATGGATTTCGATATCGAAATGGATTTCGAATTCGATATGGATTTCGATATCGATATGGATTTCGAATTCGATATGGATTTCGATATCGATATGGATTTCGATATCGAAATGTATTTCGAATTCGAAATGGATTTCGAAATTGATATGGAATTCGATATCGAAATGGATTTCGAAATGGATTTCGAATTCGAAATCGATATCGAAATGGATTTCGAAATGGATTTCGAATTCGAAATGAATTTCGATATCGAAATGGATTTTGATATCGAAATGGATTTCTATATGATTTTCGAAATCGAAATGGATTTCGGTATGGATTTCGATACCGAAATGGATTTCGAAATCGAAATGGATTTCGATATCGAAATGGATTTCGAATTCGATATGGTTTTCGATATCGATATGGATTTCGAATTCGATATGGATTTCAATATCGATATGGATTTCGATATCGAAATGGATTTCGAATTCGCAATGGATTTCGAATTCGAAATGGATTTCGATATCGAAATGGATTTCGAATTCGATATGGATTTCGATATCGATATGGATTTCAAATTCGAAATGGATTTCGAAATCGATATGGAATTCGATATTGAAATGGATTTCCGTATGGATTTCGATACCGAAATGGATTTCGAAATCGAAATGGATTTCGTAATTTGTATGGAATTCGATATCGAAATGGATTTCTTTATGGATTTCGAAATCGAAATGGATTTCGATATCGAAATGGATTTCGAATTCGATATGGATTTCGATATCGATATGGATTTCGATATCGATATGGATTTCGAATTCGAAATGGATTTCGAAATTGATATGGAATTCGATATCGAAATGTATTTCGATATGGATTTCGAAATCGAAATGGATTTCGATATCGAAATGGATTTCGAATTCGATATGGATTTCGAATTTGATATGGATTTCGAATTCGAAATGGATTTCGAAATTGATATGGAATTCGATATCGAAATAGATTTCGAAATTGATATGGATTTCGAAATCGAAATGGATTTCGAATTCGATATGGATTTCGAGTTCGATATGGATTTCGAATTCGAAATGGATTTCGAAATTGATATGGAATTCGATAACGAAATGGATTTCTATATTATTTTCGAAATCGAAATGGATTTCGGTATGGATTTCGATACCGAAATGGATTTCGAAATCGAAATGGATTTTGATATCGAAATGGATTTCGAATTCGATATGGATTTGGATATCGATATGGATTTCGAATTCGATATGGATTTCGATATCGATATGGATTTCGATATCGAAATGGATTTCGAATTCGAAATGGATTTCGAATTCGAAATGGATTTCGAAATTGATATGGAATTCGATGTCGAAATGGATTTCGAAATGGGTTTCGAATTCGAAATCGATATCGAAATGGATTTCGAAATGGATTTCGAATTCGAAATGAATTTCGATATCGAAATGGATTTTGATATCGAAATGGATTTCTATATGATTTTCGAAATCGAAATGGATTTCGGTATGGATTTCGATACCGAAATGGATTTCGAAATCGAAATGGATTTCGATATCGATATGGATTTCGATATCGAAATGGATTTCGAATTCGAAATGGATTTCGAATTCGAAATGGATTTCGAAATTGATATGGAATTCGATATCGAAATGGATTTCGAAATGGATTTCGAATTCGAAATCGATATCGAAATGGATTTCGAAATGGATTTCGAATTCGAAATGAATTTCGATATCGAAATGGATTTTGATATCGAAATGGATTTCTATATGATTTTCGAAATCGAAATGGATTTCGGTATGGATTTCGATACCGAAATGGATTTCGAAATCGAAATGGATTTCGATATCGAAATGGATTTCGAATTCGATATGGTTTTCGATATCGATATGGATTTCGAATTCGATATGGATTTCAATATCGATATGGATTTCGATATCGAAATGGATTTCGATATCGATACGGATTTCGAATTCGATATGGAATTCGATATCGAAATAGATTTCGATATGGATTTCGAAATGGATTTCGATATCGAAATGGATTTCGATATTGAAATGGATTTCGAATTCGATATGGATTTCGATATCGATATGGATTTCGAAATTGATATGGAATTCGATATCGAAATGGATTTCGATATGGATTTCGAATTCGATATGGAATTCGAATTCGATATGGATTTCGAATTCGATATGGATTTCGATATTGATATGGAACTCGATATCGAAATGGATTTCGGTATGGATTTCGATACCGAAATGGATTTCGAAATCGAAATGGATTTCGATATCGAAATGGATTTCGAAATCGAAATGGATTTCGATACCGAAATGGATTTCGAAATCGAAATGGATTTCGATATCGAAATGGATTTCGAATTCGATATGGATTTCGATATCGATATGGATTTCGAATTCGATATGGATTTCGATATCGATATGGATTTCGATATCGAAATGTATTTCGAATTCGAAATGGATTTCGAAATTGATATGGAATTCGATATCGAAATGGATTTCGAAATGGATTTCGAATTCGAAATCGATATCGAAATGGATTTCGAAATGGATTTCGAATTCGAAATGAATTTCGATATCGAAATGGATTTTGATATCGAAATGGATTTCTATATGATTTTCGAAATCGAAATGGATTTCGGTATGGATTTCGATACCGAAATGGATTTCGAAATCGAAATGGATTTCGATATCGAAATGGATTTCGAATTCGATATGGTTTTCGATATCGATATGGATTTCGAATTCGATATGGATTTCAATATCGATATGGATTTCGATATCGAAATGGATTTCGAATTCGTCGAAATGGATTTCGAATTCGAAATGGATTTCGATATCGAAATGGATTTCGAATTCGATATGGATTTCGATATCGATATGGATTTCAAATTCGAAATGGATTTCGGTAATGGATTTCGAAATCGAAATATGGAATTCGATATCGAAATGGATTTCGAAATCGAAATGGATTTCGATATATTTCGAATTCGAAATGGATTTCGAAATCGAAATGGATTTCGTAATTTGTATGGAATTCGATATCGAAATGGATTTCTTTATGGATTTCGAAATCGAAATGGATTTCGATATCGAAATGGATTTCGAATTCGATATGGATTTCGATATCGATATGGATTTCGATATCGATATGGATTTCGAATTCGAAATGGATTTCGAAATTGATATGGAATTCGATATCGAAATGTATTTCGATATGGATTTCGAAATCGAAATGGATTTCGATATCGAAATGGATTTCGAATTCGATATGGATTTCGAATTTGATATGGATTTCGAATTCGAAATGGATTTCGAAATTGATATGGAATTCGATATCGAAATAGATTTCGAAATTGATATGGATTTCGAAATCGAAATGGATTTCGAATTCGATATGGATTTCGAGTTCGATATGGATTTCGAATTCGAAATGGATTTCGAAATTGATATGGAATTCGATAACGAAATGGATTTCTATATTATTTTCGAAATCGAAATGGATTTCGGTATGGATTTCGATACCGAAATGGATTTCGAAATCGAAATGGATTTTGTTCGATATCGATGAATGGATTTCGAATTCGATATGGATTTGGATTCGATATGGATTTATCGATATGGATTTCGAATTCGATATGGATTTCGATATCGATATGGATTTCGATATCGAAATGGATTTCGAATTCGAAATGGATTTCGAAATTGATATGGAATTCGATGTCGAAATGGATTTCGAAATGGGTTTCGAATTCGAAATCGATATCGAAATGGATTTCGAAATGGATTTCGAATTCGAAATGAATTTCGATATCGAAATGGATTTTGATATCGAAATGGATTTCTATATGATTTTCGAAATCGAAATGGATTTCGGTATGGATTTCGATACCGAAATGGATTTCGAAATCGAAATGGATTTCGGTATGGATTTCGATACCGAAATGGATTTCGAAATCGAAATGGATTTCGATATCGAAATGGATTTCGAATTCGATATGGTTTTCGATATCGATATGGATTTCGAATTCGATATGGATTTCGATATGGATTTCGAAATCGAAATGGATTTCGAAATGGATTTCGAAAATGAAATGGATTTCGAATTCGATATGGATTTCGATATGGATTTCGAAATCGAAATGGATTTCGAATTCGAAATAGATTTCGAAATTGATATGGAATTCGATAACGAAATGGATTTCTATATTATTTTCGAAATCGAAATGGATTTCGGTATGGATTTCGATACCGAAATGGATTTCGAAATCGAAATGGATTTTGATATCGAAATGGATTTCGAATTCGATATGGATTTGGATATCGATATGGATTTCGAATTCGATATGGATTTCGATATCGATATGGATTTCGAATTCGAAATGGAATTCGGTATGGATTTCGATACCGAAATGGATTTCGAAATCGAAATGGATTTCGATATTGAAATGGATTTCGAATTCGATGTGGATTTCGAAATTGATATGGAATTCGATAACGAAATGGATTTCTATATTATTTTCGAAATCGAAATGGATTTCGGTATGGATTTCGATACCGAAATGGATTTCGAAATCGAAATGGATTTTGATATCGAAATGGATTTCGAATTCGATATGGATTTGGATATCGATGTGGATTTCAAATTCGAAATGGATTTCGAAATTGATATGGAATTCGATATCGAAATGGATTTCCGTATGGATTTCGATACCGAAATGGATTTCGAAATCGAAATGGATTTTGATATCGAAATCCATTTCGTATTCGATATGGATTTCGAATTCAAAATGGATTTCGTAATTTATATGGAATTCGATATCGAAATGGATTTCTTTATGGATTTCGAAATCGAAATGGATTTCGATATTGAAATGGATTTCGAATTCGATATGGATTTCGATATCGATATGGATTTCGATATCGATATGGATTTCGAATTCGAAATGGATTTCGAAATTGATATGGATTTCGAAATCGAAATGGATTTCGATATCGAAATGTATTTCGATATGGATTTCGATTCGAAAATCGAAATGGATTTCGATATCGAAATGGATTTCGAAAATTTCGATATGGATTTCGAAATTCGATATGGATTTCGAATTCGAAATGGATTTCGAAAATTGATATGGAATTCGATAACGAAATGGATTTCTATATTATTTTCGAAATCGATATGGCGAATTCGAAATGGATTTCGATATCGAAATGGATTTCGAAATCGAAATGGATTTCGATATTCGAAATGGATTTCGAAATCGATATGGATTTCGATATCGAAATGGATTTCGATATGGATTTCGATATCGAAATGGATTTCGATATCGAAATGGATTTCGATATCGAAATGGATTTCGAATTCGATATGGATTTCGATATCGAAATGGATTTCGATATGGGATTTCGAAATCGAAATGGATTTCGATATCGAAATGGATTTCGATTTCGAAATGGATTTCGATATCGAAATGGATTTCGATATCGAAATGGATTTCGAATTCGATATGGATTTCGATATCGAAATGGATTTCGATATCGAAATGGATTTTCGTGGTATGGGATTTCGAATATCGAAATGGATTTCGATTTCGAAATCGAAATGGATTTCGAAATCGAAATGGATTTCGAAATCGAAATGGATTTATCGAAATGGATTTCGATATCGAAATGGATTTCGAATTCGATATGGATTTCGAATTCGATATGGATTTCGAAATGGATTTCGATATCGAAATGGATTTCGATATGGATTTCGATATCGAAATGGATTTCGATATCGAAATGGATTTCGATATCGAAATGGATTTCGAATTCGATATGGATTTCGAAATGGATTTCGAATTCGAAATGGATTTCGATATTGATATGGATTTCGAATTCGAAATGGATTTCGAAATTGATATGGAATTCGATATCGAAATGGATTTCGAAATGATATGATTTTCGAAATCGAAATGGATTTCGGTATGTGGATTTCGATACCGAAATGGATTTCGAAATCGAAATGGATTTCGATATCGAAATGGATTTCGATTTCGAAATGGATTTCGATATCGATATGGATTTCGATATCGAGATTTCGAATTCGATATGGATTTCGACATTGATATGGATTTCGAATTCGAAATGGATTTCGAAATTTATATGGAATTCGATATCGAAATGGATTTCTATATGATTTTCGAAGTCGAAATGGATTTCGGTATGGATTTCGATACCGAAATGGATTTCGAAATCGAAATGGATTTCGATATCGAAATGGATTTCGAATTCGATATGGATTTCGATATCGATATGGATTTCGAATTCGATATGGATTTCGATATCGATATGGATTTCGATATCGAAATGGATTTCGAATTCGAAATGGATTTCGATACCGAAATGGATTTCGATACCGAAATGGATTTCGAAATTGAAATGGATTTCGATATCGAAATGGATTTCGAATTTGATATGGATTTCGATATCGATATGGATTCCGAATTCTAAATGGATTTCGAAATTTATATGGAATTCGATATCGAAATAGATTTCTATATGATTTTCGAAATCGAAATGGATTTCGGTATGGATTTCGATACCAAAATGGATTTCGAAATCGAAATGGATTTCGATATCGAAATGGATTTCGAATTTGATATCGATTTCGATATCGATACGGATTTCGAATTCGATATGGATTTTCGATATGGATTTCGATATCGAAATGGATTTCGAATTCGAAATGGATTTCGATATTGAAATGGATTTCGAATTCGATATGGATTTCGATATCGATATGGATTTCGATATCGAAATGGATTTCGAAATTGATATGGAATTCGATATCGAAATGGATTTCGATATGGATTTCGATATCGATACGGATTTCGAATTCGATATGAAATCCATATCGAAATCTATTTCGATATCGAATGAAATCCATATCGAAATCTATTTCGATATCGAATTCCATATCAATTTCGAAATCCATTTCGATATCGAAATCCATTTCGATTTCGAAATCCATTTCGATTTCGAAATCCATATCGAAATCCATTTCGATATCGAATTCCATATCAATTTCGAAATCCATTTCGATATCGAAATCCATATCGATATCGAAATCCATATCGAATTCGAAATCCAATTCAATATCGAAATCCATTTCGAATTCGAAATCCATTTCGATATCGAAATCCATATCGAAATCCATATCGAATTCGAAATCCGTATCGATATCGAAATCGATATCAAATTCGAAATCCATTTCGATATCGAAATCCATTTCGATTTCGAAATCCATTTTGGTATCGAAATCCATACCGAAATCCATTTCGATTTCGAAAATCATATAGAAATCTATTTCGATATCGAATTCCATATAAATTTCGAAATCCATTTAGAATTCGGAATCCATATCGATATCGAAATCCATATCAAATTCGAAATCCATTTCGATATCGAAATCCATTTCGATTTCGAAATCCATTTCGGTATCGAAATCCATTTCGGTATCGAAATCCATACCGAAATCTATTTCGATATCGAATTCCATATCAATTTCGAAATCCATTTCGAATTCGAAATCCATATCGAATTCCAAATCCATCCGATATCGAAATCCATTTCGATTTCGAAATCCATTTCGGTTTCGAAATCCATACCGAAATCTATTTCGATATCGAATTCCATATCAATTTCGAAATCCATTTCGAATTCAAAATCCATATCGAATTCGAAATCCATATCGAATTCGAAATCCATTTTGATATCGAAATCCATTTCGATATCGAAATCCATTTCGATTTCGAAATCCATATCGAAATACATTTCGATATCGAATTCCATATCAATTTCGAAATCCATATCGAATTCGAAATCCATTTCGATATCGAAATCCATTTCAATATCGAAATCCATATCGAATTCGAAATCCATTTAGATTTCGAAATCCATATCGAATTCGAAATCCATTTCGATATCGAAATCCATTTCGATTTCGAAATCCATAAAGAAATCCATTTCGATATCGAATTCCATATAAATTTCGAAATCCATTTCGAATTCGAAATCCATTTCGATATCGAAATCCATATCGAATTCGAAATGGATTTCGATATCAAAATCCATTTCGATAACGAAATCCATTTCGAATTCGAAATCCATTTTGATATCGAAATCCATTTCGAATTCGAAATCCATTTCGATATCGAAATCCATTTCGAATTCGAAATCCATTTCGATTTCGAAATCCATATCGAAATCCATTTCGATATCGAATTCCATATCAATTTCGAAATCCATTTCGAATTCGAAATCCATTTTGATATCGAAATCCATTTCGAATTCGAAATCCATTTCGATATCGAAATCCATTTCGGAATTCGAAATCCATTTCGATTTCGAAATCCATATCGAAATCCATTTCGATATCGAATTCCATATCAATTTCGAAATCCATTTCGAATTCGAAATCCATTTCGATATCGAATTCCACATCGATATCGAAATCCAAATCGATTTCGAAATCCATTTCGGTATCGAAATCCATACCGAAATCCATTTCGATATCGAATTCCATATCAATTTTGAAATCCATTTCGAATTCGAAATCCATATCGAATTCGAAATGGATTTCGATATCAAAATCCATTTCGATAACGAAATCCATTTCGAATTCGAAATCCATTTTGATATCGAAATCCATTTCGAATTCGAAATCCATTTCGATATCGAAATCCATTTCGAATTCGAAATCCATTTCGATTTCGAAATCCATATCGAAATCCATTTCGATATCGAATTCCATATCAATTTCGAAATCCATTTCGAATTCGAAATCCATTTCGATATCGAAATCCATATCGATATCGAAATCCAAATCGATTTCGAAATCCATTTCGATATCGAAATCCATTTCGATATCGAAATCCATTTCGATTTCGAAATCTATTTCAGTACCGAAATCCATACCGAAATCCATTTCGATATCGAATTCCATATAAATTTCGAAATCCATTTCGAATTCGAAATCCATATCGATGTCGAAATCCATATCGAATTCGAAATCCATTTCGATATCGAAATCCATCGATTTCGGTATCGAAATGTATTTCGATATGGATTTCGAAATCGAAATGGATTTTGAATTCGAAATGGATTTCGAAATTGATATGGAATTCGATATCGAAATGGATTTCGATATGGATTTCGAAATCGAAATGGATTTCGAATTCGAAATGGATTTCGATATCGAAATGGATTTCGAATTCGAAATGGATTTCGATATCAAAATGGATTTCGAATTCGAAATGGATTTCGAAATTGATATGGAATTCGATATCGAAATGGATTTCGATATGGATTTCGAAATCGAAATGGATTTCGAATTCGAAATGGATTTCGATATCGAAATGGATTTCGAATTCGAAATGGATTTCGATATCAAAATGGATTTCGAATTCGAAATGGATTTCGTTATCGAAATGGATTTTGATATCGAAATCCATTTCGAATTCGATATGGATTTCGATATCGAAATGGATTTCGAATTCGAAATGGATTTCGAAATTGATATGGAATTCGATATCGAAATGGATTTCGGTATGGATTTCGATACCGAAATCGATGGATTTCTATATCGAAATGGATTTCGAATTCGATATGGATTTCGACATCGATATGGATTTCGAATTCGAAATGGATTTCGAAATTTATCGAATTCCATCGATATCGAAATGGATTTCTGTATGATTTTCGAAATCGAAATGGATTTCGGTATGGATTTCGATACCGAAATGGATTTCGAAATCGAAATGGATTTCGATATCGAAATGGATTTTGATATCGAAATCCATTTCGAATTCGATATGGATTTCGATATCGAAATGGATTTCGAATTCGAAATGGATTTCGAAATTGATATGGAATTCGATATCGAAATGGATTTCGGTATGGATTTCGATACCGAAATCGATGGATTTCTATATCGAAATGGATTTCGAATTCGATATGGATTTCGACATCGATATGGATTTCGAATTCGAAATGGATTTCGAAATTTATCGAATTCCATCGATATCGAAATGGATTTCTGTATGATTTTCGAAATCGAAATGGATTTCGGTATGGATTTCGATATCGAAATGGATTTCGAATTCGAAATGGATTTCGAAATTGATATGGAATTCGATATCGAAATGGATTTCGGTATGGATTTCGATACCGAAATCGATGGATTTCTATATCGAAATGGATTTCGAATTCGATATGGATTTCGACATCGATATGGATTTCGAATTCGAAATGGATTTCGAAATTTATCGAATTCCATCGATATCGAAATGGATTTCTGTATGATTTTCGAAATCGAAATGGATTTCGGTATGGATTTCGATACCGAAATGGATTTCGAAATCGATTTGGATTTCGATATCGATGTGGAATTCGATATCGAAATGGATTTCGAATTCGAAATGGATTTCGAAATTGATATGGAATTCGATATCGAAATGGATTTCGATATGGATTTCGAAATCGAAATGGATTTCGAATTCGAAATGGATTTCGATATCGAAATGGATTTCGAATTCGAAATGGATTTCGATATCAAAATGGATTTCGAATTCGAAAAGGATTTCGATATCGAAATGGATTTTGATATCGAAATCCATTTCGAATTCGATATGGATTTCGATATCGAAATGGATTTCGAATTCGAAATAGATTTCGAAATTTATATGGAATTCGATATCGAAATGGATTTCTTTATGGATTTCGAAATCTTAATGGATTTCGATATCGAAATGGATTTCGAATTCGATATGGATTTCGATATCGAAATGGATTTCGAATTCGATATGGATTTCGAAATCGAAATGGATTTCGAAATCTAAATGGATTTCGAATTCGATATGGATTTCGATATTGAAATGGATTTCGATATCGAAATGGATTTCGGTATGGATTTCGATACTGAAATGGATTTCGAAATCGAAATGGATTTCGATATCGAAATGGATTTCGAATTCGATATGGATTTCGACATCGATATGGATTTCGAATTCGAAATGGATTTCGAAATTTATATGGAATTCGATATCGAAATGGATTTCTATATGATTTTCGAAATCGAAATGGATTTCGGTATGGATTTCGATACCGCAATGGATTTCGAAATCGAAATGGATTTCGATATCGAAATGGATTTCGAATTCGATATGGATTTCGATATCGATATGGATTTCGAATTCGATATGGATTTCGATATCGATATGGATTTCGATATCGAAATGGATTTCGAATTCGAAATGGATTTCGAAATTGATATGGAATTCGATATCGAAAAGGATTTCGATATGGATTTCGAAATCGAAATGGATTTCGATATCGAAATGGATTTCGAATTCGAAATGGATTTCGATATCGAAATGGATTTTGATATCGAAATCCATTTCGAATTCGATATGGATTTCGAATTCGAAATGGATTTCGAAATTGATATGGGATTTGATATAGAAATGGATTTCGATACCGAAATGGATTGCGATATCGAAATGGATTTCGAATTCGAAATGGATTTCGAAATTTATATGGAATTCGATATCAAAATGGATTTCTTTATGGATTTCGAAATCGAAATGGATTTCGATATCGATATGGATTTCGAATTCGATATGGATTTCGAATTCGAAATGGATTTCGAAATTGATATGGAATTCGATATCGAAATGGATTTCGGTATGGATTTCGATACCGAAATGGATTTCGAAATCGAAATGGATTTCGATATCGAAATGGATTTCGAATTCGATATGGATTTCGACATCGATATGGATTTCGAATTCGAAATGGATTTCGAAATTTATATGGAATTCGATATCGAAATGGATTTCTATATGATTTTCGAAATCGAAATGGATTTCGGTATGGATTTCGATACCGCAATGGATTTCGAAATCGAAATGGATTTCGATATCGAAATGGATTTCGAATTCGATATGGATTTCGATATCGATATGGATTTCGAATTCGATATGGATTTCGATATCGATATGGATTTCGATATCGAAATGGATTTCGAATTCGAAATGGATTTCGAAATTCATATGGAATTCGACATCGAAATGGATTTCGATATGGATTTCGAAATCGAAATGGATTTCGATATCGAAATGGATTTCGAAATCGAAATGGATTTCGAATTCGAAATGGATTTCGAATTCGAAATGGATTTCGATATCGAAATGGATTTTGATATCGAAATCCATTTCGAATTCGATATGGAATTCGAATTCGAAATGGATTTCGAAATTGATATGGGATTTGATATAGAAATGGATTTCGATACCGAAATGGATTTCGAATTCGATATGGATTTCGAATTCGAAATGGATTTCGAAATTGATATGGAATTCGATATCGAAATGGATTTCGATATGGATTTCGAAATCGAAATGGATTTCGAATTCGAAATGGATTTTGATATCGAAATGGATTTTGATATCGAAATCCATTTCGAATTCGATGTGGATTTCGATATCGAAATGGATTTCGAATTCGAAATGGATTTCGAAATTTATATGGAATTCGATTTCGAAATGGATTTCTTTATGGATTTCGATATCGATATGGATTTCGAATTCGAAATGGATATGCAATGATATGCAATTCGATATCGAAATGGATTTCGATATGGATTTCGAAATCGAAATGAATTTCGAATTCAAAATGGATTTCGAATTCGAAATGGATTTTGATATCGAAATCCATTTCGAATTCGATATGGATTTCGATATCGAAATGGATTTCGAAATTTGTATGGAATTCGATATCGAAATGGATTTCTTTATGGATTTCGAAATCGAAATGGATTTCGATACCGAAATGGATTTCGAATTCGATATGGATTTCGATATCAATATGGATTTCGATATCGATATGGATTTCGAATTCGAAATGGATTTCGAAATTGATATGGAATTCGATATCGAAATGTATTTCGATATGGATTTCGAAATCGAAATGGATTTCGAATTCGATATGGATTTCGAATTCGATATGGATTTCGAATTCGAAATGGACTTCGAAATTGATATGGAATTCGATATCGAAATGGATTTCGGTATGGATTTCGATACCGAAATGGATTTCGAAATCGAAATGGATTTCGATATCGAAATGGATTTCGAATTCGATATGGATTTCGACATCGATATGGATTTGGAATTCGAAATGGATTTCGAAATTTATATGGAATTCGATATCGAAATGGATTTCGAATTCGATATGGATTTCGACATCGATATGGATTTCGAATTCGATATGGATTTCGACATCGATATGGATTTCGAATTCGAAATGGATTTCGAAATTTATATGGAATTCGATATCGAAATGTATTTCTATATGATTTTCGAAATCGAAATGGATTTCGATACCGAAATGGATTTCGATACCGAAATGGATTTCGAAATCGAAATGGATTTCGATATCGAAATGGATTTCGAATTCGAAATGGATTTCGAAATTGTTATGGAATTCGATGTCGAAATGGATTTCGATATTTCGGTATCGAAATCCATACCGAAATCCATTTCGATTTCGAAAATCATATAGAAATCCATTTCGATATCGAATTCCATATAAATTTCGAAATCCATTTCGAATTCGAAATCCATATCGATGTCGAAATCCATATCGAATTCGAAATCCATTTCGATATCGAAATCCATCGATTTCGGTATCGAAATGTATTTCGATATGGATTTCGAAATCGAAAAGGATTTCGATATCGAAATGGATTTCGAAATTGATATGGATTTCGATATCGAAATGGATTTCGATATGGATTTCGAAATCGAAATGGATTTCGAAATCGAAATGGATTTCGATTTCGAAATGGATTTCGATATCGAAATGAATTTCGATATTGAAATGGATTTCGAATTCGATATGGATTTCGATATCGATATGGATTTCGATATCGAAATGGATTTCGAAATTGATATGGAATTCGATATCGAAATGGATTTCGATATGGATTTCGAAATCGAAATGGATTTCGAAATCGAAATGGATTTCGAAATCGAAATGGATTTCGATATCGAAATGGATTTCGATATCGAAATGGATTTCGAATTCGATATGGATTTCGAATTCGATATGGATTTCGAATTCAATATGGATTTCGATATTGATATGGAACTCGATATCGAAATGGATTTCGGTATGGATTTCGATACCGAAATGGATTTCGAAATCGAAATGGATTTCGATATCGAAATGGATTTCGAATTCGATATGGATTTCGACATCGATATGGATTTCGAATTCGAAATGGATTTCGAAATTTATATGGAATTCGATATCGAAATGGATTTCTATATGATTTTCGAAGTCGAAATGGATTTCGGTATGGATTTCGATACCGAAATGGATTTCGAAATCGAAATGGATTTCGATATCGAAATGGATTTCGAATTCGATATGGATTTCGATATCGATATGGATTTCGAATTCGATATGGATTTCGATATCGATATGGATTTCGATATCGAAATGGATTTCGAATTCGAAATGGATTTCGATATCGAAATGGATTTCGAATTCGATATGGATTTCGAATTCGATATGGATTTCGATATCGAAATGGATTTCGAATTCGATATGGATTTGGAATTCGATATGGATTTCGAATTCGAAATGGATTTCGAAATTGATATGGAATTCGATATCGAAATAGATTTCGGTATGGATTTCGATACCGAAATGGATTTCGATACCGAAATGGATTTCGAAATCGAAATGGATTTCGATATCGAAATGGATTTCGAATTTGATATGGATTTCGATATCGATATGGATTCCGAATTCTAAATGGATTTCGAAATTTATATGGAATTCGATATCGAAATAGATTTCTATATGATTTTCGAAATCGAAATGGATTTCGGTATGGATTTCGATACCAAAATGGATTTCGAAATCGAAATGGATTTCGATATCGAAATGGATTTCGAATTTGATATCGATTTCGATATCGATACGGATTTCGAATTCGATATGGATTTCGATATGGATTTCGATATCGAAATGGATTTCGAATTCGAAATGGATTTCGATATTGAAATGGATTTCGAATTCGATATGGATTTCGATATCGATATGGATTTCGATATCGAAATGGATTTCGAAATTGATATGGAATTCGATATCGAAATGGATTTCGATATGGATTTCGAAATCGAAATGGATTTCGAAATCGAAATGGATTTCGATATCGAAATGGATTTCGATATCGATACGGATTTCGAATTCGATATGGATTTCGATATGGATTTCGATATCGAAATGGATTTCGAAATCGAAATGGATTTCGATATCGAAATGGATTTCGAATTCGATATGGATTTCGATATCGATATGGATTTCGAATTCGATATGGATTTCGATATCGATATGGATTTCGATATCGAAATGGATTTCGAATTCGAAATGGATTTCGATATCGAAATGGATTTCGAATTCGATATGGATTTCGAATTCGATATGGATTTCGATATCGAAATGGATTTCGAATTCGATATGGATTTGGAATTCGATATGGATTTCGAATTCGAAATGGATTTCGAAATTGATATGGAATTCGATATCGAAATAGATTTCGGTATGGATTTCGATACCGAAATGGATTTCGATACCGAAATGGATTTCGATACCGAAATGGATTTCGATACCGAAATGGATTTCGAAATCGAAATGGATTTCGATATCGAAATGGATTTCGAATTTGATATGGATTTCGATATCGATATGGATTCCGAATTCTAAATGGATTTCGAAATTTATATGGAATTCGATATCGAAATAGATTTCTATATGATTTTCGAAATCGAAATGGATTTCGGTATGGATTTCGATACCAAAATGGATTTCGAAATCGAAATGGATTTCGATATCGAAATGGATTTCGAATTTGATATCGATTTCGATATCGATACGGATTTCGAATTCGATATGGATTTCGATATGGATTTCGATATCGAAATGGATTTCGAATTCGAAATGGATTTCGATATTGAAATGGATTTCGAATTCGATATGGATTTCGATATCGATATGGATTTCGATATCGAAATGGATTTCGAAATTGATATGGAATTCGATATCGAAATGGATTTCGATATGGATTTCGAAATCGAAATGGATGTCGAAATCGAAATGGATTTCGATATCGAAATGGATTTCGATATCGATACGGATTTCGAATTCGATATGAAATCCATATCGAAATCTATTTCGATATCGAATGAAATCCATATCGAAATCTATTTCGATATCGAATTCCATATCGAATTCGAAATCCGTATCGATATCGAAATCCGTATCGATATCGAAATCCATTTCGATATCGAAATCCATTTCGATTTCGAAATCCATTTCGATTTCGAAATCCATATCGAAATCCATTTCGATATCGAATTCCATATCAATTTCGAAATCCATTTCGATATCGAAATCCATATCGATATCGAAATCCATGTCGAATTCGAAATCCATTTCAATATCGAAATCCATTTCGAATTCGAAATCCATTTCGATATCGAAATCCATATCGATATCGAAATCCATATCGAATTCGAAATCCGTATCGATATCGAAATCCATATCAAATTCGAAATCCATTTCGATTTCGAAATCCATTTCGGTATCGAAATCCATACCGAAATCCATTTCGATTTCGAAAATCATATAGAAATCTATTTCGATATCGAATTCCATATAAATTTCGAAATCCATTTAGAATTCGGAATCCATATCGATATCGAAATCCATATCAAATACGAAATCCATTTCGATATCGAAATCCATTTCGATTTCGAAATCCATTTCGGTTTCGAAATCCATACCGAAATCTATTTCGATATCGAATTCCATATCAATTTCGAAATCCATTTCGAATTCAAAATCCATATCGAATTCGAAATCCATATCGAATTCGAAATCCATTTTGATATCGAAATCCATTTCGATATCAAAATCCATTTCGATATCGAAATCCATTTCGATTTCGAAATCCATTTCGGTATCGAAATCCATACCGAAATCCATTTCGATATCGAGTTCCATATCAATATCGAAATCCATATCGAATTCGAAATCCATATCGAATTCGAAATCCATATCGAATTCGAAATCCATTTCGATATCGAAATCCATTTCGATATCGAAATCCATTTCGATATTGAAATCCATTTCGATATCGAAATCCATTTCGATTTCGAAATCCATATCGAAACCCATTTCGATATCGAATTCCATATCAATTTCGAAATCCATTTCGATATCGAAATCCATATCGAAATCCATATCGAATTCGAAATCCATTTCAATATCGAAATCCATTTCGATATCGAAATCCATTTCGAAATCCATATCGAAATCTATTTCGATATCGAATTCCATATCGAATTCGAAATCCGTATCGATATCGAAATCCATTTCGATATCGAAATCCATTTCGATTTCGAAATCCATTTCGATTTCGAAATCCATATCGAAATCCATTTCGATATCGAATTCCATATCAATTTCGAAATCCATTTCGATATCGAAATCCATATCGATATCGAAATCCATATCGAATTCGAAATCCATTTCGATATCGAAATCCATATCGATATCGAAATCCATATCGAATTCAAAATCCGTATCGATATCGAAATCTATATCAAATTCGAAATCCATTTCGATATCGAAATCCATTTCGATTTCGAAATCCATTTCGGTATCGAAATCCATACCGAAATCCATTTCGATATCGAGTTCCATTTCAATATCGAAATCCATATCGAATTCGTAATCCATATCGAATTCGAAATCCATTTCGATATCGAAATCCATTTCGATATCGAAATCCATTTCGATTTCGAAATCCATATCGAAATCCATTTCGATATCGAATTCCATATCAATTTCGAAATCCATTTCGATATCGAAATCCATATCGATATCGAAATCCATATCGAATTCGAAATTCATTTCAATATCGAAATCCATTTCGAATTCGAAATCCATTTCGATATCGAAATCCATATCGATATCGAAATCCATATCGAATTCGAAATCCGTATCGATATCGAAATCCATATCAAATTCGAAATCCATTTCGATATCGAAATCCATTTCGATTTCGAAATCCATTTCGGTATCGAAATCCATACCGAAATCCATTTCGATTTCGAAAATCATATAGAAATCTATTTCGATATCGAATTCCATATAAATTTCGAAATCCATTTAGAATTCGGAATCCATATCGATATCGAAATCCATATCAAATTCGAAATCCATTTCGATATCGAAATCCATTTCGATATCGAAATCCATTTCGATTTCGAAATCCATTTCGAAATCCATATCGAAATCTATTTCGATATCGAATTCCATATTCGAAATCCATATCGAATTCGAAATCCATTTCGATATCGAAATCCATTTCGATATCGAAATCCATTTCGATATCGAAATCCATTTCGATTTCGAAATCCATATCGAAATACATTTCGATATCGAATTCCATATCAATTTCGAAATGCATTTCGAATTCGAAATCCATATCGATATCGAAATCCATATCGATATCGAAATCCATATCGAATTCGAAATCCATTTCGATATCGAAATCCATTTCGATTTCGAAATCCATAAAGAAATCCATTTCGATATCGAATTCCATATAAATTTCGAAATCCATTTAGAATTCGGAATCCATATCGATATCGAAATCCATATCGAATTCGAAATCCGTATCGATATCGAAATCCATATCAAATTCGAAATCCATTTCCATATCGAAATCCATTTCGATTTCGAAATCCATTTCGGTATCGAAATCCATACCGAAATCCATTTCGATTTCGAAAATCATATAGAAATCTATTTCGATATCGAATTCCATATAAATTTCGAAATCCATTTAGAATTCGGAATCCATATCGATATCGAAATCCATTTCGAATTCGAAATCCATTTCGATATGGATTTCGAAATCGAAATCCATTTCGATATCGAAATCCATTTCGATATCGAAATCCATTTCGATATCGAAATCCATTTCGATTTCGAAATCCATTTTGATTTCGAAATCCATTTCGGTATCGAAATCCATTTCGATATCGAAATCCATTTCGAATTCGAAATCCATTTCGATATCGAAATCCATATCGAATTCGAAATCCGTATCGATATCGAAATCCATATCAAATTCGAAATCCATTTCGATATCGAAATCCATTTCGATATCGAAATCCATTTCGATTTCGAAATCCATTTCGGTATCGAAATCCATACCGAAATCCATTTCGGTATCGAAATCCATACCGAAATCTATTTCGATATCGAATTCCATATCAATTTCGAAATCCATTTCGAATTCGAAATCCATATCGAATTCGAAATCCATATCGAATTCGAAATCCATTTCGATATGGATTTCGAAATCGAAATCCATTTCGATATCGAAATCCATTTCGATATCGAAATCCATTTCGATATCGAAATCCATTTCGATTTCGAAATCCATTTTGATTTCGAAATCCATTTCGGTATCGAAATCCATTTCGATATCGAAATCCATTTCGATTTCGAAATCCATAAAGAAATCCATTTCGAAATCGAATTCCATATCAATTTCGAAATCCATTTCGAATTCGAAATCCATATCGATATCGAAATCCATATCATATCGAAATCCATGTCGAATTCGAAATCCATTTCGATATCGAAATCCATTTCGATTTCGAAATCCATTTCGATATCGAAATCCATTTCGATTTCGAAATCCATAAAGAAATCCATTTCGAAATCGAATTCCATATAAATTTCGAAATTCATTTCGAATTCGAAATCCATTTCGAATTCGAAATCCATTTCGAATTCGAAATCCATATCGATATCGAAATCCATTTCGATATCGAAATCCATTTCGAAATCCATATCGAAATCTATTTCGATATCGAATTCCATATCGAATTCGAAATCCGTATCGATATCGAAATCCATTTCGATATCGAAATCCATTTCGGTATCGAAATCCATTTCTATTTCGAAATCCATTTCGATTTCGAAATCCATATCGAAATCGAAATCCATTTCGATATCGAAATCCATTTCGATATCGAAATCCATTTCGATTTCAAAATCCATATCGAAATCCATTTCGATATCGAATTCCATATCAATTTCGAAATCCATTTCGATATCGAAATCCATATCGATATCGAAATCCATATCGAATTCGAAATTCATTTCAATATCGAAATCCATTTCGAATTCGAAATCCATTTCGATATCGAAATCCATATCGATATCGAAATCCATATCGAATTCGAAATCCGTATCGATATCGAAATCCATATCAAATTCGAAATCCATTTCGATATCGAAATCCATTTCGATTTCGAAATCCATTTCGGTATCGAAATCCATACCGAAATCCATTTCGATTTCGAAAATCATATAGAAATCTATTTCGATATCGAATTCCATATAAATTTCGAAATCCATTTAGAATTCGGAATCCATATCGATATCGAAATCCATATCAAATTCGAAATCCATTTCGATATCGAAATCCATTTCGATATCGAAATCCATTTCGATTTCGAAATCCATTTCGAAATCCATATCGAAATCTATTTCGATATCGAATTCCATATTCGAAATCCATATCGAATTCGAAATTTCGAAATCCATTTCGATATCGAAATCCATTTCGATATCGAAATCCATTTCGTTTTCGATATCGAAATCCATTTCGATTTCGAAATCCATATCGAAATACATTTCGATATCGAATTCCATATCAATTTCGAAATGCATTTCGAATTCGAAATCCATATCGATATCGAAATCCATATCGATATCGAAATCCATATCGAATTCGAAATCCATTTCGATATCGAAATCCATTTCGATTTCGAAATCCATAAAGAAATCCATTTCGATATCGAATTCCATATAAATTTCGAAATCCATTTAGAATTCGGAATCCATATCGATATCGAAATCCATATCGAATTCGAAATCCGTATCGATATCGAAATCCATATCAAATTCGAAATCCATTTCCATATCGAAATCCATTTCGATTTCGAAATCCATTTCGGTATCGAAATCCATACCGAAATCCATTTCGATTTCGAAAATCATATAGAAATCTATTTCGATATCGAATTCCATATAAATTTCGAAATCCATTTAGAATTCGGAATCCATATCGATATCGAAATCCATATCAAATTCGAAATCCATTTCGATATCGAAATCCATTTCGGTATCGAAATCCATACCGAAATCTATTTCGATATCGAATTCCATATCAATTTCGAAATCCATTTCGAATTCGAAATCCATATCGAATTCGAAATCCATATCGAATTCGAAATCCATTTCGATATGGATTTCGAAATCGAAATCCATTTCGATATCGAAATCCATTTCGATATCGAAATCCATTTCGATATCGAAATCCATTTCGATTTCGAAATCCATTTTGATTTCGAAATCCATTTCGGTATCGAAATCCATTTCGATATCGAAATCCATTTCGATTTCGAAATCCATAAAGAAATCCATTTCGAAATCGAATTCCATATCAATTTCGAAATCCATTTCGAATTCGAAATCCATATCGATATCGAAATCCATATCATATCGAAATCCATGTCGAATTCGAAATCCATTTCGATATCGAAATCCATTTCGATTTCGAAATCCATTTCGATATCGAAATCCATTTCGATTTCGAAATCCATAAAGAAATCCATTTCGAAATCGAATTCCTTATAAATTTCGAAATTCATTTCGAATTCGAAATCCATTTCGAATTCGAAATCCATTTCGAATTCGAAATCCATTTCGAATTCGAAATCCATATCGATATCGAAATCCATTTCGATATCGAAATCCATTTCGAAATCCATATCGAAATCTATTTCGATATCGAATTCCATATCGAATTCGAAATCCGTATCGATATCGAAATCCATTTCGATATCGAAATCCATTTCGGTATCGAAATCCATTTCGATTTCGAAATCCATTTCGATTTCGAAATCCATATCGAAATCCATTTCGATATCGAATTCCATATCAATTTCGAAATCCATTTCGATATCGAAATCCGTATCGATATCGAAATCCATTTCGATATCGAAATCCATATCGATATCGAAATCCATATCGAATTCGAAATCCGTATCGATATCGAAATCCATATCAAATTCGAAATCCATTTCGATTTCGAAATCCATTTCGGTATCGAAATCCATACCGAAATCCATTTCGATTTCGAAAATCATATAGAAATCTATTTCGATATCGAATTCCATATAAATTTCGAAATCCATTTAGAATTCGGATTCCATATCGATATCGAAATCCATATCAAATTCGAAATCCATTTCGATATCGAAATCCCTTTCGATTTCGAAATCCATTTCGGTATCGAAATCCATACCGAAATCTATTTCGATATCGAATTCCATATCAATTTCGAAATCCATTTCGAATTCGAAATCCATATCAAATTCGAAATCCATTTCGATATCGAAATCCATATCGAAATCGAAATCCATTTCGATATCGAAATCCATTTCGATATCGAAATCCATTTCGATTTCAAAATCCATATCGAAATCCATTTCGATATCGAATTCCATATCAATTTCGAAATCCATTTCGATATCGAAATCCATATCGATATCGAAATCCATTTCGAATTCGAAATCCATTTCGATATCGAAATCCATATCGATATCGAAATCCATATCGAATTCGAAATCCGTATCGATATCGAAATCCATATCAAATTCGAAATCCATTTCGATATCGAAATCCATTTCGATTTCGAAATCCATTTCGGTATCGAAATCCATACCGAAATCCATTTCGATTTCGAAAATCATATAGAAATCTATTTCGATATCGAATTCCATATAAATTTCGAAATCCATTTAGAATTCGGAATCCATATCGATATCGAAATCCATATCAAATTCGAAATCCATTTCGATATCGAAATCCATTTCGATATCGAAATCCATTTCGATTTCGAAATCCATTTCGAAATCCATATCGAAATCTATTTCGATATCGAATTCCATATTCGAAATCCATATCGAATTCGAAATCCATTTCGATATCGAAATCCATTTCGATATCGAAATCCATTTCGATATCGAAATCCATTTCGATATCGAAATCCATTTCGATATCGAAATCCATTTCGATTTCGAAATCCATATCGAAATACATTTCGATATCGAATTCCATATCAATTTCGAAATGCATTTCGAATTCGAAATCCATATCGATATCGAAATCCATATCGATATCGAAATCCATATCGAATTCGAAATCCATTTCGATATCGAAATCCATTTCGATTTCGAAATCCATAAAGAAATCCATTTCGATATCGAATTCCATATAAATTTCGAAATCCATTTAGAATTCGGAATCCATATCGATATCGAAATCCATATCGAATTCGAAATCCGTATCGATATCGAAATCCATATCAAATTCGAAATCCATTTCCATATCGAAATCCATTTCGATTTCGAAATCCATTTCGGTATCGAAATCCATACCGAAATCCATTTCGATTTCGAAAATCATATAGAAATCTATTTCGATATCGAATTCCATATAAATTTCGAAATCCATTTAGAATTCGGAATCCATATCGATATCGAAATCCATATCAAATTCGAAATCCATTTCGATATCGAAATCCATTTCGGTATCGAAATCCATACCGAAATCTATTTCGATATCGAATTCCATATCAATTTCGAAATCCATTTCGAATTCGAAATCCATATCGAATTCGAAATCCATATCGAATTCGAAATCCATTTCGATATGGATTTCGAAATCGAAATCCATTTCGATATCGAAATCCATTTCGATATCGAAATCCATTTCGATATCGAAATCCATTTCTATATCGAAATCCATTTCGATTTCGAAATCCATTTTGATTTCGAAATCCATTTCGGTATCGAAATCCATTTCGATATCGAAATCCATTTCGATTTCGAAATCCATAAAGAAATCCATTTCGAAATCGAATTCCATATCAATTTCGAAATCCATTTCGAATTCGAAATCCATATCGATATCGAAATCCATATCATATCGAAATCCATGTCGAATTCGAAATCCATTTCGATATCGAAATCCATTTCGATTTCGAAATCCATTTCGATATCGAAATCCATTTCGATTTCGAAATCCATAAAAGAAATCCATTTCGAAATCGAATTCCTTATAAATTTCGAAATTCATTTCGAATTCGAAATCCATTTCGAATTCGAAATCCATTTCGAATTCGAAATCCATATCGATATCGAAATCCATTTCGATATCGAAATCCATTTCGAAATCCATATCGAAATCCATTTCATATCGAAATCTATTTCGATATCGAATTCCATATCGAATTCGAAATCCGTATCGATATCGAAATCCATTTCGATATCGAAATCCATTTCGGTATCGAAATCCATTTCGATTTCGAAATCCATTTCGATTTCGAAATCCATATCGAAATCCATTTCGATATCGAATTCCATATCAATTTCGAAATCCATTTCGATATCGAAATCCGTATCGATATCGAAATCCATTTCGATATCGAAATCCATATCGATATCGAAATCCATATCGAATTCGAAATCCGTATCGATATCGAAATCCATATCAAATTCGAAATCCATTTCGATTTCGAAATCCATTTCGGTATCGAAATCCATACCGAAATCCATTTCGATTTCGAAAATCATATAGAAATCTATTTCGATATCGAATTCCATATCAATTTCGAAATCCATTTCGAATTCGAAATCCATATCAAATTCGAAATCCATTTCGATATCGAAATCCCTTTCGATTTCGAAATCCATTTCGGTATCGAAATCCATACCGAAATCTATTTCGATATCGAATTCCATATCAATTTCGAAATCCATTTCGAATTCGAAATCCATATCAAATTCGAAATCCATTTCGATATCGAAATCCATTTCGATATCGAAATCCATTTCGATATCGAAATCCATTTCGATTTCGAAATCCATATCGAAATACATTTCGATATCGAATTCCATATCAATTTCGAAATCCATTTCGAATTCGAAATCCATATCGATATCGAAATCCATATCGATATCGAAATCCATATCGAATTCGAAATCCATTTCGATATCGAAATCCATTTCGATTTCGAAATCCATAAAGAAATCCATTTCGATATCGAATTCCCATATAAATTTTCGAAATCCATTTCGAATTCGAAATCCATTTCGATATCGAAATCCATTTCGATATCGAAATCCATTTCGAATTCGAATATGGATTTCGAAATCGAAATGGATTTCGATATCGAAATGGTTTTCGATATCGAAATGGATTTCGAATTCGATATGGATTTCGATACCGAAATGGATTTCGAAATCGAAATGGATTTCGATATCGAAATGGATTTCGAATTCGATATGGATTTCGACATCGATTTGGATTTCGAATTCGAAATGGATTTCGAAATTTATATGGAATTCGATATCGAAATGGATTTCTATATGATTTTCGAAATCGAAATGGATTTCGGTATGGATTTCGATATCGAATTCCATATCAATTTCGAAATCCATTTCGATATCGAAATCCATATCGAATTCGAAATCCATTTCGATATCGAAATCCATTTCGATTTCGAAATCCATTTCGGTATCGAAATCCATACCGAAATCCATTTCGATTTCGAAAATCATATAGAAATCCATTTCGATATCGAATTCCATATAAATTTCGAAATCCATTTCGAATTCGAAATCCAAATCGATGTCGAAATCCATATCGAATTCGAAATCCATTTCGATATCGAAATCCATTTCGATTTCGAAATCCATTTCGGTATCGAAATCCATATCGAATTCGAAATCCATTTCGATATCGAAAACCATTTCGATATCGAAATCCATTTCGATTTCGAAATCCATATCGAAATACATTTCGATATCGAATTCCATATCAATTTCGAAGTCCATTTCGATATCGAAATCCATATCGAATTCGAAATCCATTTCGATATCGAAATCCATTTCGATATCGAAATCCATATCGAAATACATTTCGATATCGAATTCCATATCAATTTCGAAATCCATTTCGATATCGAAATCCATATCGAATTCGAAATCCATTTCGATATCGAAATCCATTTCGATATCGAAATCCATTTCGATTTCGAAATCCATTTCGATATCGAAATCCATATCGAAATACATTTCGATATCGAATTCCATATCAATTTCGAAATCCATTTCGATATCAAAATCCATTTCGAATTCGAAATCCATTTCGATATCGAAATCCATATCGAAATACATTTCGATATCGAATTCCATATCAATTTCGAAATCCATTTCGAATTCGAAATCCATATCGAATTCGAAATCCATTTCGATATCGAAATCCATATCGAAATACATTTCGATATCGAATTCCATATCAATTTCGAAATCCATTTCGATATCGAAATCCATATCGAATTCGAAATGGATTTCGAAATTCATATGGAATTCGATATCGAAATGGATTTCGGTATGGATTTCGATACCGAAATGGATTTCGAAATCGAAATGGATTTCGAATATTTCGATATCGAAATGGATTTCGGATTCGATATGGATTTCGAATTCGATATGGATTTCGAATTCGAAATGGATTTCGATTCGAAAATTGATATGGGATTCGATATCGAAATGGATTTCGATATATCGAAATGGATTTCGAAATCGAAATGGATTTCGATATCGAAATGGATTTCGAAATCGATTTCGATATTTCGATATCGAAATGGATTTCGAAAATTTGATATGGAATTCGATATCGAAATGTATTTCTCGATATGGATTTCGATATCGAAATGGATTTCGAATTCGATATGGATTTCGAATTCGAAATGGATTTCGAAATTGATATGGAATTCGATATCGAAATGTATTTCGATATGGATTTCGATATCGAAATGGATTTCGAATTCGAAATGGATTTTGATATCGAAATGGATTTCGAAATTGATATGGAATTCGATATCGAAATGTATTTCGATATGGATTTCGATATCGAAATGGATTTCGAATTCGAAATGGATTTCGAAATCGCAATGGATTTCGATATCGAAATGGATTTCGATATCGAAATGGATTTCGAATTCGATATGGATTTCGATATCGAAATGGATTTCGAAATTGATATGGAATTCGATATCGAAATGTATTTCGATATGGATTTCGATATCGAAATGGATTTCGATATCGAAATGGATTTCGAATTCGATATGGATTTCGATATCGAAATGGACTTCGAAATTGATATGGAATTCGATATCGAAATGTATTTCGATATGGATTTCGAAATCGAAATGGATTTCGATATCGAAATGGTTTTCGATATCGAAATGGATTTCGAATTCGATATGGATTTCGATACCGAAATGGATTTCGAAATCGAAATGGATTTCGATATCGAAATGGATTTCGAATTCGATATGGATTTCGACATCGATTTGGATTTCGAATTCGAAATGGATTTCGAAATTTATATGGAATTCGATATCGAAATGGATTTCTATATGATTTTCGAAATCGATTTCGAATTCGAAATCCATATCGAATTCGAAATGGATTTCGATATAAAAATCCATTTCGATATCGAAATCCATTTCGAATTCGAAATCCATTTCGATATCGAAATCCATTTCGATTTCGAAATCCATATCGAAATCCATTTCGATATCGAATTCCATATCAATTTCGAAATCCATTTCGATATCGAAATCCATATCGATATCGAAATCCATATCGAATTCGAAATCCATATCGATATCGAAATCCATATCGAATTCGAAATCCATTTCGATTTCGAAATCCATTTCGGTATCGAAATCCATACCGAAATCCATTTCGATTTCGAAAATCATATAGAAATCCATTTCGATATCGAATTCCATATAAATTTCGAAATCCATTTCGAATTCGAAATCCAAATCGATGTCGAAATCCATATCGAATTCGAAATCCATTTCGATATCGAAATCCATTTCGATTTCGAAATCCATTTCGGTATCGAAATCCATACCGAAATCCATTTCGATATCGAATTCCATATCAATTTCGAAATCCATTTCGAATTCGAAATCCATATCGAATTCGAAATCCATATCGAAATACATTTCGATATCGAATTCCATATCAATTTCGAAATCCATTTCGATATCGAAATCCATATCGAATTCGAAATCCATTTCGATATCGAAATCCATTTCGGTATCGAAATCCATTTCGATATCGAATCCCATATCAATTTCGAAATCCGTTTCGAATTCGAAGTCCATATCGAATTCGAAATCCATATCGAATCCGAAATCCATTTCGATATCGAAATCCATTTCGATTTCGAAATCCATTTCGGTATCGAAATCCATACCGAAATCCATTTCGATATCGAATTCCATATGAATTTCGAAATCCATTTCGAATTCGAAATCCATTTCGAATTCGAAATCCATATCGAATTCGAAATGGATTTCGATATAAAAATCCATTTCGATATCGAAATCCATTTCGAATTCGAAATCCATTTCGATATCGAAATCCATTTCGATTTCGAAATCCATATCGAAATCCATTTCGATATCGAATTCCATATCAATTTCGAAATCCATTTCGAATTCGAAATCCATTTCGATATCGAAATCCATATCGATATCGAAATCCATATCGAATTCGAAATCCATATCGATATCGAAATCCATATCGAATTCGAAATCCATTTCGATATCGAAATCCATTTCGATTTCGAAATCCATTTCGGTATCGAAATCCATACCGAAATCCATTTCGATTTCGAAAATCATATAGAAATCCATTTCGATATCGAATTCCATATAAATTTCGAAATCCATTTCGAATTCGAAATCCATATCGATGTCGAAATCCATATCGAATTCGAAAACCATTTCGATTTCGAAATCCATTTCGGTATCGAAATCCATACCGAAATCCATTTCGATATCGAATTCCATATCAATTTCGAAATCCATTTCGAATTCGAAATCCATATCGAATTCGAAATCCATATTAAATTCGAAATCCATTTCGATATCGAAATCCATTTCGAAATCCATATCGAATTCGAAATCCATTTCGATATCGAAATCCATTTCGATTTCGAAATCCATAAAGAAATCCATTTCGATATCGAATTCCATATAAATTTCGAAATCCATTTCGAATTCGAAATCCATTTCGATATCGAAATCCATATCGAATCCGAAATGGATTTCGATATCAAAATCCATTTCGATATCGAAATCCATTTCGAATTCGAAATCCATTTCGATATCGAAATCCATTTCGAATTCGAAATCCATTTTGAATTCGAAATCCATTTCGATATCGAATTCCATATCAATTTCGAAATCCATTTCGAATTCGAAATCCATTTCGAATTCGAAATCCATTTCGATATCGAAATCCATTTCGATATCGAAATCCATTTCGATTTCGAAATCAATTTTGATTTCGAAATCCATATCGAATTCCATATCAATTTCGAAATCCATTTCGATTTCGAAATCCATATCGATATCGAAATCCATATCGATATCGAAATCCATGTCGAATTCGAAATCCATTTCGATATCGAAATCCATTTCGATATCGAAATCCATTTCGATTTCGAAATCCATAAAGAAATCCATTTCGAATTCGAAATCCATTTCGATATCGAAATCCATATCGAATTCGAAATGGATTTCGATATCAAATTCCATTTCGATATCAAAATATATTTCGATATCAAAATCCATTTCGATATCGAAAGCCATTTCGATTTCGAAATCCATTTCGGTATCGAAATCCATTTCGATATCGAATCCCATATCAATTTCGAAATCCATTTCGAATTCGAAATCCATATCGAATTCGAAATCCATATCGAATTCGAAATCCATTTCGATATCGAAATCCATTTCGATTTCGAAATCCATTTCGGTATCGAAATCCATACCGAAATCCATTTCGATTTCGAAAATCATATAGAAATCCATTTCGATATCGAATTCCATATAAATTTCGAAATCCATTTCGAATTCGAAATCCATATCGATGTCGAAATCCATTTCGAATTCGAAATCCATATCGAATTCGAAATAAATATCGATATCGCAATCCATATCGAATTCGAAATCCATTTCGATATCGAAATCCATTTCGATTTCGAAATCCATATCGAAATCCATTTCGATATCGAATTCCATATCAATTTCGAAATCCATTTCGAATTCGAAATCCATTTCGATATCGAAATCCATATCGATATCGAAATCCATATCGAATTCGAAATCCATATCGATATCGAAATCCATATCGAATTCGAAATCCATTTCGATTTCGAAATCCATTTCGGTATCGAAATCCATACCGAAATCCATTTCGATTTCGAAAATCATATAGAAATCCATTTCGATATCGAATTCCATATAAATTTCGAAATCCATTTCGAATTCGAAATCCATATCGATGTCGAAATCCATTTCGAATTCGAAATCCATATCGAATTCGAAATAAATATCGATATCGCAATCCATATCGAATTCGAAATCCATTTCGATATCGAAATCCATTTCGATTTCGAAATCCATAAAGAAATCCATTTTGATATCGAATTCCATATCAATTTCAAAATCCATTTCGAATTCGAAATCCATATCGAATTGGAAATAAATATCGATATCGAAATCCATTTCGAATTCGAAATCCATTTCGAATTCGAAAACCATTTCGATATCGAAATCCATTTCGATATCGAAATCCATTTCGATTTCGAAATCCATTTTGATTTCGAAATCCATATCGAAATACATTTCGATATCGGATTCCATATCAATTTCGAAATCCATGTCGAATTCGAAATCCATATCGATATCGAAATCCATATCGATATAGAAATCCATGTCGAATTCGAAATCCATTTCGATATCGAAATCCATTTCGATTTCGAAATCCATAAAGAAATCCATTTCGAAATCGAATTCCATATAAAATTCGAAATCCATTTCGAATTCGAAATCCATTTCGATATCGAAATCCATATCGAATTCGAAATGGATTTCGATATCGAAATCCATATCGAATTCGAAATGGATTTCGATATCAAAATCCATTTCGATATCAAAATCCATTTCGATATCAAAATCCATTTCGATATCGAAATCCATTTCGAATTCGAAATCCATTTCGAATTCGAAATCCATTTCGATATCAAAATCCATTTCGAATTCGAAATCCATTTCGATTTCGAAATCCATATCGAAATCCATTTCGATATCGAATTCCATATCAATTTCGAAATCCATTTCGAATTCGAAATCCATATCGAATTCGAAATCCATTTCGATATCGAAATCCATATCGAAATACATTTCGATATCAAAATCCATTTCGATATCGAAATCCATTTCGAATTCGAAATCCATTTCGAATTCGAAATCCATTTCGATATCAAAATCCATTTCGAATTCGAAATCCATTTCGATTTCGAAATCCATATCGAAATCCATTTCGATATCGAATTCCATATCAATTTCGAAATCCATTTCTAATTCGAAATCCATATCGAATTCGAAATCCATTTCGATATCGAGATCCATTTCGATATCGAAATCCATTTCGATTTCGAAATCCATATCGAAATACATTTCGATATCGAATTCCATATCAATTTCGAAATCCGTTTCGATATCGAAATCCATATCGAATTCGAAATCCATTTCGATATCGAAATCGATTTCGATCCATTTCGAAATCCATTTCGGTATCGAAATCCACTTCGATATCGAATCCCATATCAATTTCGAAATCCATTTCGAATTCGAAATCCATATCGAATTCGAAATCCATATCGAATTCGAAATCCATTTCGATATCGAAATCCATTTCGATTTCGAAATCCATTTCGGTATCGAAATCCATACCGAAATCCATATGAATTTCGAAATCCATTTCGAATTCGAAATCCATTTCGATATCGAAATCCATATCGATATCGAAATCCATATCGAATTCGAAATCCATATCGATATCGAAATCCATATCGAATTCGAAATCCATTTCGATATCGAAAACCATTTCGATATCGAAATCCATTTCGATTTCGAAATCCATATCGAAATACATTTCGATATCGAATTCCATATCAATTTCGAAGTCCATTTCGATATCGAAATCCATATCGAATTCGAAATCCATTTCGATATCGAAATCCATTTCGATATCGAAATCCATTTCGATTTCGAAATCCATTTCGGTATCGAAATCCATATCGAATTCGAAATCCATTTCGATATCGAAATCCATTTCGATATCGAAATCCATTTCGATATCGAAATCCATTTCGATTTCGAAATCCATTTCGGTATCGAAATCCATTTCGATATCGAATCCCATATCAATTTCGAAATCCATTTCGAATTCGAAATCCATATCGAATTCGAAATCCATATCGAATTCGAAATCCATTTCGATATCGAAATCCATTTCGATTTCGAAATCCATTTCGGTATCGAAATCCATACCGAAATCCATTTCGATATCGAATTCCATATCAATTTCGAAATCCATTTCGAATTCGAAATCCATATCGAATTCGAAATGGATTTCGATATCAAAATCCATATCAATTTCGAAATCCATTTCGAATTCGAAATCCATTTCGATATCGAAATCCATATCAATTTCGAAATCCATTTCGAATTCGAAATCCATTTCGATATCGAAATCCATATCGATATCGAAATCCATATGGAATTCGAAATCCATATCGATATCGAAATCCATATCGAATTCGAAATCCATTTCGATATCGAAATCCATATCAATTTCGAAATCCATATCGATATCGAAATCCATATCGAATTCGAAATCCATATCGATATCGAAATCCATATCGAATTGGAAATCCATATCGATATCGAAATCCATTTCGATTTCGAAATCCATTTCGGTATCGAAATCCATACCGAAATCCATTTCGATATCGAAATCCATTTCGAATTCGAAATCCATATCGAATTCGAAATAAATATCGATATCGAAATCCATTTCGAATTCGAAATCCATTTCGATATCGAATTCCATATCAATTTCGAAATCCACGTCGAATTCGAAATCCATTTCGATATCGAAATCCACTTCGATTTCGAAATCCATAAAGAAATCCATTTCGAAATCGAATTCCATATAAATTTCGAAATCCATTTCGAATTCGAAATCCATTTCGATATCGAAATCCATATCGAATTCTAACTGGATTTCGATATCAAAATCCATTTCGATATCAAAATCCATTTCGATATCAAAATCCATTTCGATATCGAAATCCATTTCGAATTCGAAATCCATTTCGATATCAAAATCCATTTCGATTTCGAAATCCATATCGAAATCCATTTCGATATCGAATTCCATATCAATTTCGAAATCCATTTCGAATTCGAAATCCATATCGAATTCGAAATCCATTTCGATATCGAAATCCATTTCGATTTCGAAATCCATATCGAAATACATTTCGATATCGAATTCCATATCAATTTCGAAATCCATTTCGATATCGAAATCCATATCGAATTCGAAATCCATATCGAATTCGAAATCCATTTCGATATCGAAATCCATTTCGATTTCGAAATCCATAAAGAAATCCATTTCGAAATCGAATTCCATATAAATTTCGAAATCCATTTCGAATTCGAAATCCATATCGAATTCGAAATGGATTTCGATATCAAAATCCATTTCGATATCAAAATCCATTTCGATATCAAAATCCATTTCGATATCGAAATCCATTTCGAATTCGAAATCCATTTCGATATCAAAATCCATTTCGAATTCGAAATCCATTTCGATTTCGAAATCCATTTCGAATTCGAAATCCATTTCGATTTCGAAATCCATATCGAAATCCATTTCGATATCGAATTCCATATCAATTTCGAAATCCATTTCGAATTCGAAATACATATCGAATTCGAAATCCATTTCGATATCGAAATCCATTTCGATATCAAAATCCATTTCGATTTCGAAATCCATATCGAAATACATTTCGATATCGAATTCCATATCAATTTCGAAATCCATTTCGATATCGAAATCCATATCGAATTCGAAATCCATTTCGATATCGAAATCCATTTCGATATCGAAATCCATTTCGATATCGAAATCCATTTCGATTTCGAAATCCATTTCGGTATCGAAATACATTTCGATATCGAATTCCATATCAATTTCGAAATCCATTTCGATATCGAAATCCATATCGAATTCGAAATCCATTTCGATATCGAAATCCATTTCGATATCGAAATCCATTTCGATTTCGAAATCCATTTCGGTATCGAAATCCATTTCGATATCGAATCCCATATCAATTTCGAAATCCATTTCGAATTCGAAATCCATATCGAATTCGAAATCCATATCGAATTCGAAATACATTTCGATATCGAAATTTCGAATATCGAAATGTATTTCGATATGGATTTCGAAATCGAAATGGATTTCGATATCGAAATGGATTTCGATATCGAAATGGATTTCGATATCGAAATGGATTTCGAATTCGAAATGGATTTCGAAATTGATATGGAATTCGATATCGAAATGGATTTCGATATGGATTTCGAAATCGAAATGGATTTCGATATCGAAATGGATTTCGAATTCGAAATGGATATGGAATGATATGGAATTCGATATCGAAATGGATTTCGATATGGATTTCGAAATCGAAATGGATTTCGAATTCGAAATGGATTTCGAAATTTATATGGAATTCGATATCGAAATGGATTTCTTTATGGATTTCGAAATCGAAATGGATTTCGATATCGAAATGGATTTCGAATTCGATATGGATTTCGATATCGATATGGATTTCGAATTCGAAATGGATTTCGAAATTGATATGGAATTCGATATCGAAATGTATTTCGATATGGATTTCGAAATCGAAATGGATTTCGATATCGAAATGGATTTCGAATTCGAAATGGATTTCGAAATTGATATGGAATTCGATATCGAAATGGATTTCGGTATGGATTTCGATACCGAAATGGATTTCGAAATCGAAATGGATTTCGATATCGAAATGGATTTCGAATTCGATATGGATTTCGTTATCGATATGGATTTCGAATTCTAAATGGATTTCGAAATTTATATGGAATTCGATATCGAAATAGATTTCTATATGATTTTCGAAATCGAAATGGATTTCGGTATGGATTTCGAAACCGAAATGGATTTCGAAATCGAAATGGATTTCGATATCGAAATGGATTTCGAAATTTGGTATGGATTTCGATATCGATACGGATTTCGAATTCGATATGGATTTCGATATCGATATGGATTTCGATATCGAAATGGATTTCGAATTCGAAATGGATTTCGAAATTGATATGGAATTCGATATCGAAATAGATTTCGATATGGATTTCGAAATGGATTTCGATATCGAAATGGATTTCGATATTGAAATGGATTTCGAATTCGATATGGATTTCGATATCGATATGGATTTCGATATCGAAATGGATTTCGAAATTGATATGGAATTCGATATCGAAATGAATTTCGATATGGATTTCGAAATCGAAATGGATTTCGATATCGAAATGGATTTCGAATTCGAAATGGATTTCGATATCGAAATGGATTTTGATATCGAAATGGATTTTGATATCGAAATGGATTTTGATATCGAAATGGATTTTGATATCGAAATCCATTTCGAATTCGATATGGATTTCGATATCGAAATGGATTTCGAAATTTATATGGAATTCGATATCGAAATGGATTTCGATATGGATTTCGAAATCGAAATGGATTTCGAATTCGAAATGGATTTTTATATCAAAATGGATTTCGATATCGAAATGGATTTCGATATCGAAATGGATTTCGATATCGAAATGGATTTCGAATTCGAAATGGATTTCGAAATTGATATGGAATTCGATATCGAAATGGATTTCGGTATGGATTTCGATACCGAAATGGATTTCGAAATCGAAATGGATTTCGATATCGAAATGGATTTCGAATTCGATATGGATTTCGTTATCGATATGGATTTCGAATTCTAAATGGATTTCGAAATTTATATGGAATTCGATATCGAAATAGATTTCTATATGATTTTCGAAATCGAAATGGATTTCGGTATGGATTTCGAAACCGAAATGGATTTCGAAATCGAAATGGATTTCGATATCGAAATGGATTTCGAATTTGATATGGATTTCGATATCGATACGGATTTCGAATTCGATATGGATTTCGATATCGATATGGATTTCGATATCGAAATGGATTTCGAATTCGAAATGGATTTCGAAATTGATATGGAATTCGATATCGAAATAGATTTCGATATGGATTTCGAAATGGATTTCGATATCGAAATGGATTTCGATATTGAAATGGATTTCGAATTCGATATGGATTTCGATATCGATATGGATTTCGATATCGAAATGGATTTCGAAATTGATATGGAATTCGATATCGAAATGAATTTCGATATGGATTTCGAAATCGAAATGGATTTCGAAATCGAAATGGATTTCGATATCGAAATGGATTTCGAATTCGAAATGGATTTCGATATCGAAATGGATTTTGATATCGAAATGGATTTTGATATCGAAATGGATTTTGATATCGAAATCCATTTCGAATTCGATATGGATTTCGATATCGAAATGCATTTCGAATTCGAAATGGATTTCGAAATTTATATGGAATTCGATATCGAAATGGATTTCGATATGGATTTCGAAATCGAAATGGATTTCGAATTCGAAATGGATTTTGATATCGAAATGGATTTCGATATCGAAATGGATTTTGATATCGAAATGGATTTTGATATCGAAATGGATTTTGATATCGAAATCCATTTCGAATTCGATATGGATTTCGATATCGAAATGGATTTCGAAATTGATATGGAATTCGATATCGAAATGGATTTCGAATTCGATATGGATTTCGAATTCGAAATGGATTTCGAAATTGATATGGAATTCGATATCGAAATGGATTTCGGTATGGATTTCGATACCGAAATGGATTTCGAAATCGAAATGGATTTCGATATCGAAATGGATTTCGATATCGAAATGGATTTCGAATTAGATATGGATTTCGAATTCGAAATGGATTTTGATATAGAAATGGATTTCGATATCGAAATGGATTTTGATATCGAAATGGATTTTGATATCGAAATGGATTTTGATATCGAAATCCATTTCGAATTCGATATGGATTTCGATATCGAAATGGATTTCGAAATTGATATGGAATTCGATATCGAAATGTATTTCGATATGGATTTCGAAATCGAAATGGATTTCGATATCGAAATGGATTTCGATATCGAAATGGATTTCGAATTCGATATGGATTTCGAATTCGAAATGGATTTCGAAATTGATATGGAATTCGATATCGAAATGGATTTCGGTATGGATTTCGATACCGAAATGGATTTCGAAATCGAAATGGATTTCGATATCGAAATGGATTTCGAATTCGATATGGATTTCGTTATCGATATGGATTTCGAATTCTAAATGGATTTCGAAATTTATATGGAATTCGATATCGAAATGGATTTCTATATGATTTTCGAAATCGAAATGGATTTCGGTATGGATTTCGAAACCGAAATGGATTTCGAAATCGAAATGGATTTCGATATCGAAATGGATTTCGAATTTGATATGGATTTCGATATCGATACGGATTTCGAATTCGATATGGATTTCGATATCGATATGGATTTCGATATCGAAATGGATTTCGAATTCGAAATGGATTTCGAAATTGATATGGAATTCGATATCGAAATAGATTTCGATATGGATTTCGAAATGGATTTCGATATCGAAATGGATTTCGAAATCGAAATGGATTTCGATATCGAAATGGATTTCGAAATCGATATGGATTTCGTTATCGATATGGATTTCGAATTCGATATGGATTTCGATATCGATATGGAATTCGATATCGAAATGGATTTCGATATGGATTTCGAAATCGAAATGGATTTCGAATTCGAAATGGATTTTGATATCGAAATGGATTTCGAATTCGAAATGGATTTCGATATCGAAATGGATTTTGATATCGAAATGGATTTTGATATCGAAATCCATTTCGATATCGAAATCGATTTCGAATTCGATATGGATTTCGATATCGAAATGGATTTCGAAATTGATATGGAATTCGATATCGAAATGTATTTCGATATGGATTTCGAATTCGAAATGGATTTCGAAATTGATATGGAATTCGATATCGAAATGGATTTCGAATTCGAAATGGATTTTGATATCGAAATGGATTTCGAATTCGAAATGGATTTCGAATTCGAAATGGATTTCGATATCGAAATGGATTTTGATATCGAAATGGATTTTGATATCGAAATGGATTTTGATATCGAAATCCATTTCGAATTCAATGTGGATTTCGATATCGAAATGGATTTCGAATTCGAAATGGATTTTGAAATTTATATGGAATTCGATTTCGAAATGGATTTCTTTATGGATTTCGAAATCGAAATGGATTTCGATATCGAAATGGATTTCGAATTCGATATGGATTTCGATATCGATATTTATTTCGAATTCGATATGGATTTCGAATTCGAAATGGATTTCGAAATTGATATGGAATTTGATATCGAAATGGATTTCGGTATGGATTTCGATACCGAAATGGATTTCGATATCGAAATGGATTTCGAAATCGAAATGGATTTCGATATCGAAATGGATTTCGAATTCGATATGGATTTCGACATCGATATGGATTTCGGATTTCGAAATGGATTTCGAAATTCGATATGGATTTCGATATCGAAATGGATTTCGATATCGAAATGGATTTCGAAATCGATATGGATTTCGATATCGAAATGGATTTCGATATGGATTTCGAAATCGAAATGGATTTCGATATCGAAATGGATTTCGATATCGAAATGGATTTCGATATGGATTTCGATATCGAAATGGATTTCGATTTCGATATGGATTTCGAATATCGAAATGGATTTCGATATCGAAATGGATTTCGAATTCGAAATGGATTTCGATATCGAAATGGATTTCGATATCGAAATGGATTTCGATATCGATATGGATTTCGATATCGAAATGGATTTCGATATCGAAATGGATTTCGAATTCGATATGGATTTCGATATCGATATGGATTTCGAATTCGAAATGGATTTCGAAATTTATATGGATTTCGATATCGAAATGGATATGGATATTTCGATATCGAAATGGATTTCGAATTCGATATGGATTTCGATATCGATATGGATTTCGAATTCGAAATGGATTTCGAATTCGATATGGAATTTCGATATCGAAATGGATTTTTATATGGACTTCGATATCGAAATGGATTTCGAAATGGATTTCGATATCGAAATGGATTTCGAATTCGATATGGATTTCGAATTCGAAATGGATTTCGAAAGTGTTATGAAATCCATTTCGATATCGAAATCCATTTCGAATTCGATATGGATTTGGATATCGATATGGATTTCGAATTCGATATGGATTTCGAAATTTATATGGAATTCGATATCGAAATGGATTTCTATATGGATTTCGAAATCGAAATGGATTTCGATATTGAAATGGATTTCGAAATCAAAATGGATTTCGAATTCGATATGGATTTCGAATTCGAAATGGATTTCGAAATTGATATGGATTTCGATATCAAAATGGATTTCGACATGGATTTCGAAATCGAAATGGATTTCGATATCGAAATGGATTTCTATATGGATTTCGAAATCGAAATGGAATTCGATATCGAAATGGATTTCGAATTCGATATGGATTTCGATATCGATATAGATTTCGAATTCGATATGGAATTCATATTCGAAATGGATTTCGAATTCGAAATGGATTTCGAAATTGATATGGAATTCGATATCGAAATTGATTTCGATATGGATTTCGAAATTGATATGGAATTCGATATCGAAATTGATTTCGATATGGATTTCGAAATCGAAATGGATTTCGACATCGAAATGGATTTCTATATGGATTTCGAAATCGAAATGGATTTCGATATCGAAAAGGATTTCGAATTCGATATGGATTTCGATATCGATATGGATTTCAAATTCGATATGGATTTCGAATTCGAAATGGATTTCGAAATTGATATGGAATTCGATATCGAAATGGATTTCGATATCGAAATGGATTTTGAAATCGAAATGGATTTCGATATGGAAATGGATTTTGAAATCGAAATGGATTTCGATATCGAAATGGATTTCGAATTCGATATGGATTTCGATATCGATATGGATTTCGATATCGATATGGATTTCGAATTCGATATGGATTTCGATATCGATATGGATTTCGATATCGATATGGATTTCGATATCGATATGGATTTCGATATCGAAATGGATTTCGATATGGACTTCAAAATCGAAATAGATTTCGATATCGAAATGGATTTCGAAATCGAAATGGATTTCGATATCGAAATGGATTTCGAATTCGATATGGATTTCGATATCGATATGGATTTCGATATCGATATGGTTTTCGAATTCGAAATGGATTTCGAAATTTATATGGAACTCGATATCAAAATGGATTTCTATTTGGATTTCGAAATCGAAATGGATTTCGATATCGAAATGGTTTTCGAATTCGATTTGGATTTCGATATCGATATGGATTTCGATATCGATATGGATTTCGATATCGATATGGATTTCGAATTCGAAATGGATTTCGAAATTGATATGGAATTCGATATCGAAATGGATTTCGATATCGATATGGATTTCGATATCGATATGGATTTCGATATCGAAATGGATTTCGATATGGACTTCAAAATCGAAATAGATTTCGATATCGAAATGGATTTTGAAATCGAAATGGATTTCGATATCGAAATGGATTTCGAATTCGATATGGATTTCGATATCGAAATGGTTTTCGAATTCGATTTGGATTTCGATATCGCTATGGATTTCGATATCGATATGGATTTCGATATTCGATATGGATTTCGAAATCGAAATGGATTTCGATATCGAAATGGATTTCGAATTCGATATCGAAATGGATTTCGAATTCGAAATGGATTTCGAAATTGATATGGATTTCGATATCGATATGGATTTCGATATCGAAATGGATTTCGATATGGATTTCGAAATCGAAATGGATTTCGATATCGAAATGGATTTCGAAATCGAAATGGATTTCGATATCGATATGGATTTCGATATCGAAATGGATTTCGATATGGACTTCGAAATCGAAATGGATTTCGATATCGAAATGGATTTCGATATCGAAATGGATTTCGAAATCGAAATGGATTTCGATATCGAAATGGATTTCGAATTCGATATGGATTTCGATATCGATATGGTTTTCGAATTCGAAATGGATTTCGATATCGATATGGATTTCGATATCGATATGGATTTCGATATCGAAATGGATTTTCGAAATCGAAATTTCGAAATCGATATGGATTTCGATATCGAAATGGATTTTCGAATTCGAATATGGATTTCGATATCGATATGGATTTCGATATGGATTTCGAATTCGATATGGATTTCGATATCGATATGGATTTTCGATATGGATTTCGAACTCGATATGGATTTCGATATCGAAATGGATTTAAAATTCGATATGGATTTCGAATTCGAAATGGATTTCGAAATCGAAATGGATTTCGATATCGAAATGGATTTCGAATTCGATATGGATTTCGATATCGATATGGATTTCGAATTCGAAATGGATTTCGAAATTTATATGGAACTCGATATCAAAATGGATTTCTATTTGGATTTCGAAATCGAAATGGATTTCGATATCGAAATGGTTTTCGAATTCGATTTGGATTTCGATATCGATATGGATTTCGATATCGATATGGATTTCGAATTCGAAATGGATTTCGAAATTGATATGGAATTCGATATCGAAATGGATTTCGATATGGATTTCGAAATCGAAATGGATATCGATATCAAAATGGATTTCGAATTCGATATGGATTTCGATATCGAAATGGATTTCGAATTCGATATGGATTTCGATGTCAATATGGATTTCGAACTCGATATGGATTTCGATATCGAAATGGTTTTCGAATTCGATTTGGATTTCGGTATCGATATGGATTTCGATATCGATATGGATTTCGAATTCGAAATGGATTTCGAAATTGATATGGAATTCGATATCGAAATGGATTTCGATATGGATTTCGAATTCGAAATGTATTTCAAAATTGATATGGAATTCGATATCGAAATGTATTTCGATACGGACTTCGAAATCGAAATGGATTTCGATATCGAAATGGATTTCGAATTCGATTTGGATTTCGATATCGATATGGATTTCGATATCGATATGGATTTCGAATTCGAAATGGATTTCGAAATTGATATGGAATTCGATATCGAAATGGATTTCGATATGGATTTCGAAATCGAAATGGATATCGATATCAAAATGGATTTCGAATTCGATATGGATATCGATATCGAAATGGATTTCGAATTCGATATGGATTTCGATATCAATATGGATTTCGAACTCGATATGGATTTCGATATCGAAATAAATTTCGAATTCGATTTGGATTTCGATATCGATATGGATATGGATTTCGATATCGATATGGATTTCGAATTCGAAATGGATTTCGAAATTGATATGGAATTCGATATCGAAATGGATTTCGAATTCGAAATGGATTTCAAAATTGATATGGAATTCGATATCGAAATGTATTTCGATATGGATTTCGAAATCGAAATGGATTTCGAATTCGATATGGACTTCGATATCAATATGGATTTCGAACTCGATATGGATTTCGATATCGAAATGGATTTCGAAAAATCGAAATGGATTTCGAAATGGATTTCGATATGGATTTCGAAATCGAAATGGATTTCGAAATCGAAATGGATTTCGATATCGAAATCCATTTCGATTTCGAAATCCATTTCGAATTCGAAATCCATATCGAATTTTAAATCCATTTCGATATCGAAATCCATATCGAGTTCGAAATCCATATTGATATCGAAGTCCATATCGAATTCGAAATCCATTTCGATTTCGAAATCCATATCGAAATACATTTCGATATCGAATTCCATATCAATTTTGAAATCCATATCGAATTCGAAATCCATTTCGATATCGAAATCCATTTCGATTTCGAAATCCATTTCGAATTCGAAATCCATATCGAATTTTAAATCCATTTCGATATCGAAATCCATATCGAGTTCGAAATCCATATTGATATCGAAGTCCATATCGAATTCGAAATCCATTTCGATTTCGAAATCCATATCGAATTCGAAATCCATTTTGATATCGATATCCATTTCGATTTCGAAATCCATATCGAAATCCATTTCGATATCGAATTCCATATCAATTTCGAAATCCATTTCGAATTCGAAATCCATATCGATATCGAAATCCATATCGATATCGAAATCCAAATCGAATTCGAAATCCATTTCGATATCGAAATCCATTTCGATTTCGAAGTCCGTATCGAAATACATTTCGATATCGAATTCCATATCAATTTTGAAATCCATTTCGAATTCGAAATCGATATCGAAATCCATTTCGATATCGAATTCCATATCAATTTCGAAATCCATTTCGAATTCGAAATCCATATCGATATCGAAATCCATATCGATATCGAAATCCAAATCGAATTCGAAAACCATTTCGATATCGAAATCCATTTCGATTTCGAAATCTAA
Source organism: Drosophila saltans (assembly GCA_018903575.1). NCBI lineage: Eukaryota > Metazoa > Arthropoda > Insecta > Diptera > Drosophilidae > Drosophila > Drosophila saltans. Next base: position 140,688 of record JAEIGH010000163.1, read on the forward strand.
ATAGAAATCCATTTCGATATCGAATTCCATATAAATTTCGAAATCCATTTCGAAATCGAAATCCATATCGAATTCGAATTCCATTTCGATATCGAAATCCATTTCGATTTCGAAATCCATATAGAAATCCATTTCGATATCGAAATCCATTTCGATTTCGAAATCCATATCGAAATCAATTTCGATATCGAAATCCATTTCGATATCGAAATCCAATTCAATTCGATATCGAAATCCATATCGAATTCGAAATCCATTTCGATATCGAAATCCATTTCGATTTCGAAATCCATATCGAAATCCATTTCGATATCGAAATCCATATCAATTTCGAAATCCATTTCGAATTCGAAATCCATATCGATATCGAAATCCATATCGAATTCGAAATCCATTTCGATATCGAAATCCATTTCGATTTCGAAATCCATTTCGATATTCGAAATCCATTTCGAAATCCATATCGAAATTCGAAATTTCGATATCGAAATCCATTTCGATATCGAAATCCATTTCGAATTCGAAATCCATTTCGATATCGAAATCCATATCGATATCGAAATCCATATCGAATAATTTCCATATCGATATCGAAATCCATTTCGATTTCGAAATCCATTTCGATATCGAAATCCATTTCGATATCGAAATCCATATCGATATCGAAATCCATTTCGATATCGAAATCCATTTCGATATCGAAATCCATTTCGATATCGAAATCCATTTCGATTTCGAAATCCATTTCGATTTCGAAATCCATTTCGATATCGAAATCCATATCGATTTTCGAAATCCATTTCGATATCGAAATCCATTTCGATATCGAAATCCATATCGATATCGAAATCCATTTCGATTTCGAAATCGAAATCCATTTCGAAATCCATTTCGATATCGAAATCCATTTCGATTTCGAAATCCATATCGAAATTCGAAATCCATTTCGATATCGAAATCCATATCGATTTCGAAATCCATTTCGAATTCGAAATCCATTTCGATATCGAAATCCATTTCGATATCGAAATCCATTTCGATATCGAAATCCATTTCGAAATCATTCCATTTCGATATCGAAATCCATATCGATATCGAAATCCATTTCGAATTCGAAATCCATATCGATATCGAAATCCATTTCGATATCGAAATCCATTTCGATATCGAAATCCATTTCGATTTCGAAATCCATTTCGATATCGAAATCCATTTCGATATCGAAATCCATTTCGATATCGAAATCCATTTCGAATTCGAAATCCATTTCGATATCGAAATCCATTTCGATTTCGAAATCCATTTCGATATTCGAAATCCATTTCGATATCGAAATCCATTTCGATATCGAAATCCATTTCGAATTCGAAATCCATTTCGATATCGAAATCCATATCGATATCGAAATCCATATCGATTTCGATATCGAAATCCATATCGAATTCGAAATCCATTTCGATATCGAAATCCATTTCGATTTCGAAATCCATTTCGATATCGAATTCCATTTCGATATCGAAATCCATATAAATTTCGAAATCCATTTCGAATTCGAAATCCATATCGATATCGAAATCCATATCGAATTCGAAATCCTTTTTGATATCGAAATCCATTTCGATTTCGAAATCCATTTCGATATCGAAATCCATTTCGATATCGAAATCCATTTCGATTTCGAAATCCATATCGAATTCGAAATCCATTTCGATATCGAAATCCATATCGATTTCGAAATCCATTTCGATATCGAAATCCATTTCGATATCGAAATCCATATCGAATATCGAAATCCATTTCGATATTCGAAATCCATTTCGATATCGAAATCCATTTCGATTTCGAAATCCATTTCGATATCGAAATCCATTTCGATTTCGAAATCCATTTCGAATATCGAAATCCATTTCGATATCGAATTCCATATCGATATCGAAATCCATTTCGAATTCGAAATCCATTTCGAAAATCCATTTCGAAATCCATTTCGATATCGAAATTCCATATCGAATTCGAAATCCATTTCGATATCGAAATCCATTTCGATTTCGAAATCCATATCGATTTCGAAATCCATTTCGATATCGAAATCCATTTCGATTTCGAAATCCATATCGAAATCGAAATTTCGATATCGAAATCCATTTCGATTTCGAAATCCATTTATCGAAATCCATTTCGATATCGAATTCCATATCAATTTCGAAATCCATTTCGAATTCGAAATCCATTTCGAATATCGAAATCCATATCGAATTCGAAATCCATATCGATATCGAAATCCATTTCGAATTCGAAATCCATTTCGATATCGAAATCCATTTCGATTTCGAAATCCATTTCGATTTCGAAATCCATTTCGATATCGAAATCCATTTCGATTTCGAAATCCATTTCGATATCGAAATCCATTTCGATATCGAAATCCATATCAATTTCGAAATCCATTTCGATATCGAAATCCATATCGATTTCGAAATCCATATCGAATTCGAAATCCATTTCGATATCGAAATCCATTTCGAAAATTCGAAATCCATTTCGATATCGAAATCCATATAAATTTCGAAATCCATTTCGAATTCGAAATCCATATCGATATCGAAATCCATTTCGAATTCGAAATCCATTTCGATATCGAAATCCATTTCGATTTCGAAATCCATTTCGAATTCGAAATCCATTTCGATATCGAAATCCATTTCGAAATCGAAATCCATTTCGATATCGAAATCCATTTCGATATCGAAATCCATTTCGATATCGAAATCCATTTCGATATCGAAATCCATTTCGATATCGAAATCCAAATCCATTTCGAATTCGAAATCCATATCGATATCGAAATCCATTTCGAATTTCGAAATCCATTTCGAATTCGAAATCCATTTCGAATTCGAAATCCCATTTCGACATCGAAATCCGTTTCGAATTCGAAATCCATATCGATATCGAAATCCATATCGAAATCCATTTCGGTATCGAATTCCCTATAAATTTCGAAATCCATTTCGAATTCGAAATAAATATCGATATCGAAATCCATATCGAATTCGAAATCCATTTCGATATCGAAATCCATTTCGATTTCGAAAATCATTTCCATATCGAAATCCATTTCGATTTCGAAATCCATGTAGAAATCCATTTAGATATCGAATTCCATATCGATATGGAAATCCATATCGATATCGAAATCCATATCGAATTCGAAATCCATTTCGATATCGAAGTCCATTTCGATTTCGAAATCCATTTCCATATCGAAATCCATTTCGATTTCGAAATTCATATCGAAATCCATTTCGATATCGAATTCCACATCAATTTCGAAATCCATTTCGAATTCGAAATCCATATCGAATTCGAAATCCATATCGATATCGAAATCCATTTCGAATTCGAAATCCATTTCGAATTCGAAATCCATATCGAAATCGAAATCTATTTCAATATCGAAATCCATTTCGATATCCATATAGAAATCCATTTCGATATCGAATTCCATATCAATTTCGAAATCCATTTCGAATTCGAAATCCATATCGATATCGAAATCCATATCAAATTCGAAATCCATTTCGATATCGAAATCCAAATAGAAATCCATTTCGATATCGAACTCCATATAAATTTCGAAATCCATTTCGAATTCGAAATCCATATCGATATCGAAATCCCTATCGAAATCGAAATCCATTTCGATATCGAAATCCATTTCGATATCGAAATCCATTTCGAATTCGAAATCCATTCCGATATCGAAATCCATTTCGATTTCGAAATCCATATCGATATCGAAATCCATATCGATATCGAAATCCATATCGATTTCGAAATCCATTTCGATATTCGAAATCCATTTCGATATCGAAATTTCGAAATCGATATCGAAATCCATTTCGATATCGAAATCCATTTCGATATCGAACTCCATATAAATTTCGAAATCCATTTCGAATTCGAAATCCATATCGATATCGAAATCCCTATCGAAATCGAAATCCATTTCGAATTCGAAATCCATTCCGATATCGAAATCCATTTCGATTTCGAAATTCATATCGAAATCCATTTCGATATCGAATTCCATATCAATTTCGAAATCCATTTCGAATTCGAAATCCATATCGAATTCGAAATCCATATCGAAATCGAAATCCATTTCGATATCGAAATCCATATCGAATTCGAAATCCATTTCGAATTCGAAATCCATATCGAAATCGAAATCCATTTCGATATCGAAATCCATATCGATATCGAAATCCATTTCGAATTCGAAATCCATATCGAATTCGAAATCCATTTCGATATCGAAATCCATTTCGATATCGAAATCCATTTCGAAATCGAAATCCATTTCGATATTCGAAATCCATTTCGATATCGAAATCCATTTCGATATCGAAATCCATTTCGATATCGAAATCCATTTCGACATCGAAATCCATTTCGATATCGAAATCTATTTCGACTTCGAAATCCATTTCGATATCGAAATCTATTTCGACATCGAAATCCATTTCGATCCATATAAATTTCGAAATCCATTTCGAATTCGAAATCAATATCGATATCGAAATCCATATCGAATTCGAAATCCATTTCGATATCGAAATCCATTTCGATATCGAAATCCATATCGATATCGAAATCCATATCGATTTCGAAATCCATTTCGATTTCGAAATCCATTTCGATATCGAAATCCATTTCGATATCGAAATCCATTTCGACATCGAAATCCATTTCGATATCGAAATCCATTTCGATATTCGAAATCCATTTCGAAATCCATTTCGATATCGAATTCCATTTCGCATTCAAAATCCATATCGCATTCGTAATCCATTTTGATATCGAAATCCATATCGATTTCGAATTGCATTTCGATTTCGAAATCCTTATCGATATCGAAATCTATTTCAATATCGGAAACTATTTCGATATCAAAATCCTTATCGATTTCGAAATCCATATCGAAATCCATTTCGATATCGAATTCCATATCAATTTCGAAATCCATTTCGAATTCGAAATCTATTTCAATATTGAAATCCATTTCGATATCGAAATCTATTTCGACATCGAAATCCATTTCGATATCGAAATCCATTTCGATATCGAAATCCATTTCGATATCGAATTCCATATCAATTTCGAAATCCATTTCGAATTCGAAATCCATATCGAATTCGAAATCCATATCGATATCGAAATCCATTTCGAATTCGAAATCCATTTCGAATTCGAAATCCATATCGAAATCGAAATCCGTTTCAATATCGAAATCCATTTCGATATCGAAATCCATTTCGAAATCCATTTCGATATCGAATTCCATATCAATTTCGAAATCCATTTCGAATTCGAAATCCATATCAAATTCGAAATCCATTTCGATATCGAAATCCAAATAGAAATCCATTTCGATATCGAACTCCATATAAATTTCGAAATCCATTTCGAATTCATATTCATCCATATCGATATCGAAATCCATATCGAATTCGAAATACATTTCGAATTCGAAATCCATTTCGAATTCGAAATCCATATCAATTTCGAAATCCATTTCGAATTCAAAATCCATATCGAATTCGAAATCCATATCGATATCGAAATCCATTTCGAATTCGAAATCCATATCGAAATCGAAATCCGTTTCAATATCGAAATCCATTTCGAATTCGAAATCCATTTCGAATTCGAAATCCATATCGAAATCGAAATCCGTTTCAATATTGAAATCCATTTCGATATCGAAATCCATTTCGATATCGAAATCCATTTCGAATTCGAAATCCATTTCGAATTCGAAATCCATATCGAAATCGAAATCCGTTTCAATATCGAAATCCATTTCGATATCCATATAGAAATCCATTTCGATATCGAATTCCATATCAATTTCGAAATCCATTTCGAATTCGAAATCCATATCGATATCGAAATCCATATCAAATTCGAAATCCATTTCGATATCGAAATCCAAATAGAAATCCATTTCGATATCGAACTCCATATAAATTTCGAAATCCATTTCGAATTCGAAATCCATATCGATATCGAAATCCATATCGAATTCGAAATACATTTCGAATTCGAAATCCATTTCGAATTCGAAATCCATATCGATATCGAAATCCATATCGATATCGAAATCCATATCGAAATCGAAATCCATTTCGAATTCGAAATCCATTTCGAATTCGAAATCCATATCGATATCGAAATCCATTTCGATATCGAAATCCATTTCGATATCGAAATCCATTTCGATTTCAAAATCCAAATAGAAATCCATTTCGATATCGAACTCCATATAAATTTCGAAATCCATTTCGAATTCGAAATCCATATCGATATCGAAATCCATATCGAATTCGAAATCCATTTCGATATCGAAATTCATTTCGATATCGAAATCCATTTCGATATCGAAATCCATTTCGATTTCGAAATCCATTTCGGTATCGAAATCCATTTCGATTTCGAAATCCATTTCGATATCGAAATCCATTTCGATATCGAAATCCATTTCGATATCGAAATCCATTTCGCATTCAAAATCCATATCGCATTCGTAATCCATTTTGATATCGAAATCCATATCGATTTCGAATTGCATTTCGATTTCGAAATCCTTATCGATATCGAAATCTATTTCAATATCGGAAACTATTTTGTTATCAAAATCCTTATCGATTTCGAAATCCATTTCGATATCGAATTCCATATCAATTTCGAAATCCATTTCGAATTCGAAATCCATATCGATATCGAAATCCATATCGATATCGAAATCCATATCGAATTCGAAATCCATTTCGATTTCGAAATCCATATAGAAATCCATTTCGATATCGAAATCTATTTCGACATCGAAATCCATTTCGATATCGAAATCCATTTCGCATTCAAAATCCATATCGCATTCGTAATCCATTTTGATATCGAAATCCATATCGATTACGAATTGCATTTCGATTTCGAAATCCTTATCGATATCGAAATCTATTTCAATATCGGAAACTATTTCGATATCAAAATCCTTATCGATTTCGAAATCCATATCGAAATCCATTTCGATATCGAATTCCATATCAATTTCGAAATCCATTTCGAATTCGAAATCTATTTCAATATTGAAATCCATATCGAATTCGAAATCCATTTAGATTTCGAAATCCATGTAGAAATCCACTTTGATATCGAATTCCATATCAATTTCGAAATCCATTTCGAATTCGAAATCCATATCGATATCGAAATAAATATCGAATTCGAAATCCATTTCGATATCGAAATCCATTTCGATATCGAAATCCATTTCGATTTCGAAATCCATTTCGATATCGAAATATATTTCGATTTCGAAGTCCATATCGAAATCCATTTCGATATCGAATTCCATATCAATTTCGAAATCCATTTCGATATCGAAATCCATATCGAATTTGAAATCCATTTCGATATCGAAATCCATTTCGATTTCGAAATCCTAATAGAAATCCATTTCGATATCGAACTCCATATAAATTTCGAAATCCATTTCGAATTCGAAATCAATATCGATATCGAAATCCATATCGAATTCGAAATCCATTTCGATATCGAAATCCATTTCGATATCGAAATCCATATCGAATTCGAAATCCATTTCGATTTCGAAATCCATATAGAAATCCATTTCGATATCGAAATCCATTTCGCATTCAAAATCCATATCGCATTCGTAATCCATTTTGATATCGAAATCCATATCGATTACGAATTGCATTTCGATTTCGAAATCCTTATTGTTTAAGATTAAACACCGTAATTGTTGAAACGGTATAAAATAATACATTTGAATATTCACATTTAAAAGAATAAATAAGTAACGTACAATTCAAATTCAGCCTAGCTCACATGCCGAGAATATGTGTATTTTTAGTCGAAGCATTCAGCTAGGCATCTAACGGCCAACGCAGGCTTAGATTAAAATAGATCTCACCCCAAACCATCCGTTTGGTGGAACTCATGCATGCGTTTTTTAGAACTAAGATTCCACCACCAAATATGTGACCCCCTAGATTCTAAGACCTGTCCCTACAAATATCTTAGTAAATAAAATCAGTTCAGATTGTGAATTCAACAAATGAAGATCGGGTTAATTATTTCTTCTCCTCGGAAGCCCTATTCATTTTGGTCCTTCGAGCTCCTCGGAGATCCAATTCAGTTTGGTCCTTCGAGTAAAGACTCTGTTGTTTTCCCCACCAGTGGTAAGAGACAAAGAGGTTGACCAGCTCCTTAAAGTCTGCGATCTAGCTACGTTATATGCTAAGACCAGCTAAAGGTAGCAAAATAAAAAACTCCTGTTTTCCCCCACCAGTGGTAAGAAACGGAGTATAACTGAAAATATCTAAAAAATATTTAATTCAAAAAAAAGTGCGTCCGTGTTTAAAAGGCAGTTTGCTGTGGAGCAATTGCAGAAATTCGTGTCGGCAAAATTTGGTGTGGCGTGTTCGAAGCCAATATATCGAACTCGCGAAAAAAGGAAAGTCCGTAAAAAAATCGTAGCTCGCGACTCGGTTTAAAATTCCAGTGTGAGTGGCTACGAAAGTGAAAGTAGCAGAAAATAAAGAGACAGAAGAAGAAGAATATAATAGACAGTTCCAATCAATATTGCCAGTGGCAGGAACATTGTCAAAATACCCTGTGGAAGTACCCAGTGGAAGTACCCAGTGGAAGTGCCCAGTGGAAGAGCCCAGTGACCGTAATACGTATAGGCGTATACTCTTGGCAGTGGCAGTGAAAAGACCGAGAGACGTGGGCACAAAGACGAAGCCCCTTATCATCACCCATCAAGAAGGAAGGACGAAGGCAAGAGCAGCAGCAGCAGCAACAGCAACAACACCAGCAATAGAGGCATCTACAGCAACACCAGCAATAGAGCAGCAGTAGCAGCAGCAGCAACAGATAAGATAAAATAAGATTTATATTTGTTTCTATTTATATATATATATCAAATAAGAGCTAATTTGGTCATAATGATGTCAGAAAAAACAATTGCATTGCTTACGAAGCAGTCCAAATTGATGGAAAGATTGAGGTTTTTGGAAGGTTTAGATGCTAGCAAGATAAATAAGGAGATTTTAAAGGAGGTAGATGAAATCCAAACCCAGTGGTTAGGAAATCATAGCATTCTATTAAAGATTGGACTAGTCGATCACGATTACTTTAATAGTAGGAGAGTTGATGAGGGGCAAGTAATAATTAAAAGGATAAAAGATAAAGGCAATGTAGATACTAGTAAGTCAACTGTCGTTGAAGAAGGCGTTAGACCTAGTACTAGTAGAGAAGCCGCTGCTAGGGTGGATACGGTCATAGGTAAGGACAGTGTAGGTGAAGAAAATGAGTTTGAAGATAGAGTTCGCCAACTTCGGGAATACCTCGAGAGGGTGAACATTGACGTTGGTGACACTGACAAGAAGGTGGAAATATTTAAAATCCACAGAAATAAAATTAATTTTATGTGGCAGAAGGTACAGAAAAAGGTAGAAGATCTGTACGAAAAATTTGTAGCCAACAGTGAGTTCCAAGATGCAACAGAGGAGCTAGAGTTTGATGTACAGAATACTCTAGGAGCATTAGAAGAGCTTATAAGTAAACCGGTAGGAGTCAAAGTTGAGAATGTTTGCATGAGGGAGGAACTGCCGGTGTTACCGAAAATTCAGGTACCCACATTTTTCGGAGAACCGAAAGAGTGGGACCTGTTCGCGGAATTGTTTTTAGAACTAATTGATAAAAGAGAGGATCTTAGTCCTGCTCTTAAGTTTAATTATTTAAAATCCGCGTTACGGGGAGAAGCAAAGAGCATGGTAGCTCATTTATTGTCGGGTTCGGCCGACAACTATAATGCCGCTTGGGATTTATTGACCAAGCGGTATGAAAATCATCGGAGGATATTTTCCGAACAGTTAAACCGGATAGTTGACTTACCGGTAGTCAACAATGAGTCCGCGAAAAATATAAAAGGCGTGATTGACCTAATTAATGAGTCAACACACCTTATTAAAATAAAGGCCAATCTGTCCGATGAAGTTGACGTGATATTCGCTCAACTCATATTAAGGAAGTTGGACAAAGAGGCTCTTCAACTGTATGAGAGCCAAGTTAAAAAGACGAAGCAGATACAGGTGTTATCTGACGTTTTAGAATTTTTGGAGCAGAGATATTGTTCTCTAAGCTCCGTTAAAAAGGAAGAAAAACGACCGATGCAAAAAATGGCATTTACGGGTGTTAAAGAAAATTGTCCGATTTGTAAAGTTGCCGGACACAGCACATTACAGTGCTATAAATTCAAAGGCTTGACTCCAATAGAAAGGGTCGAACTAGCCAAGAAAGTGCAATTATGCACAAGATGCTTGAAACATTCAAGCAGTAAAAGATGCACAAATGAGGTTGTTTGCTCAGTGTGCAATAGGGGGCACCACACATTACTCCACCTTGGTGAACGAAGGGAAAAGATTAATACATGTGTGACGGCACAACCGGCATTGTTGGCTACGGCCTTAATAAAAGTAAAAGCATTAAATGGAGGTTATGAGACTCTAAGAGCATTGATTGATAGTGGGGCACAGAGTACTATCGTGTCTGAGGAAGCAGCTCAGATTTTAAAATTGCCAAAAATAAAGGCACATACAGAAATAAGCGGTGTATCGTCAACAAGAACATGTACTTCAAAGCACAAAATTAAATTGTCAATAAAAATGCGTGAACCATGGAAAGAGCTTCTTAAGGTGGAAGCAATTGTGTTACCGAAATTAATGAAAGCTCTTCCAATAAAGGCGGCAAATGTAGACATGTCTAAGTGGCAATCGTACGTTTTAGCTGACCCTAACTTTAACATGCCAGGTCGGGTGGACATGATTATGGGAGTAGATGTATACACCCATATAGTTAAAAGCGGAGTGACTAAAGTTGATGGATTGTTGGGACAAAATACACAGTTTGGATGGATTGTGTCAGGGTGTACCAAATCCAAAGGAAACAGCGCTATAGTAGCGACAGCAATTGATGTCACGGACTTGGAGCGATTTTGGGAGATGGAAGAAGACGAAAAAGAGGATGTGGAAGCCAATACATGTGAGGAAAATTTTAAGAAGACAACAAGAAATGAAACATCTGGAAGGTATGTGGTCACGATGCCATTTAAATGTGACAAGGAATTGGGCGATTCCAAGGCCCAAGCAATTGCGCGGTTTCTCAACTTAGAGAAAAAATTTCAGCGAAACCCAAAACTTAAAGAGGAGTACACAAAGTTTATAAATGAATATTTAGAGCTGGGTCATATGATCGAAGCTAATGACGAGGGGTCATATTATCTACCTCATCAAGCTGTAATAAAAGATTCTAGTTTAACCACTAAATTGAGAGTTGTTTTTGACGCCTCCGCGAAAACAACAAATAATAAAAGTCTAAATGATATCATGTGGGTCGGTCCCCGACTACAAAAGGATATCTTTGACATAATTGTGAAGTGGCGCAAATGGCGATTTGTAGTATCCGCAGACATAGAAAAAATGTATCGCCAAATTAATATTGACTCTGACGATCAAAAATATTTATATATTTTGTGGAGAAAATCACCACAAAGAAAATTAAAAAGCTACAAGTTGACAACCGTTACGTACGGCACTGCTGCAGCTCCATATTTAGCGACAAGGGTACTATCAGAAATAGGTAGCAAATGCAAGGACAAGAAAATAAGTGAAATAATTCAAGATGAATTTTACATGGACGATTTAATGACAGGAGGTGATACCATAGAAGAGACTAAGTATAAGGTAGAGCAGGTATCTAAAGAGCTAGAGAAAGTGGGAATGAATTTGAGAAAATGGATCTCCAATAAGTCCGACATTATTAAAACAGTAAGTGATACGGGCGATAATAAAGTATTAAAAATCGAGGAAAATGAGTCAATTAAAACTCTGGGGTTGCAGTGGGAACCACTCAAAGATGAGTTTAAGTTCAAGATGCACTGTGACGAAGACAAAAAAATTAATAAAAGGGTGGTGTTATCCACGCTTGCACGAATTTATGATCCTTTAGGATGGTTAGCACCAGTAACAGTGATTGGCAAATTGTTCATGCAAAAGTTATGGTTAGCTGAGCAAACCTGGGATCAAGAGTTGTCCGATAAAGACAGGATAGAATGGAAGTCCTTTAAAGAGAATTTAATAGCGCTGCAGGAGATAAGGGTACCGAGATGGATTAAAACTCGGCCTAGTAAACTACTACAGATCCATGGGTTTGCAGACGCCTCAGAAAAAGCATTTGCTGCTGTGGTATATGCTAAAGTGGGGGATTCAGTCACACTGATATCCAGTAAGAGCAAAGTAAACCCTATAAAAAACAGGAAAACTATTCCAAAATTGGAATTATGTGCAGCTCATCTGTTAGTGCAATTGTTGACAAGAGTCCAGCAGTCTATTGCAGTTCCGGCAGAGATATACGCTTGGAGCGATTCCACAATTACTCTCTGTTGGATAAGGAATGGTAGTAACAAGGATAAGTTCATTAGGCGTCGGACAGATGATATAAGAAAAATGGGAGAAATTGTATGGAACCATGTGAAGTCAGAGGATAATCCCGCTGATGTAGCCTCAAGGGGAATTTGTCCTACCAAATTGAAAAATTGTGATATTTGGTGGAATGGTCCCGATTGGCTTCTAAAATCAAAAGAAAATTGGCCTAAAGAAAAGGTTGAGGGCAGCGATATTATTGTCAGTACAGTTGTTGTTGACACAGACAACGATATAATGCAAAAACTGGTTCAAAAATATTCGTGTATAAACAAATTGATCAGAGTAACTGCTTACATATTAAGGTTCATTGCGGTTAAAACAAAAAATGAAGTCTTCCCGTCGTATCTAACCGTCAGCGAACTCAAAGGTGCTAAAACTGTAATTATTAAACACCAGCAGTCAATGCAATTCAGCAAAGAGATATCTCGGTTAACTCAGAAAAAAGAAATCAATATGAAGAGTAAAATTCTGAGTCTGAATCCGTTTTTAGATCACGACGGCTTACTACGAGTTGGGGGCAGATTACAAAATGCCAACCTAAACTTTGACACAAGGCACCCCATTATTTTAGAAAAGTCCCATTTAGCAGTGTTGTTAATAAAAAATGCTCATAAGGAAACGTTGCATGGAGGGATTAACCTTATGAGGAGTTATATTCAAAGGAAATTTTGGATATTTGGCTTAAGAAACGCACTTAAAAAATATTTGAGAGAATGTGTTACGTGTGCGAGGTATCGCCAGAATACAGCAGAGCAGATAATGGGTAATTTGCCAAAATATAGAGTCACAATGTCTTGGCCATTCCAAAACACCGGAGTGGACTATGCTGGACCTTACCACATTAGATGCTCCAAAAACCGTGGGCAAAAGACGTACAAGGGGTATATAGCTGTATTTGTATGTATGGCGACTAAAGCGGTACACTTAGAAGTAGTGAGTGATCTAACCACAGATGCCTTTCTAGCGGCATTTCGTCGGTTCGTAGCAAGACGGGGTAAATGCGCTAATATCTATTCAGATAATGGAACCAATTTTGTAGGCGCAGCAAGAAAATTAGATGAAGAGTTTGTTAAAGCAATGCACGACAATGTGCAAATTGCTCCTATTCTAGAAAAAGAACAGATAAAGTGGCATTTTATTCCCCCGGCAGGACCTCACTTCGGAGGTATTTGGGAGGCTGGGGTTAAATCAGTCAAGTACCACCTCAAAAGAGTCGTTGGAGACAGCAATTTAACATACGAGGAGATGGCAACGTTGTTGTGCCAAATTGAAGCTGTCCTGAATTCACGACCAATGTACACAACGGGCGAAGATGTAAACGACAATGATGTGTTAACGCCTGGGCATTTTTTGATTGGAAAACCGCTGTTGGAAACAGTAGAGTCCATATCGGAACAAAAGATAGGCAATCTAGACAGGTGGAAATTGATCCAGAAAATGAAAAGGGATTTTTGGATAAAATGGAAAGAAGAATATTTACATACTCTCCAACAAAGAAATAAATGGAGAAAGTCTTTAGAAAATATGGATAAAGGGCAGATTGTATTAGTTAAAGATGAGGATTGTCATCCCGCAAGGTGGCCTTTGGGAAAAATTGAAGAAATCCACAAAGGTCGGGATAATAAAGTGAGAGTAGTAAAATTAAAACTACAGGAAGGGTCGATTACAAGACCAATCAGTAAAATTTGTCCTTTGGTTGGAGTTAAGCAAAGCGAAGAAGAGGAAAGTCGGCCACCAAACACAAGAGGGCGATTGTTGCCAGGAATACCAAAAATGGTAACATTATTGATTATGGCTATGCTAATGCTGCTTTGCCAAGTTTCAAATGCAGCCAAAATGGGGCAAAGTAAGCCAAAGGTGTCAGTAAGACAGATAAACACAACAGCCGCGTTATATTTAGATCCGATGGGTGAAGTGGAAATTGTATCATCTTCATGGGATCTTATAGTTTATTACGATATGACGGCATATTTTGAAATGCTTAATAAGGGTGACAGGTTAATACTTAAAATGAGGGAAGTGTGTACAAAATTGTATAGTTTTGAGGACCAGTGCAATCTAGTACTAGACAACACTTATAAGCAGATAAGAGATATTGAAGAGAACAACAAACTGTTCATGCTTAAAAGTAAGTCGCGACAAAGACGGGCGCCATTTGAATTTGTGGGATCACTGTACCATATATTATTCGGTATAATGGACGCAGAAGATAGAGAAACTATGGAAGAGAATATGAGAAACTTATTAGCCAATCAAGAAAATTTAAAGGAATTAGAACAGAAGCAGACATCTGTAGTCGACTCTACAGCAAACATTCTCAAGAGTACTACCGAAGAGATAAATGAAAACTTCCATAACATGAATAGGAGAATCGAAAATATGACAGAGCTGCTAAAAGAAAATTATTACGTGTACAAAGAATCGATTAACTTCTTTATGATAACAAAGCAGCTTACCTCCGTTATTGAGGACTGCGAGAAAATTCAGGCAGGGATTATAAGTCTTTTGATAGATATTAATCATGGAAGGTTAAACCCAAATATTTTAAAACCAAGCCAATTGAAGGTCGAAATTGCTAATATAAAAGATAGTTTGTCCGAATCGTTAGTTCTACCAGGCAAAAGAACAGACACGGAACTAAAAGATATATATACACTATTGACAGCCAAGGGAATTTTTGTAGACAGGAAGTTAATTATAAACGTAAAAATTCCGTTATTTGGTAGGCATCCATCTATGCTTTACAGAGTGATTCCGGTACCAGTAAGAATTAACAACAATCAGATGATAATGGTACAGGTCAATAGTGAGTACTTAGTATATAATTTCGAAATAGACTCCTATCATCTTATGACCGAATCCACCTTAAATAAATGTCAGACGTGGCAAGCTAATAAAAGAGTGTGCGAAGGCAGTTGGCCTTGGAGCAGTGCCAATGATAATGCCTGTGAGATCACACCGTTGAAACCAAATAGTCAGTCTAATTGTGTCTACAAAACGATAGTTGATTTAAAATCATATTGGATCGAACTAGAAAGTAGAAGTAGCTGGCTATTTAAAGTTCCACCTAATTCTAAAGCCAGAGTCCAGTGCGGTAGTGCACAACAGGAATTAGTAGATATTCCTGAACAAGGTATTTTCAGCATTAGATCAGATTGCACAGCTAGAACCGAAGATAAGATTTTAGTTGCTCATCACAGTATCCAGTCAGAATCATATCAAGTTATCGCGACCTCACACATATTAGCGATATTCCGAAAATAATCTGGGATCCAGTGGGAGTCAAAATGATAAATCATACAGCAGAATTTGAAAGAATAAAAATTGAATTAAAATCTTTGAAAGACCACCACATAGATTTCTTTGGTCTAAATTTCCATCATGTAACTGGTCATGCTTCTTTAGTAATAGCAATTATATTAATTATACTTGTAATAATATTCATTATAAGAAAAATAAATATAGCTAGAAGGCTTCAAACGATAGCGTTTGGCGGCCCTTCGCAGAATGTTTAAGATTAAACACCGTAATTGTTGAAACGGTATAAAATAATACATTTGAATATTCACATTTAAAAGAATAAATAAGTAACGTACAATTCAAATTCAGCCTAGCTCACATGCCGAGAATATGTGTATTTTTAGTCGAAGCATTCAGCTAGGCATCTAACGGCCAACGCAGGCTTAGATTAAAATAGATCTCACCCCAAACCATCCGTTTGGTGGAACTCATGCATGCGTTTTTTAGAACTAAGATTCCACCACCAAATATGTGACCCCCTAGATTCTAAGACCTGTCCCTACAAATATCTTAGTAAATAAAATCAGTTCAGATTGTGAATTCAACAAATGAAGATCGGGTTAATTATTTCTTCTCCTCGGAAGCCCTATTCACTTATCGATATCGAAATCTATTTCAATATCGGAAACTATTTCGATATCAAAATCCTTATCGATTTCGAAATCCATATCGAAATCCATTTCGATATCGAATTCCATATCAATTTCGAAATCCATTTCGAATTCGAAATCTATTTCAATATTGAAATCCATATCGAATTCGAAATCCATTTAGATTTCGAAATCCATGTAGAAATCCACTTTGATATCGAATTCCATATCAATTTCGAAATCCATTTCGAATTCGAAATCCATATCGATATCGAAATAAATATCGAATTCGAAATCCATTTCGATATCGAAATCCATTTCGATTTCGAAATCCATTTCGATATCGAAATATATTTCGATTTCGAAGTCCATATCGAAATCCATTTCGATATCGAATTCCATATCAATTTCGAAATCCATTTCGATATCGAAATCCATATCGAATTTGAAATCCATTTCGATATCGAAATCCATTTCGATTTCGAAATCCATATAGCAATCCATTTCGATATCGAACTCCATATAAATTTCGAAATCCATTTCGAATTCGAAATCCATATCGATATCGAAATCCATATCGAATTCGAAATCCATTTCGATATCGAAATCCATTTCGATATCGAAATCCATATCGAATTCGAAATCCATTTCGATATCGAAATCCATATAGAAATCCATTTCGATATCGCAATCTATTTCGACATCGAAATCCATTTCGATATCGAAATCCATTTCGATATTGAAATCCATTTCGATATTGAAATCCATTTCGATTTCGAATTCCATTTCGCATTCAAAATCCATATCGCATTCGTAATCCATTTCGATATCGAAATCCATTTCGATATCCATATAGAAATCCATTTCGATATCCATATAGAAATCCATTTCGATATCGAATTCCCTATAAATTTCGAAATCCATTTCGAAATCGAAATCCATATCGATATCGAAATCCATATCGAATTCGAAATCCATTTCGATATCGAAATCCATTTCGATTTCGAAAATCATTTCCATATCGAAATCCATTTCGATTTCGAAATCCATGTAGAAATCCATTTAGATATCGAATTCCATATCGATATCGAAATCCATTTCGAAATCCATATCGATATCGAAATCCATATCGATATCGAAATCCATATCGAATTCGAAATCCATTTCGATATCGAAATCCATTTCGATTTCGAAATCCATTTCCATATCGAAATCCATTTCGATTTCGAAATTCATATCGAAATCCATTTCGATATCGAATTCCACATCAATTTCGAAATAGATTTCGAATTCGAAATCCATATCGAATTCGAAATCCATTTCGATATCCATATAGAAATCCATTTCGAATTCGAAATCCATATCGATATCGAAATCCATATCAAATTCGAAATCCATTTCGATATCGAAATCCAAATAGAAATCCATTTCGATATCGAACTCCATATAAATTTCGAAATCCATTTCGAATTCGAAATCCATATCGATATCGAAATCCATATCGAATTCGAAATCCATTTCGATATCGAAATCCATTTCGATATCGAAATCCATTTCGATATCGAAATCCATATCGAATTCGAAATCCATATCGAATTCGAAATCCATATCGATATCGAAATCCATATCGATATCAAAATCCATATCGAATTCGAAATCCTTTTCGATATCGAAATCCATTTCGATTTCGAAATCCATATAGAAATCCATTTCGATATCGAACTCCATATAAATTTCAAAATCCATTTCGAATTCGAAATCCATATCGAATTCGAAATCCATTTCGATATCGAAATCCATTTCGATATCGAAATCCATTTCGAATTCGAAATCCATTTCGAATTCGAAATCCATATCGATATCGAAATCTATTTCGATATCGAAATCGATTTCGATATCGAAATCCATTTCGACATCGAAATCCATTTCGATATCGAAATCCATATCGAATTCGAAATCCATTTCGATATCGAAATCCATTTCGATTTCGAAATTCATATCGAAATCCATTTCGATATCGAATTCCATATCAATTTCGAAATCCATTTCGAATTCGAAATCCATTTCGAAATCCATTTCGAAATCGAAATCCATATCGATATCGAAATCCATTTCGAATTCGAAATCCATTTCGAATTCGAAATCCATATCGATATCGAAATCCATATCGATATCGAAATCCATATCGAATTCGAAAACCATTTCGATATCGAAATCCATTTCGATTTCAAAATCCAAATAGAAATCCATTTCGATATCGAACTCCATATAAATTTCGAAATCCATTTCGAATTCGAAATCCATATCGATATCGAAATCCATATCGAATTCGAAATCCATTTCGATATCGAAATCCATTTCGATATTGAAATCCATTTCGATATTGAAATCCATTTCGATTTCGAATTCCATTTCGCATTCAAAATCCATATCGCATTCGTAATCCATTTCGATATCGAAATCCATTTCGATATCCATATAGAAATCCATTTCGATATCGAATTCCATATCAATTTCGAAATCCATTTCGAAATCCATTTCGATATCGAATTCCCTATAAATTTCGAAATCCATTTCGAATTCGAAATCCATATCGATATCGAAATCCATATCGAATTCGAAATCCATTTCGATATCGAAATCCATTTCGATTTCGAAAATCATTTCCATATCGAAATCCATTTCGATTTCGAAATCCATGTAGAAATCCATTTAGATATCGAATTCCATATCGATATCGAAATCCATATCGATATCGAAATCCATATCGATATCGAAATCCATATCGAATTCGAAATCCATTTCGATATCGAAATCCATTTCGATTTCGAAATCCATTTCCATATCGAAATCCATTTCGATTTCGAAATTCATATCGAAATCCATTTCGATATCGAATTCCATATCAATTTCGAAATCCATTTCGAATTCGAAATCCATATCGAATTCGAAATCCATTTCGATATCGAAATCCATTTCGATTTCGAAATCCATTTCCATATCGAAATCCATTTCGATTTCGAAATTCATATCGAAATCCATATAGAAATCCATTTCGATATCGAACTCCATATAAATTTCGAAATCCATTTCGAATTCGAAATCCATATCGATATCAAAATCCATATCGAATTCGAAATCCATTTCGATATTGAAATCCATTTCGATATCGAAATCCATTTCGATATCGAAATCCATTTCGATATCGAAATCCATATCGAATTCGAAATCCATTTCGATATCGAAATCCATATCGATTTCGAAATCCATTTCGATATTCGAAATCCATATCGAATTCGAAATCCATTTCGATATCGAAATCCATTTCGATTTCGAAATCCATATCGATATCGAAATCCATTTCGATATCGAATTCCATATCGAAATTTCGAAATCCATTTCGAATTCGATATCGAAATCCATTTCGATATCGAAATCCATTTCGATATCGAAATCCATTTCGATATCGAAATCCATTTCGATATCGAAATCCATTTCGATATCGAAATCCATATCGAAATCCATTTCGATATCGAAATCCATTTCGATATCGAAATCCATTTCGATATCGAATCCCATTTCGATATCGAAATCCATTTCGATATCGAAATCCATTTCGATATCGAAATCCATATCGAATTCGAAATCCATTTCGATATCGAAATCCATTTCGATTTCGAAATTTCATATCGAAATATTTCGAAATCCATTTCGATATCGAAATCCATATCAATTTCGAAATCCATTTCGAATTCGAAATCCATATCGAATTCGAAATCCATTTCGATATCGAAATCCATTTCGATATCGAAATCCATTTCGATATCGAAATCCATTTCGATATCGAAATCCATTTCGATATCGAAATCCATTTCGATTTCGAAATCCATTTCGATATTCAAAATCCATATCGAATTCGAAATCCATTTCGATATCGAAATCCATATCGATTTCGAAATTCCATTTCGATTTCGAAATCCATTATCGATATCGAAATCCATTTCGATATCGGAAACTCCATTTCGATATCGAAATCCTTTATCGATTTCGAAATCCATTTCGAATATCGAAATCCATATCGAAATCCATATCGATTTCGAAATCCATTTCGAATTCGAAATCCATTTCGATATCGAAATCCATTTCGATATCGAAATCCATTTCGATATCGAAATCCATTTCGATATTCGAAATCCATTTCGATATCGAAATCCATTTCGATATCGAAATCCATTTCGATTTCGAAATCCATATCGAAATCCATTTCGATATCGAATTCCATATAAATTTCGAAATCCATTTCGAATTCGAAATCCATATCGATATTCGAAATCCATATCGAATTCGAAATCCATTTCGTCGAATATCGAAATCCATTTCGATATCGAAATCCATATCGAATTCGAAATCCATATCGAATTCGAAATCCATTTCGATATCGAAATCCATTTCGATATCGAAATCCATTTCGATATCGAAATCTATTTCGATATCGAAATCCATTTCGATATCGAAATCCATTTCGATATTGAAATCCATTTCGAATTCGAAATCCATTTCGAATTCAAAATCCATATCGCATTCGTAATCCATCCATTTCGATATCGAAATCCATATCGATATCGAAATGCATTTCGATTTCGAAATCCTTATCGATATCGAAATCTATTTCGAATATCGGAATTCGATTTCGATATCGATTTCGATATCGATTTCGAAATCCATATCGATATCGAAATCCATTTCGATATTTCGAATTCGAAATCCATTTCGATATCGAAATCCATTTCGAATTCGAAATCCATTTCGATTTCGAAATCCATTTCGAAATTCGAAATTCGATATCGAATTCCATATGGATTTCGAAATCCATTTCGAATTCGAAATGGATTTCGATATCGAAATGGATTTCGATTTCGAAATGGATTTCGAAATCGATATGGATTTCGATATCGAAATGGATTTCTATATGGATTTCGAAATCGAAAATTTCGATATCGATATCGAAATCGATATCGAAATTTCGAATTCGATATGGATTTCGAAATCGAAATATATTTCGATATCGAAATGGATTTCGAAATCGAAATATGGATTTCGATATCGAAATGGATTTCGAAATTTTCGATTTATTTATTTCGATATCGATATGGATTTCGAATTCGAAATGGATTTCGAAATTGATATGGAATTCGATATCAAAATGGATTTCTACATGGATTTCGAAATCTAAATGGATTTCGAATTCGATATGGATTTCAATATTGAAATAGATTTCGAATTCGAAATGGATTTCGAAATTGATATGGAATTCGATATCGAAATGGATTTCGATATGGATTTCGAAATCGATAAGGATTTTGATATCGAAATAGTTTCCGATATTGAAATAGATTTCGATATCGATAAGGATTTCGAAATCGAAATGCAATTCGAAATCGATATGGATTTCGATATCAAAATGGATTACGAATGCGTTATGGATTTTGAATGCGAAATGGAATTCGAAATCGAAATGGATTTCAATATCGAAATGGATTTCGATATCGAAATGGATTTCGATGTCGAAATAGATTTCGATATCGAAATGGATTTCTATATGGATTTCAAAATCGAAATGGATTTCGAATTCGATATGGATTTCGAATTCGATATGGATTTCGATATCGAAATGGATTTCGATATCGAAATGGATTTCGAATTCGATATGGATTTCGATATCGATATTGATTTCGAATTCGAAATGGATTTCGAAATTTATATGGAGTTCGATATCGAAATGGATTTATATTAGGATTTCGAAATCGAAATGGATTTCGAAATCGAAATGGATTTCGATATCGAAATGGTTTTCGAATTCGATATGGATTTCGATATCGATATGGATGTCGATATCGATATGGATTTCGAATTCGAAATGGATTTCGAAATTGATATGGAATTCGATATCGAAATGGATTTCGAAATCGATAAAGATTTTGATATCGAAATAGTTTCCGATATTGAAATAGATTTCGATATCGATAAGGATTTCGAAATCGAAATGCAATTCGAAATCGATATGGATTTCGATATCAAAATGGATTACGAATGCGATATGGATTTTGAAATGGAATTCGAAATCGAAATGGATTTCAATATCGAAATGGATTTCGATGTCGAAATAGATTTCGATATCGAAATGGATTTCGATGTCGAAATAGATTTCGATATCGAAATGGATTTCGAATTCGATATGGATTTCGAATTCGAAATGGATTTCGAAATTGATATGGAATTCGATATCGAAATGGATTTCGATATGAATTTCGAAATCGAAATGGATTTCGATATCGAAATGGATTTCTATATGGATATCGAAATGGATTTCGATATCGAAATGGATTACGAATGCGATATGGATTTTGAATGCGAAATGGAATTCGAAATCGAAATGGATTTCAATATCGAAATGGATTTCGATATCGAAATGGATTTCGATATCGAAATGGATTTCGAATTCGATATGGATTTCGATATCGATATGGATTTCGAATTCGAAATGGATTTCGAAATTTATATGGAGTTCGATATCGAAATGGATTTCTATATGGATTTCAAAATCGATTTCGATATCGAAATGGGATTTCGATATCGATTTCGAATTCGATATGGATTTCGATATCGATATGGATTTCGATATCGATATGGATTTCGATATCGAAATGGATTTCGAATTCGAAATGGATTTCGATATCGAAATGGATTTCGATATCGAAATGGATTTCGATATCGAAATGGATTTCGATTTCGATATGGATTTCGAATTCGAAATGGATTTTGAAATTTATATGGAGTTCGATATCGAAATGGATTTCTATATGGATTTCGATATCGAAATGGATTTCGATATCGAAATGGATTTCGAATATCGAAATGGATTTCGATATCGAAATGGATTTCGATATCGATATGGATTTCGAATTCGATATGGATTTCGAATTCGATATGGATTTCGAATTCGATATGGATTTCGATATCGATATGGATTTCGATATCGATATGGATTTCGAATTCGAAATGGATTTCGAATTCGAAATGGATTTCGATATCGATATGGATTTCGATATTGAAACGGATTTCGATTTCGATATGGATTTCGAATTCGAAATGGATTTCGAATTCGAAATGGATTTCGATATCGATATGGATTTCGAATTCGATATGGATTTCGAATTCGAAATGGATTTCGAAATTGATATGGAATTCGATATCGAAATGGATTTCGATATGAATTTCGAAATCGAAATGGATTGCGATATCGAAATGGATTTCGATGTCGAAATAGATTTCGAATTCGAAATGGATTTCGAATTCGAAATGGATTTCGAATTCGATATGGATTTCGATATCGAAATGGATTTCGATATCGAAATGGATTTCGATTTCGATATGGATTTCGAATTCGAAATGGATTTTGAAATTTATATGGAGTTCGATATCGAAATGGATTTCTATATGGATTTCGAAATCGAAATGGATTTCGATATCGAAAAGGATTTCGAATTCGATATGGATTTTGATATCGATATGGATTTCGATATCGATATGGATTTCGAATTCGATATGGATTTCGAATTCGATATGGATTTCGATATCGAAATGGATTTCGATATCGAAATGGATTTCGAATTCGATATGGATTTCGATATCGATATGGATTTCGAATTCGAAATGGATTTCGAAATTTATATGGAGTTCGATATCGAAATGGATTTCTATTTGGATTTCGATATCGAAATGGATTTCGAATTTGATATGGATTTCGATATCGATATGGATTTCGAATTCGAAATGGATTTCTATATGGATATCGAAATGGATTTCGAATTCGATATGGATTTCGAATTCGAAATCTATTTCGAAATTGATGTGGAATTCGATATCGAAATGGATTTCGATATGAATTTCGAAATCGATATGGATTTCTATATCGATATGGATTTCGATATCGATATGGAATTCGATATCTAAATGGATTTCTACATGGATTTCGAAATCGAAATGGATTTCGATATGGAATTTTCGATGAAATGGATTTCGAAATCGAAATGGATTTCGATATCGAAATGGATTTCGAATATCGATATGGATTTCGATATCGATATGGATTTCGAAATCGAAATGGATTTCGATATCGATATGGATTTCGATATCGAAATGGATTTCGAAATCGATATGGATTTCGATATCGAAATGGATTTCTTTGGATATCGAAATGGATTTCGATATCGAAATGGATTTCGATATCGAAATGGATTTCGATATGCGATATGGATTTCGAATATCGAAATGGATTTCGATATTCGAAATGGATTTCGATATCGAAATGGATTTCGATATCGAAATGGATTTCGAATTCGAAATGGATTTCGATATCGAAATGGATTTCGATATCGAAATGGATTTCGAAATCGAAATGGATTTCGATATCGAAATGGATTTCGAATTCGAAATGGATTTCGATATCGAAATGGATTTCGGAAATCGATATGGATTTCGATATCGAAATGGATTTCGAATTCGAAATGGATTTCGATATCGAAATGGATTTCGATATCGAAATGGATTTCTATATGGATTTCGAAATCGAAATGGATTTCGAAATCGAAATGGATTTCGATATCGAAATGGATTTCGATATAATGGATTTCGAAATCGATATGGTTTCGAATTATTCGATATCGAAATGGATTTCGATATGGATTTCGAAATCGAAATATGGATTTCGATATCGAAATGGATTTCGAAATCGAAATGGATTTCGATATCGAAATGGATTTCGATTTCGATATGGTATTTCGATATCGATATGGATTTCGAATTCGAAATGGATTTCGAATTTTGGAATTCGATATCGATATGGAATTCGATATCGAAATGGATTTCGATATGGATTTCGAAATCGAAATGGATTTCGATATCGAAATGGATTTCGATATCGAAATAGATTTCGATATCGAAATGGATTTCGAATATCGATATGGATTTCGAATTCGAAATGGATTTCGTCGATATGGATTTCGAAATCGAAATGGATTTCGATATCGAAATGGATTTCGATATTCGAAATGGATTTCGATATCGAAATGGATTTCGATATTCGAAATGTTCGAAATTTCGATATCGAAATGGATTTCGAATATCGAAATGGATTTCGATATCGAAATGGATTTCGATATCGAAATGGATTTCGAAATCGAAATGGATTTCGATATCGAAATCCATTTCGATAATTCGAAATCCATTTCGATTTCGATATCGATTTCGAAATTCGAAATGGATTTCGATATCGAAATGGATTTCGATATCGAAATGGATTTCGATATCGATATGGATTTCGAATTCGATATGGATTTCGATATCGAAATGGATTTCGAAATCGAAATGGATTTCGATATCGAAATGGATTTCGAAATTCGAAATGGATTTCGATATCGAAATGGATTTCGATATCGAAATAGATTTCGAATTCGAAATGGATTTCGATATCGAAATGGATTTCGAAATCGAAATCGATTTCGATATTCGAAATCGATTTCGATATCGAAATCGATTTCGATATCGATTTCGAAATCGAAATGGATTTCGATATCGAAATGGATTTCGAATATCGAAATGGATTTCGAATTCGATATGGATTTCGATATCGAAATCGATTTCGAATTCGAAATGGATTTCGAAATCGATATGGAATTCGATATCGAAATGGATTTCTATATGGATTTCGAAATCGAAATGGATTTCGATATCGAAATCGATTTCGAAATCGAAATGGATTTCGATATCGAAATGGATTTCGAAATCGAAATGGATTTCGATATCGAAATCGATTTCAATCGAAATCGATTTCGATATCGAAATGGATTTCGATATCGAAATTTCGAATTCGAAATGGATTTCGATATCGAAATCGAAATTCGATATTTCGATATCGAAATCGATTTCGATATCGAAATCGATTTCGAAATCGAAATGGATTTCGATATCGAAATGGATTTCGATATCGAAATGGATTTCGATATCGAAATGGATTTCGATATCGAAATGGATTTCGATATCGAAAATTTCGATATCGATATGGATTTCCGAAATTGATATCGAAATGGATTTCGATATCGATATGGATTTCGATATGGATTTCGAATCGAAATCGATTTCG
>JAEIGH010000501.1:0-37001 GCA_018903575.1 Drosophila saltans
ACTGAGATAATTCATATATATTAAAGTAATTATGCCAACATACAACATTTAAGTGGTTATACTGTGTGAGCTTTAGATTTACAAGTGGCTGTTTAGAAATTCACGACACACTTTAGTTCCTGTTACGTATACGTCTGAATTATCTCATACAATATAGATAAGACGATCTCTTTCTTTTCGTCATAATATAAACGCTTAGCTAGACGCCCGGTCACTTAGTTGTCTACGAATCAGCGTACAAAATGCAAGACACATCACTGCCTGCTTGGTTAACTAAAGCCTATCTAGAGCCTAAGTTGAGATCCTTCTACAAGGATGATAAGTTACAGATCCTGAAGCTGTGGTCGAAGGCAGCAACAGCAAAGGGTGAAAATTTCATTGGAATTATGACACGTCTTCATGTGGAATATACTGAGAGAACTGGTGCACTACAACAGAAAACATATATACTAAAGGAAGCATGTTCAAATGATACTCCAGGGGCGGAAGTCTTTGGTGAATACAATGTGTATGAACGTGAGATGGATATGTATGAGTTCGTTTTGCCAAAGATGGGTGAACTATTTCAGGAAGTGGGAGTAACCGGAAAACTATATCCTGATGCCTTGTACGTTGATCGGAAGCTCTCCATTATATTACTTGAAGATTTGGCTCCACTCAAGTATAGAAATGCTGATCGTCTCAAGCAATTTGATATGGAACATACGAAACTTGCAGTGGAAATGCTGGCAAAGTTTCATGCCTCTTCGACATCCAGAATTCCTGGCCAAGATTTTTTCAGCAGGTTTCTTTTCCCGAGGTTATGATGGCTACAATGATCTTTTTGCAACCCTCTTTAAGGGACTGATGCGATATGTTAAGAGCCAACCAAAACTAAATTCCCGCTACTATAAAAAATTGCAACATGTGTTGGAAAATCTAAGGGAATATGCAGCTGGATCATATGATGTAAATGAGAACTTAGTCCATGGAGATTGTTGGATATTAAATGTGATGTTCAGATATGATGACAATGGAAAACCTTTCACAGTTCTGCCTATAGACTTTCAATTCAGTACTTGGACTTCACCGTGTGTTGATTTGCATTACTTCTTCTGCTCGTCATTAAGTGAAAGTGCATTTAACAGATTACCGGAGCTGGTGGCACACCATTATTATGCCCTGAAAGAGAACCTGGAAAAACTTAATTGTAAAGGCATATTTCCCAGTTTGCATGAATATCATTTGGAATTCGAGCGACGACGCTTTATGGGTAATTTGCAAGATATTACAGTTCAAGTTTCCATTTTAAATAAGTATTCATTTGTTTTCAGCTGTACTTATTTCACCGCTGTGCCAGCCCCTGATGATATACGAAGGTAGCGAGGATCCCAATAATCAAAATCTCTATGAAGAAACTCCTGCAGCCTTAAGATTTCAGGACTCGATTTATGAAAGCGAACAAGCCCAGAATGTTGTGGCAAAATTTTTGGCATTGTATGATGCTAAAGGTTTACTAGATCCTCAATAAAAAAATTGTTTTTTTGTAATCTTAAGATATTTTTATAAATTTTTAAATATTTTTAATAAACACATTTATCTTTATATATAATAACACTTTTCCTTTTACAATAATTGTCTTTACAATTAACTTATGTCTGGTTTTTCACTAAGCAATCAAAAAAAAAATCGTCTTATATAGTTGTAACTAGACAAGCAGTTCTTCCATTATTAGTACATACATTTAAATAAGGCAAATGTAATTAAAATAATTAAAAAAAACTAACTAGCAAATAAATATTTATTTCTGTTTATATGCATTTATGGTAACCTTCACACCCAAACTGCTATTAATTGTTCAAGTGATAAGACCAAATGATAAGACCTTCACTCTCACATATAATTGAGTTGATCGAGTTTGAATTACTTTTGGTTTTTAATAATGCAAAAGACTTTAAGTAAGATCTAAAATTTGATTAATCCTTCTCTATCCCAGATGCACTACACGGAGAAAAAATGCCAAATATATTCATTCTGTTTGACTATGAATATAGAAATGATAAGTTGAATCATTAACTACACTGGGAAAGCAATTTCACAATTCTTCTTATATTGCTTCGTTGATATTATGTAAAGGAATAGAAGCTTGTAGAAATCAGAGCTTTTACACTGAGCTATTAACGAATAATAAAGGAATTCACAAATTATATATATAGAATGACAAAGCAGTGAGAAATCCCGTCTCTGCCTCGTGACGTTTTCTATTATGAGATTTGTCTAGTCATGACATGAGATTAAGCTTTTATCATTCACCCAGAAGAACAATGCCAGCGTATAGATCAGCGTGGGCCACACAGATTTATAAGTGGCAATTTAGAAATTCGCGACACACTTCAGTTCGCGTTACGTCGCATCTAATAAAGACGGACGATCTGTATCATTTCGTCATAATATAAACGTTTAGCCAGACGCTAGGCAGTCAGCTGTCTACAAATCAGTCAGCATCTAAAAAGCGTACAAATGCAAGACACAGCACTGCCTCCTTGGTTAACCAAAGCCTATCTAGAGCCTAAGTTGAGATCCTTCTACAAGGATGATAAGTTACAGATCCTTAAGTTGTGGTCGAAGGCAGCAACAGCAAAGGGTGAAAGTTACATTGGTATTATGACACGTGTCCATGTGGAATTTAGTGATAAAAACGGCGCACAGCAGCAGAAAACGTATCTGTTAAAGGAAGCATGTCCAAGTGATGCTCCACAGGCGCCACTCTTTGCCGAATATAAAGTGTATACTCGTGAAATGGATATGTACGAGATTGTTCTCTCAAAGATGGCAGAGCTGCTTCAGGAAGTAGGACTCATCGAAAAGCTGTATCCTGACGCCGTGTGTATAGATAAGGATCTCTCCATTATACTACTTGAAGACTTATCTCCACTCAAGTATAAAAATGCTGATCGTATTAAGCAATTGGATATGGAACATACGAAACTTGCTCTGGAAATGCTGGCAAAGTTTTATGCCGCTGCTACAGTGCTAAGTCAAAGACATCCAGAAATTTTCGCCGATAACTTTTCATCTGGTTTCTTTTCACGGAGTGTCACTGGCTATACCAAACTCTTTTCCACCCTTTTTAAAGGTCTATTGCGATATGTTAGGAGCGAACCAAAACTCAATTCCCGCTACTATGAGAAAATGGAAAAGCTTTTGGAAAATTTAATGGAATATGCAGCTCGGTCATATGACGTAAATGAGAATGATTTGCAGACCTTAGTCCATGGAGATTGTTGGGTAGCAAATATGATGTTTAAATATGATGGCAATGGTAAACTTTCCACAGTTCTGCCCATTGACTTTCAATTTAGCGCTTGGACTTCACCTTGTGTTGATTTGCATTACTTAGCGATGAACTACTAAGTGAAAGTTTATTTAACCGAATTCCGGAGCTAATACAACATCATTATTATGCCCTAAAAGAGAACTTGAAGAAGTTTAATTATACGGGAATATTTCCTAGTTTGCATGAATATCATTTGCAATACGAGCGACGACGCTTCATGGGTGAGTTCAAGAATATTAAAGATTGAACAATTTCTTATTTACTTTTTTCTTTCAGCTGTGATGATTTCAACGTTATTCCAACCTGTGATGATATACGAGGGAAGCGGAGATCCCGATTTCTTAAATCTTTATGAAGAAAATCCAACTGCCATAAAATTTCAGGATTCGATATATGAAAGTGAAAGGTCATAAAAACTTATAGCAAAGTTATTGGCAATTTATGATGCCAAAGGTTTACTGGATCCTCAATAAACGAATTGTTTTTATATAGTACAAATTGTGTAAATATTTTAAAAAATACATTAATGTTTGTATTATAACACAGACAACTTTAAACTTGTTGATTGACCAATTGAGCTTGTTTAAAGCGGATTAAATTCTGTGATAAACTTTTATTACTACGATAAGAAGCATGAAGTTATATTTCAGATAAGAACTGAAATTTCAATAAAAAAATTTAACAATGTCCTTAGTTCACTGTGCAGAGCTTTTTGGGAGCGCTCTCAACCCCTAACTTCATTGATAAGAAAGCTCCGAACAGCTGGTTGGGCCAAAACAAAGTCAAAAGCATTTGCCATTTGCCAGTTGTCTGTGCGCCGCCCGTTCAGTTTCAACTTGTGGCTGACGCGGCGTATACGCAACCATCGCACCATCGGCTGCCACTGCCAAAAGTCCTCCTTTCTCATTGGTGGTGATAGGGACAAGGCTATATAAGCAAGGCTATTCACGCGGAAAGCCAACAGATGGTCGCTGACTGTGTACGCGTGTGGTTATCGGAGATCAACACAACTTAAATAAAAACATTGGCAAAGTTATAAAAAAATCTGTGAATAAATACAATTTATTACTTATATTTAAGAAAAACTATTCAAAATGAGGAAATCTTATATGCTCAAACGATAAAAATCGTAAGGTATGCCCCTCATCAAAGTGTGGAGAACCGTTCTTGTGTTTTGTGTATTGTTTTTGGCAAGTGATGTACCGCCATTAAATTTGTGAAAGGTGTGAAAATTTCATAGAAACCGAAAATTTTGGCCGCGGAAATTCAACCAATAACCTGTACCGGACGCTCTGTCTATTTCTATTATGATTATTTATTTGCTGTATCTGTATTGCAATTGACTATTGGCTCAATTTTCCATTTAATAAACATCCGGGAAAAGAAAAGCAGTTCTGCTCTCTTGATTTAACTCGATGTGACGTGCCCCTAAAGAAAACAAAAAAAAAAACAACGATAGATTATGGAACTAAATATATACTACGCGTTGGCATATTCATGGCAAATAAGTAGAGAAAATATAATTTCGAAAAATTGTGGTTCAGTTCATTGAATTGATTGAAAAATGTATTGAAAATGCACATTAAAGAAAACTATTGAAAAGGGCGAAAAATTAATTGATTTCTGTAAAATATTTGGACATGTTGATGTAAATTTAGATATTTTTTTTTGATGCAAATTTATGCATACCAAAAAGGATGAAAATAAAAATATGCAGTTCATGTCTTGAAAATCCAAAAATTTATGCCCAACTGCAATGGCTTTTATGTAAAAGTTTTCTTTGGTTCTTCTATTTTGTGTATAAGTTTGGGTTTTTCTTGTCGACTTTGCAAGAGCATAACGTTAAATTTTTGCCGCGAGCACTTAAAGTTTATCCTGCCAATGTCTATATGGTACCCATGTAGATAGATATATGCTAAAATATTTTAATTAAGTTGATTTGAGTGGAAAATGAACTTGTCCTTAAGCCATATGGTAGTGTTAAACCATAAAATAAGAAATTTCGACATTGAAATCTTTGACCTGGTTCCAAGATTTTCAAATAACAGACAATTAAAATGTATCTTACATGTTGCCATTTCTAGATGTCATGTCAACAAAAGGGATAACAATTCAAGTGCAGCTAAGGCAACTATAATACAAAAAAAAAAAAAAAAAGAAAAGAAAAACGGCAACTATTTAGTAAGTGGTGTCACTTGCAGACACATACAAATAGAGGAGTAGCAGAGTGCATACATACTAAATCCCAGTTCCACATTCACATCAACAAACGGAGACAGAAGGCAATACGTGCCGTCAGCATGGTGAGTATAATTGTAATATAAATACTTAAAGCATCTCCTCAACCCAAGAAATCATTACACAAACACAGCAGATGTCAAGATGGAAACGAAATTACTTTCTTCTTTAAACGAAAAAGTTTTGTATCTTGGAGTTTGGAGCTTCTGTTTACGATTTCTGAAAAGGCAATCTATCTGACTTAAACATATGGCTACAAAAGGGAGGGGGGCTACATGACATTTATAATGTCTCTCCACAATCTAGTTTGTGGAATGGATAAACAAGTGGCTATAAATAACACCCTTTTATATCAAATAAAAAACTTCAAGGAAACAACTTAACCTGTAACCCTTTTATGTTTACAATGTTTAAAAATATTCCCAAGAAAAAGAGATATATTTTGGAAAAGTAATTCACTTTGTGCAAGATTAAATAATATTTATTAGAATTGACTTATTACTTTCATATTCTATCTAAGCTTAAGCTTATCCTTGCAAAGTGTGATATATTTCATTCTGTTCGTGCTCTTTTTTGGTAAATGGGCACCAATTAATAAAGTAAATATCCTTGCCGCAACCAGGGACAATACCAAAAGAAAGGTTCATCAATAAAAATTGATACATTTGTTAGCAGACGCCAGCAATATTTATTGCAAAACAAATTGCACAATAAGAGCAATAAAATCACACTTAAAATAGAAAATAACAACATGGCCAAGCTTCAACATCCGCCCCCTTAGACATGCCTCTAGATAAAACAACATACATACGTATACATATATATATATATATAGTAATATATCTGCCCCCCCCATATAATACCACTCTTATTACTTTATTATAAACAATTCACCCCTTCTTAAAAATGCAAGCTAAGCAAATCTTGACCCCTTTTTATATTATAAACAAATGACCCCATCTAACTCATACGCGCAGCTGCACCGTCCAAAACAAGAAGATCACTTTACACCCTTTTCGTGGGAAATCATTATCCAAAACAAATCTTCGAAGTGACCAATCAGAATCGATCATTCTACTTTAGCCAACTCCCAAAAATCACGCCACCCCCGAAAAGTCTCCTATAAATAATCTTAGAACTTTAAGACATCAGTTTAGTTCTTCTTTACACTCGATACGCGAACAGTTCAGTTCTTCCTTACGCGAACAGTTCAGTTCTTGATACGCGAACACTTCTGTTAGAGTTTAGTTCTCCTTTACATTTTCGATTCGCGATTCCTTTTTATATTTAACACACAAGCAGTTAGTATAATTTGTAAAAGAACAACTCCGTTGAAATTAAATAAAGACATTTTTTTAATCAACGTTAAACAAAAATATAAAATTGGCGCAGTCGGTAGGATAAAACAAAAAGTTAAAGTGCAGTGCAAAACTTGTGTTTCCAACCAAGATTTTTTGTGCTAAGGTTTCAAACCTGAGTTAAATACCAGGACCTTTGTACCGATAAAAACTGGACATATACCAGAAGACACTAAACAACCTGTTTTATCCGCAGAAGAATCTTCGTGCCAGAAGACACGAGATATTCATAAGTTAAAACTAAAAATTCAATAATAAAAAAAAAAAACAACAAATCTAAAAATAAGAAATTCACAAAAAAAAAATAAGAAACAAATACAAAAGAAAAATTCTACATAAAAAAAAAAAAAAAAAATACAACGAACAAATAATAAAACAAATCTTCAAAATAAATAAAATGGTTCATCCACCACTCACCGAATCTAGTATGGCGAAAGCTGTCCACCAACTTGGAAGTGTTGAAAAATTCAACGGCAATCCCGATGCACTATTCACCTTTATTAATCGTATTGACTACATAATCTCCATGTATTTTACTGATGATACCCGTCAACAACATGTGATGCTTGGGTACATTGATCGCAGTATCAGCGGTGAAGTTATGCGTACCCTGGGAACAACAACCTTAACCACCTGGACCGACCTACGAAATCAGCTGATATTGAATTTTAAACCGCGGACACCCAATGAGACGCTGTTGGAGAATTTCCGTAACACCCCCTACAAAGGCAATATCCGAGAATTTTTGGACGAAGCAGAACGCAGAAAACAAAAGTTAACGGGTAAGCTAGAATCAAAAAACGATACATACAAAAAAACATATTTTCACAGACTCATAAAGTCAAGCACTGAGAAATTAATACAAAAATTACCAATGCAGATATATTTAAGAATCGTAAACACTAATATCCCAGATTTACTATCATTGAAAATTTTCTTACAAGAAAAGGGCTTAGTTGAAGATATTATTGATATGCGTAAGTCAACCCACAAACAACCCACATTTGAGAAATCATTTAAAACCCCCTATCACACTACTAATAACACTCAAAGATTATCAACCAGTTAATCACGACCCAAGACCCAATATAATACCCCCTAACAATCAATTTAGACCAAACTACCAACGACCAAACTACCAACGACCATACTACCAACGACCAAATTACCAACGGCATAACATTTTTGACGCTAACAGATTCCGACCTAACCAAAACATGACTAATAACCATGCACAACAAACAAACTCGGGCATATTGAACGCACCTACAAAACGAATTAGGCCATCAGGTAGCGGACAGAGTAGAATGGACTGGTCCGAAAATTTTCATCAGACAGCCTCGGAACCAATTCATCAGATAGATCAAACGGAAGAAACCCCTATATCTTATTAACTATAAACAACACACCCCTTAAATGTATCATTGATACAGGTTCTTCAATAAACCTTATCAACGAAAACTTCTTTAATTTCCCCGAAACCTCAGAAAAATTGAATGTTCAGACGATAAAAGGCGTAATTGAGCTTAATAAAAGTATTTCCTTTGCACCCAGCAAACTATGTCAAACAACCCAAAAATTTTATTGTCATAATTTTTCAACTACGTATGATATTCTATTAGGCAGAAATTACCTTAAAGCAAGTCAAGCTCTTATTGATTATAATGATAACAGTGTAACATTATCAAATCATAAATTCTATTTTAAGTTCACCAACAATGAAGAAGAGACATCATATACGCACCCCTATAAACATCCCCAAATTTTTGATGAAGAAATTAATAAGCAAATAAACGAAATGATACAACAGGGAATAATCCGAAAATCGGAATCGCCCTATCGTTCACCAATATGGATCGTACCCAAGAAAGTGGACGCATCCTAAGAAAAAAAGTTCCGTTTAGTCATAGACTATCGCAGTTTAAATGACATTACCGTTGATGATAAATACCCAATACCCATAATGGATGAAATTCTTGACAAATTAGGAAAATGTCAGTATTTTACAACCATTGACCTTGCCAAGGGATTCCATCAAATTCAAATGGACCCTAAATCTATTGAAAAAACCGCTTTCTCAACAAAACATGGGCATTTCGAATTCACACGAATGCCATTCGGCTTGAAAAATGCACCAGCCACATTCCAAAGATGCATGAATAATTTGCTAGAAGATCTTATCTACAAAAATTGTTTGGTTTATTTGGATGATATTATCATTTACTCCACTTCATTGGAGGAACATTTAGCATCAATCCAAAAAGTCTTTACTAAATTACGCAATGCAAATTTAAAATTACAATTAGATAAGTGCGAATTCTTGAAAAGGGAAACAGAATTCTTAGGTCACATTATAACCACAGACGGCATTAAACCAAATCCAGACAAAATCACAGCAATTTTAAAATTCCCGGTTCCTAAAACACCGAAAGAAATCAAATCATTTTTAGGCTTATGCGGATTTTACCGCAAGTTTATTCCTAATTTCGCAAAGATTGGAAAACCTTTAACTCTTGGATTAAAGAAAGGATCCAAAATTAACAAAGATAACCCAGATTATATTTCAGCCTTTGAGAAATTAAAACTTCTCATCACCAATGATCCCATACTCGCATACCCCGATTTCAAAAAACCTTTTTCCTTAACTACAGACGCCAGTAACGTCGCCTTAGGCGCTGTCCTTTCGCAGGACCATAAACCGATCTGTTTTGCTAGCAGAACCCTTAATGAGCATGAACTCAATTATTCAGCTATAGAAAAAGAGCTATTAGCAATTGTATGGGCAACTAAATATTTCAGACCCTATCTCTTTGGAAGACATTTCGAGATCCTAAGTGATCACAAACCACTCATTTGGTTATCCAACATTAAAGAACCCAATATGAAATTACAGCGTTGGAAAATCAGATTAAATGAATACAATTACAAAATAAAATATTTACCCGGAAAAGAAAATTATAAAAAACTCTAGAGTTAAAATAGACGAAAACTTTTTAGGAGACGAAACAAGTAGTTCCCTGGCAACAATACACAGTGCTCAGGAAGATAGTCAAAACTTAATAACTGTTTCTGAAAAACCTCTGAATTTCTACAACCATCAAATCGAATTTCTTAAAAGCAACGAAGACAAAGTCGAAATTATTCGCTTCTTTCAAAACAAAAATTAAAATATCTTATAAAGAAATGACTAATCATTCCGCGAAAGAACTAATCAAAGAATATTTATGCTCAAAAAATAACGCGATCTATTTCCATGACGATGCAGACTTTTTAATATTCCAACAAGCTTATGTTGAAATTATAAGTTCCAATAGTCGAGCCAAAACTTTAAGAACAACTTCAAAACTAAAAGATATATCATATCACTAAAACTATAAAATGGTTCAAAGAAAAATACTATTACCCAGATTACCAAAAACTAATTCAGAACTTTATTAATGAATGCGATATTTGCAATTTGTCCAAATCAGAAAATAGAAATACTAAACTAACTTTTGAAACCACTCCAGAAATATTTAATACCAGAGAAAAATATGTAATGGATTTTT
The DNA here is from genome assembly GCA_018903575.1 of Drosophila saltans. Taxonomy (NCBI): domain Eukaryota; kingdom Metazoa; phylum Arthropoda; class Insecta; order Diptera; family Drosophilidae; genus Drosophila; species Drosophila saltans. The sequence continues at coordinate 10,461 of JAEIGH010000501.1, forward strand.
ATTTAGTAGACAATCAACAATTTTTATCATGCATAGACGTATATTCTAAATTTGCCTCTCTAGTTGAAGTTCAAAGTCGTGATTGGCTAGAAGCAAAAAGAGCAATCACTAAAATCTTTAATGACATGGGATAACCCTTAGAAATCAAAGCAGACAAAGATACCGCATTTATATGCGTAGCACTCCAAAATTGGCTTAACTCTGAAAACGTTTAGTTCTTCTTTACACTCGATACGCGAACAGTTCAGTTCTTGATACGCGAACACTTCTGTTAGAGTTTAGTTCTCCTTTACATTTTTGATTCGCGATTCCTTTTTATATTTAACACACAAGCAGTTAGTTCAGCATTAAGTGCACGTTAATATAAGTATCCTTTTTAAAAGAACTGTAGTGTATTCACGTGATATAATTAAAATCATTCAGCACAGCTTGTAACACTCTGTTGCAAGCAATAAATAATTATAAATATATATTCATATATAAGAACAATTGTATGTATGTACGCAAACTTGCATGCATACATTTCGTTCTGTATATATGTGCTTACATAAATGAACTGTGCTGGCAAGCCAGCCTGAATATGCTGAGCTTGCATTTTGCTCACTCCAAGAATGAGTGACCAAACATGTGAGTACACTCTCTCTCTCTCTCTCTATATATATACATATACATTTTGTAGCTGCCAATAAGCAGCATAAGCATTTGATACGTATATTAAGGGATTCGGAATAAAACCACAAAAGAGCACAGACGTGCCTTTTAAAACCTAAAACGATTACCTATTTATTGGGAAGAAAATACTTTATTTCAAAACAACTCCGTTGAAATTAAATAAAGACATTTTTTTATTCAACGGTAAACAAAAATATAAAATTATATAGATCACCAAGTAGAAATAAATCACAATAAAAATAGCTGAGTCAGACTACCGGCAGGAAATTGGTGCTTGCCTCTTTTGGTTTTCCTTGGGTAGCAGTTGGCTAGAATGGTTGGCTGGCATTTAAATTCGCCTTTTCGTTTTTTGGGGTCCCTTCTTGAGCTGATGAAGTGGAAATATAAGTATGATGGAGGAGACTGGTTATTTTTTTTTTTTTGCTACTGCCGGTGACATTTCCAAAAAAATTATTCAAATTTCTGACAACTGTCAAGGACCTGAGACTGCTTTACATAATATGTCTGTCATCAAGTTTGTTGAACTAGCCGCTGAAACCAGCTCTGGAAGTTTAAGAAACACTTTTTTTCCATATATTTTTTGCTTTTGCATTGTAAAATGCGACATGAAAATTCAATTTGCACCTTTTGGCCAGGCAGAACGATAATTCTAAAATGTAGCAATATTTGCACTTTGCCAACAAATTGATGAACATGAATTCTCTCTATAGACCCTTTTTATATACTTGGCCTTTGGGAACAACTATTCCTTCATATTTTTTTCCTTTTTAATTTATTAATGCGAAAGACTGTTAAAGTTTGCCAAATTGAAAAATTCTGTGTGGGATGATAAGTGTGTGGTCACTTGTAAACGGAAAACTCTTTTCAATTTGACAACATGACAAACTTTCGATTTTTTCAGCTCATCCGAAAACTTAGCTCAAAGTGTAAATATTTGTCAATTAGTTTTGTTTGACCAAGTTTAAATTGAATTTCCGTTTGTTATATACGAATGCAGGCAGAACTTAAACCAGTAATACAGAAACAGGAAGAACTTTAATACATGTTCATCAGACTTAATTTCCCTTGGGTGTGAGCTGATTTTCATGACGATTGAATTGGCAAGATTTATTAGTGCCTCATTTATCGCAGCTGCCAATTTTAATGTATACTTTCAGGCGGACTGAAGAAATACATGAAATGAAGGCATCTGCAAATCTTGATATCGGCACAACGTGCCATTTGCTTTTATTGACACTGACAAGTGCCCACCCATTTGGTGCATAAAATTACACAATTATTTTTGGCAAATGTCGTCATTTATAGCCTGAATGAGCATCAAATTGTATCTCTGACTGAATGTCTTCTATGTTGTTCTTGCTTTAATATCAAAAGTTAAAGTTTATTTTTTTTCTTCTCTTCTCCGACCTGGCAACAACATTTTTTCTTTCTTTATTATTCTATAAACTTTATCCTGACTTAATAATATGCATGAGTCTGACAATGAAAATATGTTGCATAATTAAGGGCGCACAACTTGGAATATGTCCGGAAGTTTTAATAATATCCAATTAAATGTAAGAATATAACAATATTTGTATAAATCATTCAAGAAGAAAAAGCATAATAGTAAAAGCAAAATAAGAACTAATTTACATATTTACTAAAAAGTCTTATCAGAAGTATGTATGTATGTATATTTTTAGGTAGCCATATTTTTGGCGTTTGACCTTGTCAAAGCCAAAGCTTTTGGGGTCAATTAAGGCATTGAAATTTCAATTCAAGTCAAATGAACATAGACACCAAAGGGAACTTTCGTACTTTGCCACCTACTGGCACCAAACAAATTGCCAGAATATGATGGTTATAGCTTCTCATATAATATTTTTTTTTGCCAGGAAGAAAAAGTCATAAACAGGTGAAATTGGCGCGTGCGTGAGGCCATTCACATAAATCATATATGTTGGCTCACGCAATATGGAAAGACTTCAACTCATTTGATTGATTTACGTGGTTAGTGTGGTTTCTGTAATAATTTGTTAATTTTTGTCTTTTTTCTTTGGTTTTTCATTTTAGATAGTGACCATAAATCAAACGGAATCATCGCTATTGCTGGCCGATGCAAATTCACCAGATATTCTAAATGAATATACCCAGAGCAGTAGCAAATTATTTGGATTTGGATACGGCAACAGTTACACATGCCACCGGCTTAAAAATGGTAGAGAATTCCACACAGGCCAATACGAAAAGCTACAATACAAGTTATCCTGGAACCTTGGATCCGATATTAATTGAACGTTTTTTAAGAAATCGTGCCATAGACAGTCCTTGGTATCATATACTAATCAGCATGTATGTCGTTCTAATCATATTTGGTGCAGTGGGTAATATTCTGGTGGTCATTGCTGTGGTTCGTAAGCCAATTATGAGAACAGCCCGCAATCTATTCATACTCAATCTGGCGACATCGGGTAAGTGTGTTTATTAAAATGGTTTTCTTTTGCGAGATTATGGCCACTTATGGTGGCTATATTTGCAGATTTGCTATTATGTTTGGACACCATGCCGTTAACCCTTGTGGAGATTATATTTAAGTATTGGCTATTTGGTTCATGTGCGATACTTTGTAAAACGATTGGCATGCTTCAGGCCCTTTGCATATTTGTATCGACCATATCTATAACGGTGATTGCCTTTGACAGATATCAGGTTAGTATCATAGAAATAAACTAATTGAAAGAATTATGATTATTAAACACAATTAGGCATAATTTGATGCCATAAAATTGGGACTATAGATTGAGTAAATATTTGTTACTTATTTCTTCACCCTTCTTATCCTTTCTCTCTCTCTATTCCCTGTGTACAGGTCATTGTGTATCCCACTCGTGACAGTCTGCAAATTTGTGGTGCTGTTACCTTTTTGGTATGCATTTGGGTATTGGCCTTATTGCTTGCCACACCCATGTTTATTTTCAAGAAGCTCATCAGCACAGAGACACCATAGGTGTTGCAACAGATCGGCCTGCAGGATAGCATAACATTTTGCATCGAAGATTGGCCCATTAACAATGGACGCTTCTATTATTCCATATTTTCATTGTGTGTGCAGTATCTGGTGCCAATTCTGATAGTATCGATTGCCTATTTTGGTATCTATAATAAGCTAAGAAGTCGCATCACTGTCGTCACCGTGCAGGCATCGGCCCAGCGCGGCAGACGGATGAAGCGTACCAAATGTCTATTAATCAGTATAGCCATAATCTTTGGTGTATCATGGATGCCGATGAATATATTCAATTTGTATGCGGATATGCAACGTGGAGCTGTTACACAAAATATGCTTGTTATATACGCAATTTGCCACATGATTGGCATGAGTTCGGCTTGCTCTAATCCGCTGCTCTATGGATGGCTCTATGGATGGCTGAATGAATAAAGAATTTCAAGAACTAATATGTCAGTGCACTTTATCCACTAATGATGCTCTTACCGGTCCAACGACAGGCATCAACATGCAGGCGGTGGCAGTTCGCCGCAGACGCAAACACGGCGCCGATATGTCCAAGGGTGAGCTGGAGCTGTTGGGTCAAAGTAGCCAGGCGGTGGCAATGCGAGGCACTGGAGCCTGCGGCGGTTGTGGATGTTGCGTGGGATGCGGTGGCGATGGTGATGGCGATGGCGATAATGGCAACGGTGGCATTAGCATGGCAACCACGGATTTCGCCACTGGACATCATGATTGCGATAGAATGCGTAGTGGCGTGACTGAATCGGTGGCCCTTACCGAGAATCCCATGCCCACAGAGGTATCTCAACTGATGCCACGGTAAAAGAATATCATTTAGTTTTCTACCACAAACAAAAACCATTCACATTTACCCTTTTACCTTTCTAACCTCGAACCATTTGTTTATCATTGTTATAGTTTGTTTTGTTTTATTTTGTTTCGTTATATTGCCACATTTTATCTTTAAGCTGATTGGATTTGCATGGTTCAAGGTTCGGTGACTGCAGGAGTGGTCCTGCGTAGCTCGGCTGCTACTTTTTTTACATTTTATATGTTTTCTCTCTCCCATGTGCATGTACTTGAGTTGTATTTTGTAGCATTTGCAATTTAGTTGAACTTTGCAACTTGTCGCTAGTTGCCTTGCCAACCTAAGAACAAATATTGCCAATCATTTGTTCTTGTTGCCATCTATTATGAATCGAGTGTTTTGTTTGTTTTTTTTTGCGCATTTACAGTTTGGAACAATACTAAATTCCCATTTTGCAAATGTCCTCTCAATTGCGTTCAACAACAGCTCACCGTAAAGGAGAAACTTTCCTTCGTCCCTACTCTACATAAAAACACTCACACACACACGAGTCCTAAGGAGAATTACTACTACATATAAACAGACATAGAATTTAAATTAAAAAATATTTTTCGAGTGATTTGAAGCCAAGCTGAGTTAATTTTAAGTTTAGAAAAAGAAAAGATTGTAATTAGTTCTCTAAATTTAATGGAAAAACAAATTGCTCCAATATAAATTAAACATAGAAAAAGTATTTTAAAATTAACTCTAAGTATACTTTAGTTTTTTGTTTTCCTATTTATTTTTTCTTTTTGCAATATCGGCTACTGTGAATATTAATTGAAAGAGCCCCAATTACATTTCCGGTACTTGATAAATTTCAAAAGCCACTTGCATTCAATTTAGTTCATTATTTCATGGTAAGTAAATTTTTTTAAATTAGCAAGTAAATCTAAATATATAATATGGATGTGCATATACAGGGCATTAAAATCTCAATAGTTTAAGTTCAGTAAATTTCTCATATTTACAGGGCATTTTTATGTGTGTATTTCGTGTATTGAAAGCTCTGTAATATAATGATAACTAATTATAATCTAAGCATAAATGTGTATTATATGAATTTCGAATTCCAATACTATATATATATAATTTTATATTTTTGTTTAACGTTGATTAAAAAAAATGTCTTTATTTACTTTCAACGGAGTTGTTCTTTTACAAAGGATACTTATATTAACGTGCATGTTGCGGTGCGAATTAAGTGCGCCCCGCGCCAACATAGTTTATTATAAGTACGCCCCTGACCTTTATCCGAAAGTCCCGTATTATTATAAAATTGCTCTCTTTGTGTCTGCCATTTCGGCTCAACTGCAGTCGCTGCGACTGCTCAAGTTGAGAGTTAATTTGGCAAGCAGAAAGGGCAGACGTGAGTAAAAAGAACACAAATGTAAGAAAATGAATTGTAAAAATGAATTGTAAAAATGAATTGTAAAAATGAATTGTTATCTAATAAGAATTTTATAAAAGATTTCAGCAAACCGTGTACAAACCGTGTACAAACCGTGTACAAACCGTGTACAAACCGTGTACAAACCGAACCGAATACAAACCAAATACAAAGCGGTACCAAAGCGGTATAAACGAATAAAGGCTAGAAATAACTGTTTATTTTTGGAGATGCTCAACGTCGGCCAGCGAGCCAACATTCTGAAATATTTTCTTGCTCCAGAAATATATTCTTGGATCTGAAATATTTTCTTGGCTCCAGAAATATTCGTGCGCAGCAGAATATTTCTTTTGCATAAGATTCGTGGTTTTCGAGTACTTGCCTGGCGTCAAGTACCAAAGCGCCACGTGGAGACTCTTCCAGAACTTTCTCCGTGAGAGCAATTGCGGCAGACGTGAACAACGAACCGACTTGCTGAGAGAGGAAGAGAGAGGGAGATAGAGAAACACGTGAATAATTTGCGGTTAATTCAACCCAACCTCAATTGTTGCGTAACATAGACGCAGCAGCAGAATGAAAGACCAAGATGGACAAGCAGCAGTGACCGATGCTAAGAGCCAAGAGTATTTGGTGAGCTCTATAGCACCGCAGGCTGGAAGGATGTCTAACAACCAGGAGTCGGATGCTCAAACGACATCGACACCTTCAAGAAGCAACGCTTTGCCTTCGGTATCGCACAACGCGATTCTTGACGGAATGTTTGCTACTCGCATGGGAGATTGTACAACGATTGAACGGCCAATGGTACCCGATCCTTCGGCATGGGCTGCACCGGCGCCACCACCAACCGTTGGAGGAGCAAGTTTGCCTTTCTTGGCAAATACGGCTAATTTCAGCAACGAATTTACTAAGCATGCCAAGCCAAGTACAGGGCTGCGATTTGGAAATACGGATTGGAGAAAAAGTACGCTATCAGCTGACCAGATAGCTGCGCGCCAGGTGCTGAGCAGAGATCTGCCGACATTTTCGGGCAAACCCGAAGAGTGGCTGTTGTTTATCACCCACCACGAGCAATCCACTGAAAGATGTGGAATGAGCAACGAGGAGAATCTAATTCGTCTACAAAAGTGCCTTAAGGGAGCGGCTTTGGATGCCGTCCGTGGCAAATTGATGTGTCCTGAGACTGTTCCATACGCTGTTGGAACACTAAGGATGCTGTATGGCAGACCTGAAATTATTTACTCAAGTTTGCAACGGAAATTAAGAGATGAACCACCAGCCCGATCGAATAATTTGGATTCGGTAATACAGTTGGCCCTGGCAGTGCAGAATTATTGTGCGACATTAGTTGCAATCAACCTCAAGGATTATTTGCATGATCCCGCATTGCTGGGCGATCTTGTGGAGAAGTTGCCTAGCGATTTGAAACTGGATTGGGGACGTCATCGTTTGGCTTTATCTGGATGTGTTGTCAACTTGTCGAACTTTGACAACTGGCTATTTGGCGTCGCAATGTGTGCTTCTATGGTTACGCCATATACTTCACCAGCCAGAGAAGCTACAAGGAAGACAAAGGAAAGAGTATTTCTGTACAACGAGCTAAATAACGAATCATACTCCAGTGAGCCAAGGATGGAGAATGGTTCATGTGTAAAATGTAGAGGAAATCATCACCTGGCAGCCTGCCGTCAATTTCGAGAAATGAGCAGTGGCCAAAGAAGGGATTTGTTTTTGCTGTTTTGGGCAGCATATTGTACGCAACTGCAAAGCCAAAAGGAGTTGCGGAGTTGAGGATTGCAAGTTAATGCATAATGCCTTGCTTCATCAAACACTTGAAGGCGTCAATAACCAGTCGACGTTGCAGAACGCCGAGGATGTGAAGCCGAACCAGTCTGCAGTTTTGTTCCATGGTGTCGAAACTAATAAAGCTTTATTTCGGTATATTCCAGTCAAATTACATGGAAGAAAGCGAACTGTGTCCACTTACGCCCTCGTCGATGAAGGAGCCGCTTGCACGTTAATGGAAAGGGAACTGGCCGACGAATTAGGACTGGATGGTCCCGCCCAAAATCTATGTTTGAAATGGACGGGCGATATAACCAAAACTGAAACTTTATCAAAGAATGTCAGTGTTGGAGTATCAGCAAGAGGTGTGGATGCAGCACGGTATAACCTCAAGGGCGTGCGCACAATGGAACAATTGGACTTGCGCACCCAATCAGTCAGCTGTGACTTGATCAAATCAAGAAATCATTTAAAAGGACTACCGATTACGCTGTATCACAACGTAAAGGCACGTTTAATTATTGGATTAGACAATATCAAAGCGACCGTACCATTGGAAGTGCGAGAGGCTGAGAAGGATGACATAGTAGCCGTGCGTTGCAGATTAGGCTGGTCTGTATATGGGCGACACAATGCCACCAGCCATCAAACACCACACGTGTTGCATGTATGTGAATGCAACGCAACGGATAGTACGAAAGCATTAGATGAATCGATGAAGATGCATTTCGTTCTGGACTCTTTAGGAGTACGTACTTCAGCAATGCCATTGCGGTCCAAGGATGATGAACGCGCAATGCAAATAATGGAAAAGACAACAAGCTACTGCCCAACGAAAAGACGCTGGCAAACGGGCTTGTTATGGAGGTTCGACCAAATGGAGTTGCCTGACTCATTCCCGATGGCGATGAGACGTCTCAAATGCTTGGAGACGAAAATGGCAAAGAATGATCAGCTAAGGGATTTTATGCTGAACACCATGCGAACCTACGAAGAAAAGGGCTACATTCGGAAGCTGACAACAAACGAGGTGGGAAGCAGTAAAAACTCATGGTTTCTTCCTATATTTACAGTTACGAATCCAAACAAGAACAAAACGCGGTTAGTTTGGGATGCGGCTGCCAAGGTCAACGGCATGTCGCTGAATGATGTCTTGCTCAAGGGTCCAGATGTACTAGCTTCGCTGATGGGTGTACTCATGCGATTTCGAGAGCGGCCGGTGGCAGTGGCTGGAGACATAACCGAGATGTTTCATCAAGTTGCAGTGCGCACTGAGGACCAGAAGGCCCAAATGTTTTTATGGCGCAATGGAGACTCGTCTAAAGCCGTCGACACGTACGTGATGCAAGTTATGACGTTTGGAGCATCATGTTCGCCGGCGTTGGCTAACTACATAAAAGACCGGAATGCGAGACGATTTTCAACGGAATTTCCAAAGGCTGTGGCAGCCATCTGCAGGAATACGTTCGTCGACGATTGGCTAGAATCGGTCGACAACGAACAGGAGATGATTCAGTTGGCAAAGACAGTACGAAAGATTCACCTAGATGGAGGATTCAACATGAGACGATGGACCTCAAATGTTGAGAGCGTTGTGAGAGCGCTTGAAAACAAAGACGACGATGCTTTACCCAGACAAATTGCGGTTCCCGAAGAGGCGCGAGAAAAGGTTCTAGGCATGTGGTGGTTGCCTGGCTCAGACTTGATAACATACGTGGCCAAGCCGGCACTACTCGAAAGGGCTTGCGAGGGCGAGCCCACGAAGAGAAGAGTGTTAAGTGTGGTTATGTCAATTTTTGACCCACTTGGTCTACTTGGATTTTTCACCGTCCGTGCTAAAATTATTTTGCAGAACATTTGGCGCTCAGGAACCAAGTGGGACGAGACGCTTTTAAAGGAGGATGAAGCAGACTGGAGGCTTTGGTTACGCTTGCTGCCTCAAATAAACGGAATAAGAATTCCCAGATGTATGCGATTGGTAAGTTGTACCAGCATGGTGCAACTTCATACATTTGTGGACGCCAGCACAAGCGCCTATGCAGCGCTTGTATTTCTTCGAGCAGAACTAGACGGTGAAGTGTGCTGTTCACTGGTGGGCTCAAAGACGCGGGTGGCGCCTTTAAAGCCCGTCTCAATACCCAGGATGGAATTAATGGCTGCGGTACTAGGATTGCGACTAGCTAGATTTATCGAATCAGAGCTATCGATACCTATTGAGCGGAGAGTTTTCTGGACAGACTCGAAGGATGTTTTGTACTGGATTCGATCAGATGTACGCAAATATCACCAATTCGTGGCTCTTCGAGTCGGTGAAATTTTAGAAGACTCAGATGTAGGAAGTTGGCGATGGGTGCCAACTGCACAAAATGTGGCAGACGACGGCACAAAATGGTCGAAAACGCCAGACATGACCAACAAAATAAGATGGTTTGTTGGTCCAGGATTCTTATACAAAGACGAGATGGATTGGCCAAACGACGAAAGAATCTTAAGCAGCGACAACGTTGAGGTGCTGCACCATGAGGAGAAGCATAGTTGGACTTCCTGTCTTGCATGCATAGCTCCCAATCCCGAACGAGTAAGCACTCTGGAGAAGTTGCGGGCTGTGCAGAGGCGAGTTCTGGATTTCTTACGCATCATATGTAAGAAATCATACGGAGAACAGCTCAGTAGCATTTTGAGCCTAACACGCGACGTGGAAATGGATGCCATACTTCTACGCGTCTGTCAGGAGGAGGAGTTTCATGAAGAAATCAGACGCCTAAGCCAAGGACGCGCTCTGACCAACCGTAAAAGCAGACTATTTAAATGCTCCCCGTATCTGGATGAGTGTGGAGTCCTACGCGCTAAGGGGCGAATAGACCAAATGGAATGCGTAGATGTAGGAACAAAGAGACCCATAATTCTACCCAAATCTCATCGGATGACCTCTTTAATAGTGGAGTTCTACCATAGGAGATATCATCATTTACATAACGAGATTGTCGTAAACGAAGTACGGCAACGATATTGGATTGACGGCATGCGCGCTTTAGTGAGAAAAGTCGCAAAGGCTTGCCCAGCGTGCCGCATACGAGTGGCCAGACCGGATCCACCTATTATGGGCGACTTACCTAGAGAGAGACTGTCGCCTTATACATCACCTTTTACATACACTGGAGTGGATTGCTTTGGCCCAATCGACATTGTAGTGGGTCGCAGGCATGAGAAGAGGTGGGGCGTGTTATTCACCTGCCTCACGACACGAGCTGTACACCTGGAAATTGCTGTGTCTCTATCAACGGACTCCTTTCTATGTGTGATGAAAGCATTTGTGGCTAGAAGAGGGGTACCACGTCGTATGCTGTCGGACAATGGTACCAATTTTCGAGGAGCTAACCGAGTGTTAAAGGAGCATATTGAGCGGATATCCACATCAGCAAAGGAGAAGCAATTCCCAACGTTGGAATTCAAATTTAATCCTCCCAGTGCACCACATATGGGAGGCATATGGGAACGATTGGTACGTTCAACTAAATCTATACTTTCAGAAATTTTACCTGAGACCGGTGTACGAGAAGAAGCGTTACGAGCTGCGTTCGCGGATGTGGAGCAGATTCTCAACTCACGCCCGCTGACGTATGTACCCTTAGACAGCGCTGAGTCGGAGGCGCTGACTCCGAACCATTTCCTGCTGGGAAACTCCAGTGGCTTGCGTGAGGATGGCTCCATACAGCAAACTGGACCTCAACTGGCGAAAACATATCGGATTGCAAGCCAGCTGGCAGATCGGTTCTGGAAAAGATGGTTGCAAGAGTATCTACCTACGATAACGAGGCGTACGAAATGGTTTCAGCCGCCGCTGAAGCCAATTGAAATAGACGACGTGGTGATCATCGTGGATGACACAGCCAAGCGGAGCTCATGGCCAAAAGGAAGAGTGGTCGAAGTTCATCGTGGAAGTGACGGTCAGGTGCGAAGCGCTGTTGTGCGCACAGTCGGCGGATTTGTCACAAGACCAGCAGTAAAGCTGGCCAAATTGGACTTAAAAGGGTAACCCACGAAACAAGGATGTTAGTGAGTTACGGGGTGGGGAATGTTGCGGTGCGAATTAAGTGCGCCCCGCGCCAACATAGTTTATTATAAGTACGCCCCCTGACCTTTATCCGAAAGTCCCGTATTATTATAAAATTGCTCTCTTTGTGTCTGCCATTTCGGCTCAACTGCAGTCGCTGCGACTGCTCAAGTTGAGAGTTAATTTGGCAAGCAGAAAGGGCAGACGTGAGTAAAAAGAACACAAATGTAAGAAAATGAATTGTAAAAATGAATTGTAAAAAAATGAATTGTTATCTAATAAGAATTTTATAAAAGATTTCAGCAAACCGTGTACAAACCGTGTACAAACCGTGTACAAACCGTGTACAAACCGTGTACAAACCGTGTACAAACCGAACCGAATACAAACCAAATACAAAGCGGTACCAAAGCGGTATAAACGAATAAAGGCTAGAAATAACTGTTTATTTTTGAAGATGCTCAACGTCGGCCAGCGAGCCAACAGTGTACCGAAACGTTGAACCTAAATGCTGAACCTAACTGTTTGTGTGTTTAATATAAAAAAGAATCACAAATAAAAAAAAAAAAAAAAAAAAAAAAAAATAAAAGATTGTTTAGGAAAAAAAAAAACTAATTTTCGATTTTATAATAAAAAAAAAAAAAAAAAAAAAATTTTTAAATTTTAAAATATTTTTTAGAATTTGGGGGATTTTTGGGAGTTGTTCGGGGGTGGGTGATTTTGGGGGTTGGAAAAGGGCCAATTTTTTTGGCTAGAATTTTTTTTTAGAGATTTCAAGGGGAAAGATTTGGGCTAAAGTGGCCTGATCGATTCTGATTGGTCACTTCAAAGATTTTTTTGGAAAAAATTTTTCCCCAAAAAAGGGTAAAAAAATATTTTTTTTTTTTGGAAGCAGGCGGAGGGGGGGAGAAAAGAGAGGGGGGTTTTTTTTTAAAAAAAAAAAAAAAGGAATAAAAATTGCATTTTTACGCGTGGGAATTGAATGGGGTGAATTGTTTATAACAAAATAAGAGAGGGTCAAGATTCGCTGAGTTAGCATTTTAAAGATGGGGTGAATTGTTTATAATAAAGTAATAAGAGTGGTATTATAAGGGGAGGCGGATATATTACTCCCCCAACCTTTAAAAAAGTAGCCTGTCCTCAGGCGAGAAATGGAGGGTATAATGAAGGAGGTGTTTGCATATTTTCAATAGGGATTTCTTGCGATATTATTTCTTCTTGTGGGACGGGGTTATCTAGTGCTGATTCAACTGATTTAATTTGTCTTATAATTATTTTTTTAGTCATTGATTTAAACTTATAGATAAGATATATAATAAGACTTATTAAAGTCATGATAAATGTAGTTGTTGTTATTATATTAAATATGTTGTTATACTTAGTTTTTTCGTAAATGATTTGTTTCGTTTGTAAGTAAGAAATAGGTTCCAATTTTGTTACATTATTTGTTACATAGATATTTTGTGTGTAATCTGAAAATGAGTTTACTATTGATATTTCGTTTAACTTAATGCTACAATCGTATATCTTAATTATATTATTTCCTTCTATAAATATTTTATTTTGATTACAATTTTGTTTTAAATTTGTTTTCGGTAGATTCCAGGTAACAACAATGTTGGGCTCTACATAACTAATTTGATTTGTTTTAAAAGTTTTACTATATTTGCATTCTGCTGGTATTTGTGTTATAATTCCATTTATACATTCATTTATTTCTTGTTTTCTAGTAGATTTTATGTATGTTTTATTGTTTTGTATATAATAAGTTTAGGGTAGGGGATAATTTTGAAAAGTGGGGTTTTGGATATTAGGTATGTGCGAGATTATTAGTATTTCGTTCGTATCTGATTTCAACCAAGTAGATGTTTTTATGTTTAGAATTTTTTCAGTATTTATATCGACTATGTATTGATGATTCAAAAGTTTTGGGTTAAATATTCCGAGTCTTGTCAACTGCATGCCTAATTCTATGTCTTCTATGTATTCTGTGAAATGCTCTAAGTTAAATACAAGGATATTTAGTTTTTTGTCTGTATCTTGACTAATGGTGAGGTTATTTAATATTTCAATGTTTTTGTTGACTGCGTCAATAATGTGGTTAAGTTCGTCGTTTTGGGCATTATTTGCTGTTAAACTGTTAATTTTGTCATCTAGTTCTTCTTTGTCGTTCTGGTCTAAAGTGCCAAATAGATATTTATTTACTGTACCTACAAAGTTAATAAGTCCTCTTTTGTTTCTCTTTATTATTCTGATGCCATTCATTTCACGGTTTAATTTCTCAGTTAGGTATTGGATGTGCATTAAATTTTTATATGGTTCTGTTTGTTCTAACAAGTTGTTGTAGGTGATTTGTACTTTGATTAAATTTACGGTTAGATAATGAAATTCGTAATCTGAAGGTAGGTCCATAATTCCTGTTTTAAATATAAGATAGCCGTTTGGTGCTTTGATGGGATTAATTTCTATACTTTGTGTATGTGTTAAGGATGCCATTGATAGGAGTAGAAGCAGTAATATTGGAATGTCTGAAATTAGTCAGTATATTTGCTTTGGTGAGTTTTCTTTTTTTTCTTGAATTTTGATTTGTAGTGTGTAGTTTGTCTTCCTCTGTTTGTTTCAATGAAATGTTTGTCGTCAACTTGGGTAATTTCTCCTGTTTTCTTAAATGGTGTAGTAGTTTTACTTCTAACTAACGGGGCTTGCTTGTATTTTGTATTTATATCAAAGTCATTTCTATTTTTATTTAATTTGTCAATTTGATTTATCTTATTAGCTTGAGTGTTATAAAGGGGCGTGCTTGCATAAATGAATATATCTGCGGGTGTTCTATTTGTTGTCAAATGTTTAGTCTTGTGGTTATAAGTATAAAGGATGGTTTCGAACTTAGTTTGTTTATCTTCTATGCTTGATTCTGTATTAATAACTCTTAGTTTCTCATTCACGGTTCTATAAAATCTTTCAATATCAGAAATGCCATTTTTGCTCGTTGTTATACTTATTTTAACGTTTTCAGAGTTAAGCCAATTTTGGAGTGCTACGCATATAAATGCGGAATCTTTGTCTGCTTTGATTTCTAAGGGTTTTCCCATGTCATTAAAGATTTTAGTGATTGCTCTTTTTGCTTCTAGCCAATCACGACTTTGAACTTCAACTAGAGAGGCAAATTAGAATATACGTCTATGCATGATAAAAATTGTTGATTGTCTACTAAATAAAAATCCATTACATATTTTTCTCTGGTATTAAATATTTCTGGAGTGGTTTCAAAAGTTAGTTTAGTATTTCTATTTTCTGAATTGGACAAATTGCAAATATCGCATTCATTAATAAAGTTCTGAATTAGTTTTTGGTAATCTGGGTAATAGTATTTTTCTGTGAACCATTTTAAAGTTTTAGTGATATGATATATCTTTTAGTTTTGAAGTTGTTCTTAAAGTTTTGGTTCGACTATTGGAACTTATAATTTCAACATAAGCTTGTTGGAATATTAAAAAGTCTGCATCGTCATGGAAATAGATCGCGTTATTTTTTGAGCATAAATATTCTTTGATTAGTTCTTTCGCGGAATGATTAGTCATTTCTTTATAAGATATTTTAGTTTTTGTTTTATGAAAGAAGCGAATAATTTCGACTTTGTCTTCGTTGCTTTTAAGAAATTCGATTTGATGGTTGTAGAAATTCAGAGGTTTTTCAGAAACAGTTATTAAGTTTTGATTATCTTCCTGAGCACTGTGTATTGTTGCCAGGGAACTACTTGTTTCGTCTCCTAAAAAGTTTTCGTCTATTTTAACTCTAGAGTTTTTTATAATTTTCTTTTCCGGGTAAATATTTTATTTTGTAATTGTATTCATTTAATCTGATTTTCCAACGCTGTAATTTCATATTGGGTTCTTTAATGTTGGATAACGAAATGAGTGGTTTGTGATCACTTAGGATCTCGAAATGTCTTCCAAAGAGATAGGGTCTGAAATATTTAGTTGCCCATACAATTGCTAATAGCTCTTTTTCTATAGCTGAATAATTGAGTTCATGCTCATTAAGGGTTCTGCTAGCAAAACAGATAGGTTTATGGTCCTGCGAAAGGACAGCGCCTAAGGCGACGTTACTGGCGTCTGTAGTTAAGGAAAAAGGTTTTTTGAAATCGGGGTATGCGAGTATGGGATCATTGGTGATGAGAAGTTTTAATTTCTCAAAGGCTGAAATATAATCTGGGTTATCTTTGTTAATTTTGGATCCTTTCTTTAATCCAAGGGTTAAAGGTTTTGCAATCTTTGCGAAGTTAGGAATAAACTTGAGGTAGAATCCTCATTTGATTTCTATCGGTGTTTTAGGAACCGGGAATTTTAAAATTGCTGTGATTTTGTCTGGATTTGGTTTAATGCCGTCTGTGGATATAATGTGACCTAAGAATTCTGTTTCCCTTTTCAAGAATTCGCACTTATCTAATTGTAATTTTAAATTTGCATTGCGTAATTTAGTAAAGACTTTTTGGATTGATGCTAAATGTTCCTCCAATGAAGTGGAGTAAATGATAATATCATCCAAATAAACCAAACAATCTTTGTAGATAAGATCTTCTAGCAAATTATTCATGCATCTTTGGAATGTGGCTGGTGCATTTTTCAAGCCGAATGGCATTCGTGTGAATTCGAAATGCCCATGTTTTGTTGAGAAAGCGGTTTTTTCAATAGATTTAGGGTCCATTTGAATTTGATGGAATCCCTTGGCAAGGTCAATGGTTGTAAAATACTGACATTTTCCTAATTTGTCAAGAATTTCATCCATTATGGGTATTGGGTATTTATCATCAACGGTAATGTCATTTAAACTGCGATAGTCTATGACTAACCGGAACTTTTTTTCTTAGGATGCGTCCACTTTCTTGGGTACGATCCATATTGGTGAACGATAGGGCGATTCCGATTTTCGGATTATTCCCTGTTGTATCATTTCGTTTATTTGCTTATTAATTTCTTCATCAAAAATCTGGGGATGTTTATAGGGGTGCGTATATATAGGGTCTTCGTGTTTAGTACGAATGGTATGCTTAATAGTACTAGTAAAAGTCAAATTTTCACCTTTCCTGTACTGAATATCGCTAAAGTCGTATAATATTTTTTTTTAATTTTTCTCTTTCTTCTGAATTTAAATGATCTAGTCGGAATTCATTATTTTCTTCAATGTTGTTATTTATTTCGTATGCAAATGCATCGTAGTCAAAATCTACAGGGGGATAAGGAATTGATTCTGATGTCTCTTCTTCATTGTTGGTGAACTTAAAATAGAATTTATGATTTGATAATGTTACACTGTTATCATTATAATCAATAAGAGCTTGACTTGCGTTAAGGTAATTTCTGCCTAATAGAATATCATACGTAGTTGAAAAATTATGACAATAAAATTTTTGGGTTGTTTGACATAGTTTGCTGGGTGCAAAGGAAATACTTTTATTATCGTCTGAACATTCAATTTTTCTGAGGTTTCGGGGAAATTAAAAAAGTTTTCGTTGATAAGGTTTATTGAAGAACCTGTATCAATGATACATTTAAGGGGTGTATTGTTTATAGTTAATAAGATATAGGGGTTTCTTCCGTTTGATCTATCTGATGAATTGGTTCCGAGGCTGTCTGATGAAAATTTTCGGACCAGTCCATTCTACTCTGTCCGCTACCTGATGGCCTAATTCGTTTTGTAGGTGCGTTCAATATGCCCGAGTTTGTTTGTTGTGCATGGTTATTAGTCATGTTTTGGTTAGGTCGGAATCTGTTAGCGTCAAAAATGTTATGCCGTTGGTAATTTGGTCGTTGGTAGTATGGTCGTTGGTAGTTTGGTCGTTGGTAGTTTGGTCTAAATTGATTGTTAGGGGGTGTTATATTGGGTCTTGGGTCGTGATTAACTGGTTGATAAGGTATTGGGTTATAATTGGGTTGAGGTACGAACTGATCATAACGTGGTTGAAAAAGTGTAGGGAATCTTTGAGTGTTGTTAGTAGTTTGATAGGGGGTTTTAAATGATTTCTCAAATGTGGGTTGTTTGTGGGTTGATTTATGCATATCAATAATAATATATTCAACTAAGCCCTTTTCTTGTAAGAAACTTTTCAATGATAGTAAATCTGGGATATTAGTGTTTACGATTCTTAAATATATCTGCATTGGTAATTTTTGTATTAATTTCTCAGTGCTTGACTTTATGAGTCTGTGAAAATATGTTTTTTCGTATGTATCGTTTTCTAATTCTAGCTTACTCGTTAACTTTTGTTTTCTGCGTTCTGCTTCGTCCAGGAATTCTCGGATGTTGCCTTTGAAGGGGGTGTTACGGAAATTCTCCAACAGCGTCTCATTGGGTGTCCGCGGTTTAAAATTCAATATCAGCTGGTTTCGTAGGTCGGTCCAGGTAGTTAATGTTGTTGTTCCCAGGGTACGCATAACTTCGCCGCTGATACTGCGATCAATGTACCCAAGCATCACATGTTGTTGACGGGTATCATCAGTAAAATACATGGAGAGTATGTAGTCAATACGATGTATAAAGGTGAATAGTGCATCGGGATTGCCGTTGAATTTTTCAACACTTCCAAGTTGGTGGACAGCTTCCGCCATTCTAGATTCGGTGAGTGGTGGATGAACCATTTTATTTATTTTGAAGATTTGTTTTATTATTTGTTCGTTGTATTTTTTTTTTTTTTTTTTTATATAGAATTTTTCTTTTGTATTTGTTTCTTATTATTTTTTTTTCTTGTGAATTTCTTATTTTTAGATTTGTTGTTTTTTTTTTTTTTTATTATTGAATTTTTAGTTTTAACTTATGAATATCTCGTGTCTTCTGGCACGAAGATTCTTCTGCGGATAAAACAGGTTGTTTAGTGTCTTCTGGTATATGTCCAGTTTTTATCGGTACAAAGGTCCTGGTATTTAACTCAGGTTTGAAACCTTAGCACAAAAAGTCTTGGTTGGAAACACAAGTTTTGCACTGCACTTTAACTTTTTGTTTTATCCTACCGACTGCGCCAATTTTATATTTTTGTTTAACGTTGATTAAAAAAAATGTCTTTATTTAATTTCAACGGAGTTGTTCTTTTACAAAGGATACTTATATTAACGTGCACTTAATGCTGAACTAACTGCTTGTGTGTTAAATATAAAAAGGAATCGCGAATCAAAAATGTAAAGGAGAACTAAACTCTAACAGAAGTGTTCGCGTATCAAGAACTGAACTGTTCGCGTATCGAGTGTAAAGAAGAACTAAAACTAATGTCTTAAAGTTCTAAGATTATTTATAGGAGATTTTTCGGGGGTGGCGTGATTTTTTGGGAGTTGGCTAAAGTGGCCTGATCGATTCTGATTGGTCACTTCGAAGATTTGTTTTGGATAATGATTTCCCACGAAAAGGGTGTAAAGTGATCTTCTTGTTTTGGACGCTGCAGCTGCGCGGATGAGTTAGATGGGGTCATTTGTTTATAATATAAAAAGGGGTCAAGATTTGCTTAGCTTGCATTTTTACGCGTGGGAATTGAATGGGGTGAATTGTTTATAACAAAATAAAAGAGGGTCAAGATTCGCTGAGTTAGCATTTTAAAGAAGGGGTGAATTGTTTATAATAAAGTAATAAGAGTGGTATTATAAGGGGAGGCGGATATATTACTATATATATATGTGTAATTCTGAATGTAAGTTGAAATAAATAACTACTCTACCAACTATGAACAGTAAATAACTTATTGTAATAATTAATATTAGTTTTACTTTCATCGAGTCTTAAGGGTTAGTAGTAAAATCAATAAATTAATAGCCATAAACCAATTAGTATTAGTCACAGTAAACTGAAACTTCTCTCATTTCCAAGATATATAAAACAAAAGCAAGTGGACCAACCGAATCTAACACTTAACCTTTGAAAGTTTCTGGGTATTTTGACTTTTATGGCCTAGCCAGTTGGGTAGACAAAACTTGTACAATACAGATGCGATGGGCTGGGGTAAGTGTAAATGGCCCGTGGGCTCAGTGAACCCATTTTTGTAATGTCAACCAGCCGCAAACATAAAATGTTATGGCCTATAAAAATGTTATAAACGTAAGCATACTGCGATTATGTGTATATAGTATGATATCACAAATATATACCCAAATATATATACATACGGTAGCATGGCTGAGTTGACAACGGAAGTTTTCTGACAAAGGCCTTAATGTTGTCGCAATAGTATCCGCCTGTGGAATCCGCAATATTCAATGTGTGCTGCTTGTCAAACGCATTCATTGGTTAAGACCGCAGGGCAGGAAAGCAGAAGCTTTGCTTCTTGTTTTTTTCTTTGCTTTTCTCCTTCTTTTTGCCCAATCAATCAATGTCAGGTAGAGCCACGGGCTTATATAGCATTTTCTTCATATTCGGGTATCAACTTGCTCATCAGTTTCCACTCAACTAATTTGACACCTTCACACACACACACACACATGTAGTAACCGCCCAGGTTTTTGGTTATGAATGACCAATTAAGGCATAATTGCATTTCAATTGCGGTTGTCGGCAAATCTCGTTTGGGCTCTCTCTCTCTCTCTATCTGGACCACACAGTGTGAAAGGGCAATCAGGGCTAGCAAGTCTTGGCAAGGTCGCTCTGCTTGTGTGTGGGTGTGAAAAAGTGAAATGTTCCCACAGAAAAATAAATTTATTAAAAAATTTCGTGTTGTCACCAATCTTTTTTGTTTCTCTTTTTGGTTTTTTTCGACCGTTTGTAACGCTCTTATGCACTTGCTTGTGAAAGTATCTGACAATATGATGTTTATTCTCTTAGATGTTTAGGTCATTTCTCTTTTTTTAAAAAAATGTTATTTAACTTTCTTTTTAAACGTCCAAAATACGTAAGGTAAAGAAAAAAACCATTCTAAAATCAATAACCGACCCCGGGTGTGTGAATCAGAAACATAATGAAAATGAAGCAAGCAAGTCGTCCCTGCCGACATTGAGTATACCCTGTACCAACTAGTTATATTAAATCAAGATCGGCATCAACTTAATTCAAAATTTCTTTTTAATGCAGCAACAGCTACCGCATGCTATCTCGCTCACTCTTTCCAGCTAGTGTCGCCTTGGCAATTCAGTTCAAAATGCATATTCGTATATCTTCGATATTTATTGTACGATTTCGACTAAATTTGGTCAGATAATGCACTTTGGCCACATTGTTGGGTGTGCCAAATAAGAATGTGAATGTGAATGTGTGCTTTAAAACTTCTCTAGTAAATCGTTTTTTCTAAATTGCGGGGGCGGAAGTGGGCGTGGCAAAAATTTTAAACTCTTGATTTGCGTAGGCACTAAACAAAAGTTCGAACACTCTCGCAATAGCAATCAATTCAAAACAAAATTCCCTTTTACATGCAGCAGCAGCGAGCGCATGCTATCTCGCTCTTTCATATCTGCCAATGTCGCCTTGGCAATTCAGTACAAAATGCAAATGGCTATATCTCCGATGTTTATTGTCCGATTTGAATAAAATTTGGTCAGTTAGTGCATTTTGACTATATAATTATGTCTACCAAATAACAATTGGATATCTTTATTACAGCTCTTGTAAATTGATTTTAAAATTTTATTTTTTCATTTGCAAGGGGGCGGAAGTGGGCGTGGCAAAAATTTAAAACAAACTTGACCTGTGTAGACACTAGACGGATGTTCACACCAAATTTGGTAGCTCTAACTATTATAGTCTCCGAGATCTAGGTGTTCATACGGACAGACGGACGGACAGACGGACAGACGGACAGACGGACAGACGGACATGTCTCAATCGACTCGGCTGTTGATGCTGATCAAGAATATATATACTTTATGGGGTCGGAAACGCTTCCTTCTGCCTGTTACATACATTTTAGCGACTTTAATATACCCTTTTACCCTATGGGTACAGGGTATAATGAAATTCGACAAATCTGTGATGCCCCTCCCCTTCCCTCTTTTTCTCTTCTCTGAGCGTGAGCACATTATTAGCATATTTATGAGTAAAAGTGAAATTAATGATTGAAATAAGAAATGCAAAGCAAAAAAAAAAAAAAAAAAAAAGGTTCGCAAATATTGACAGTATTCAATAGACAAAATGTTGTGGCATTTAAAGAGGAGCCTAACCGCTCCTCTGTTTCTCTCTGTGGCTGTGGCGGAAGCGTTGAGGCATACCAAATGGCTTAGCAACCATTCAATTTTCAGATTAGATCTTATCAATACGTAATAGCTGCTTCTTTGCGGTCAAAGTACTTAAAGTGTCAGTCGCCAAAAATATCGACAGCTTTTTAATTGCTTTCTTAAAGTTATAGAAGCGAGATTGGTTGTTTGAAGATTTGGCAAATATTTAAAAATACAATACATATATATGACACTTGCTTTTGTTCATCTATAGACAGATAGAATTTGTGCCACATTTTTGGGACCATTGCAGATTGCCTTTTATTTTTGTGTTGCTGTTGTTGTTTGGTATTATTAAGAGCGGTTATTGATTTTGCGGTCTCATAAACTAGTTTTCATTTCGTTTTGGCTGTTGAGCTTTTGAGTATTTCTATTTTGAATTATTGTGGTTATGGGCCAATTGCAAAAGGGAGAATGGTAGAAGGAGTAGAAAAAGTTTCTGCTTGTTGGCCACAAGTCAATGGCAAACGTTTGTCACCAGAAATTAATAATAATGTGCCGGTTAGTTGGCCAATTCTAAGCAACAACTTTCTCATGCATAAACCGGGCAACGAACAAAACAAAAAACCAAACCCGTTGTGCCAAAGTAATAACATTACAAAAAATCAAAAATCATCATCACGGAAAAAAACAAGAGGAAAAAAAGTCAAGTGAAAAGCAGCTTAAACTTCTGCTCTCCATTTGTCTTTAAATATTTATAGGAAAAGCGAAAATGTTTAGTGTCAGATACTTATATATATACCACATATATATAGAAAGAGATAGATGCTGTTGTTGTTGACTGCCTGAGGAGTTCTCTAATCCCACAACTGACAATGCAATTGACACAACATGGGCGTAGTAAGTATATCATCTTTATCTTTAAGAAATACAAATAATTGAAAGAAAGGTTAAAGAAAGATTGAAGAAAGTTCATGTCATTAAACGAACGTTGCGTTAAGTACATATGTGGTTTTATTTTCTTTTTTGGTGATTTAATGAGATAAAATCCTGATTACGCCCTTTGTAAGGATTTCATTCTACTTTCCTGCATGAGCGAGTATAGCATGTGCGCAGCTGAGAATATTTTCTCATGTAAAAGCAACAACATCATCAACTATTCACTGAGAAGGGGTTTTACTTTGAAATCATTTGCAGCATTTGTGAGTGGGATAAATGCTTTTACCAAGAAACAGACATGAGATTGCATATTGAATGAATGAATGAAATGTATGCAATTAAATTTGTAAAGATTTCCACAAAGTTGTAACAGATAATACAATTTTTTTGGTTTAAGTTACCAATATTAATTTTAAAAAAATTTACTAAATTATTAATCACCATTATTATTATTATGACATGTTTCCTTCTGCAACTGTTTGTCATCTGCCTTTTGGCTAAAACACTTTACAAATTGTTAAAGTTTTTTGGCAACTGTTTGTCATCGCCATAAGAAAATCGAAAGTCAACCATGATGACCAAATGACCAAATTTATGGTTAACAAAGAAATAAGGAAAAATCGTTATGACGCTCATTGTTTATCATGAGGCAGCGCATCGCTTATGGTCATAATTCTCCTTTATGTTGGAAAATTGACAAGCAATTGAAAAGGAGATTTTTACCCATTAGTCGGACACTCATATTCCTGCTGCTGCAGAGAAAATGGTCTTTTGTCACTCTGTGTGTCCAAGATTGTCAATGTCATGGTTAGCGGCTTTAAGTCTCTCTCTCTCTCTCTAGCTCTCTCTTAAACTTAATAACGTAAAGTCTTACGTTAAGCCATCTCTTAAACTGGTTGATCGCACCCGCCATTTGGTTGGCTTTCGCCAGCAGTCGAAATCTTAACGAGCTCCGCACCAGACGTTTAAGCCGCAACGGCTACTGACGTATTTCTCATTCGAAAGCCAAAAGATAAAAAAAAAAAAAAGAAATTTATATTTTACAAATGTTATTGATAAAAACAAAACAAAAAAAAAACAAAATGAATGCCAAATGAATTTGCAGAATTGTTTTTAACCACCAATCTTTGTAATTGGTCTAAAGTGTAGTGGAAGGAAGAAAAAGAGTTCAACACGTTGACATAAAGGAAGTCAAGTGAAGTGGAGTGAAGTGAACGGGTTTTTGCTTGCGTTTCGGCCAGTGCAACATTTTCACCAAGCCATATCCAAAAACAAAACAAAAAAAAACACAACCGCTGACTGCAATTCCAATTTCGAAACGAAAGTCAGCCAAAGAAAGTGACCAAGCAAAAATAAAAAAAAAAGTTCTTCTCGTCTTACTACAAAACTAAAGTTAATTGCCAACTCTTTTTGTGTATTTGTGTGTGTGTGTGTGTTACCATGCGTCATG
This sequence comes from Drosophila saltans, assembly GCA_018903575.1. Lineage (NCBI taxonomy): Eukaryota > Metazoa > Arthropoda > Insecta > Diptera > Drosophilidae > Drosophila > Drosophila saltans. Next base: position 34,711 of record JAEIGH010000501.1, read on the forward strand.
AGCTGCGCCTACAAGAAAGTCACCATCGATCAACCGCAAAATTGTGAAAACGATACAAGAGCAGCAGTGCATCGAATAGACCTCCAATTAGTCTCGACCCCTTTTGAATTTTACAGGCTATTAATTGTGAAACTGTTACTCTGGGAGATGGAGAAGGTGCTGCCAAAGTGCAGTGAAATGTTCCATCTTCTATATATACACGGATTTACATATACATATATATGTATACCCATCCTATTTGCGTTTTATGCACTCGCACTTTCATTTTAGCAAAATGTTCAAGTCTCAAGATGCAGAAAAACAACTTTCATCTTTTCTGAATGCATTCGCATCGAATACTGGATGGCAGATGGCAGATCCAGGCCATAATGTTTGTATTCCGCCCCCTGATAAGTTGATGTCAAAAATGTTTTAAATCTCATTCTCTGTCTCTCTCTCTCTTGAGGCTGGGAATTCAATTGCCTGTGTGAGTTAAAGAGTAAATATAAATTGAACAAAATTGTCCCATCTTCCCAACTTTACGTAGCGACATAATGCGATTGCATAATTTGTGAGTTTGAAACAATTTAATTTGTGTTTACAGCACAAATTTAATGGCTTAAATGCCTGCACACGACGTTGATTTGACTTTCTAAAAACAAAAGCGAAAAGTGAATAATAGCGGCAAATACATATAAATTGTTCATCTATAACTTTACTTGGGTATGATAGTAGTAGGGAATGTTGCATAAAACTATTTTTGGTAACAAACAAAATGTGAGAGAGAAAAAAAAAAGGTTCAACACGCATATAAATCACTCAATTTAAGTGGCAAACGACAACGCCCTGAAGAAAAAACAAAAGCAATCATCGACTAATGGCCACATACAAATATGTTTGGCCAAATTGGTAACTAATTGGCGAAAATAACACTTGACGCAACCAGTGAAATTGCATTAAAAATATCTCAAACACAATTTGAAATGGAAATGGAAATGAAAACTGAAATTAATTGTTACAGAACAACTAAAACCGTTGGCAGTAATAACAAATTGAGCAGACAGTAATACCAATTAACATATATATGTATATATCTGGTTATATATGTTTGATGATTCCGTTTTGAGTTATTTTTAGCAACTGCAAACAATGTAGTTGAATATTTATTTAAACTCTGCAAACGGCTTTTATCGTTTCAAATGCAAAAACGTTTCAAGAGATTATGGCAAATTCGACTCATCAATATGCAATTCCTTGTAGCCATTTTTGGTATAAACCTCTGTTGATACATAAAGTTGGTCATTTAGGTGACCCAAACACTGCATTTGGTCAAAAAGCTGTGAGTAACTTGTTCTAGGCCAAGTTGATGTGGCATTAACAGTTATGTCACACAGTTATGATGCAGCCAGAGCTTGTTTATGGCCAATGTTGAATGTTAGTAGAAGACACAAACAGCTCCAAAAACTGGTTGCCATTGTCTAACTTTAGTACTTTATGCGCTTCACAGTTGCCACAGTTGACAAGAGGACCGACTATAGTCGACAAGTCAACTTATTGGCCTTTAGCCCCTTTTGTAGTCTAATATTTATATATATATATGTATAAATGTATATGTATATCTATATAATGCTAATGGAATTCATATGTCGCATGTATGTCTTCGTGGCTTGTTCCCCACTTCCATCAATTTGTATTAGAGCAGATGAGCGGCAGCTGTCAGAAGTTTTGAAAAGTTTTTTTTTGGCGACTTAATTAAGAAACTTCGTTAAAGTCGAGCCAGGCACAAAACACGCCCAATATAACAGAGCATATAATACCAGTAGAAGAATCAAATCAAAAGATTTAAGCACCGGCAACATCAGCAGCCATGAAACTGATTAAATGCTGCTAGAAGTTTCCCTAGATATTGCGCGTCTTTGTGTACAATGTTTAATATACATATATACTTCTATATATACATATATATAGAAAAGAAGGTGGAATATTAGAGCATGAAATAAGGCGGAGCACGAAATTAAAATGTTCTGGCAACAGCTAAACTTGAGATGCAGCAAAGAGAGAAAAAGGAAGTGGTAGATGGTCTCAGTAAGATAGTTGGCGCTAGTACTTGGCTAAATTCTTAGTTCTATTTGTAATTATAAAAGTAATTTACATGCAAATTCAACCATGAACCCAAAAAAAAAACGTGCTGCCTTTTGAATAATTAACTAAAGAGTAAAGTTAAATTAAAGTTAAAGAGTTTAAACAATGGCAAATGAACATCTCCACAATGATAATTGATGGTAAGCCATTGTTTAAGCTACTTTACGTGG
>JAEIGH010000791.1:0-11220 GCA_018903575.1 Drosophila saltans
TCCCATCATGATAGCTACAGTTCTGGGTGGGCGCGTGCTCTCGATGGTTTTGTGAAGGTTTGGCTGAGGTGCCATCACAGATGTTGCCCTGGATGCCAAGATATGGCATATAGTGCCCAGCAGCCATCTCAAATGGCATAATAAACAAAATAGTTAAAGTATGAATAGTTTGTTATTTACATTGTTAGTGCAGGAGCAAAGTAAATTGGGTTAACATATTGACAGACACCCATGCAACTACATCACCCAATGCAATATATATATATATAAACATATCTATCTCTTACAGTTTCTCTTTCTCTCTCTCTCTCTCATTCACTCACTGTCTCTTAAATAAAAACTTGTAGTTATTATCTATTAATTTCTTTTCCTTTTCATTATTTATATTCTTGCTGACTGTTTTCTTTATCTTTTTCGTATGTAGTAAATCTGATGACTTTCACTTTCAATTTTTCTCTTTAATAATCATCATTCTCATATTTTGTAATCTAATTAATGTTTAATAATTTATTAAAACTTATTGCATAAGATAAACACAAAGTATATCACAAAATAATTTATAAATTTTAAGCAAGCTTTGTAGCCTCAATTTTTTATTTGGTTTGATTTCTTCTGTTGTTATTGTTGTTGTTGTTTTTTTTCTTCAATTTTTGTAGCATTTCATTGCTAATTACAAGAGGGAGAGGGGGCTTACATACAAATAAACTAAATGTGTGTGCTAAGTTTCTTTTTTCTAACAATAAATAAACTAATGAATAAATAATTTATATAAATAAATCTATTAAATTATATAAAAGATCAGCAATTAAGCACTCCAGCAGATGTCAAATAGGTATCATCATCATCATATGGCAGCCATCACTACAACCTCAGCTCCTCAACTTTTCAATGGTCTTTGGTAGCGAAATAGCGGGGGCGGCAGGCCAGCAGCAGCTGCTCTAATTGGCTAAGCATCACTTTCATCTTAGGGACCGATAGAAGGGCATATGGGGCTGTGGCTGTACATAGTTGTAAATGAGGAGGTCTTCGTGCTGGAGTCGCTGTAAGAGATTGAACAGATGTGCATTAGCCACACAAAATGTAATCTTAACTCGAGTGCATCTTAAAGTTAATTAATCAATTCGTATTTCCTGCTTGTGCATTTTGCAAAATATACCCATAGATATACATATATTTATACTTGTCATTCAATATACAAGTTTTGCCAGAGTCTTTCTAATTAGTTATTACCCTGGCAACTGCATATTTTCGATTTTGTTGTTGGAAATCCCACTCCAATTGATTTTTACTGTCATGAAATCCAATATGGCCAGCATGTCCCTTAGGGCCAACCAAGACTAATTAACTTCTGTGGAAAGCTACTTCCTAAAAGTATGCAATGCACTATTCATGTTTCGGAAAACTGGATTTTCCTTCTTTTACGCATCAACTGATGAGCTTTGCTGCTAGATTGACAAAGCATTCAAAGGCAAAACAAAAGTGAAAACCTTCTGGTTTTGTCTACAATGCTAGCCATAATGAGAGTCGGTTCTCTGTTCCATGTGAGCATTTTTCCCTAGTTAATTGCAAAGGCGAAGTCCATGCAATAGAAGTTCATCCTTTTACGCAGCAACTGAGTGAGTTTTGCTGCTAATTTTACAAAGTATTCAAGGGTCAACTAGGAAATAAAAGTGTACCTCTGCTTAATATTGCTAATTTTTCAGTTAATTGTAAAAGAAAAGCCACAGTCTGTTTTTGTTAACTTCATATAGTGGACAAACTAATTGTTTTCATTGTGCTTATTAAAAAAAGAAATCCCTCAGAGCAAAGGTGTTATTGTTGAAATTCATTTCAGAGTGAAAGAGTGGAAGAACATATGCCAACATTAATTAAAAATTATGCAGCTTGCAACCATGAATGTCCCTGTGAACTCCAACTACACAGAGTATGAAAACAGAATCAACTGTGGCTTGATTAATTCTAGGTAAATGTGAGTAATTTATGGATATTTTTTGTTGTTGGTCTTCTGAAAGGTGCATGTCACAGTCGGAATGTTTGCTTTTTGTGCATTTTGTGCGTGCAAAGGCATAAGCTAATGTCAAATGCGCACTTTTAATTAGTAATCATCATCATCATCATCCGATTCGGACTCTATGCTAGCCTCAGCAATAGCGGCAACTACATCCAGACCATTAGCTATAGCCATGTTGATAGCTTGTTTATTTAAAGGCCGTGCATAATGCATGTGAGACACTGGCAATCTATTCAAGCGCCACATATTCATGGCTATCTGAAACAAGGAGAATTCTTTTTTATGGCGGCACTTAATGCCCACTTACTCTTCGCTATCCATGAATCCTCACGTTTGATCTTGTGTCCAAGTCCACCAAGACCGCCCAAAGCAGCCAGGACTTGGGTATTGTTGCTACCATCGCCAGAGACCTGTGAGTGCAGATGACTTTCCGCCGTGAGGCTCTCCAATCCTGGGTGACCAGGATGGCTGGGTAATTGACCGCCACCGGCCATGGCCAAATGATGTAAAGAAGCTGGATACATTTCAGGAGAAAGTTCCGAACCATGCATGGGATAATCTAATCCATAGGGCATCATGTAAGGTGTTTGCTCAGGGAACTGATACATCATTCTGCTCGAAATCGAAATGAAAATGAAATATGGTAAAATTATAATTTTTTTTGTCTGATACTCACTTTTCACTGGCATTATCCATGAGTTTCTTGATCAGCACAATCGCAGCTACCACAAATGCAATTTTTGATAAAATCAATGCCTTTAGAGTAAGTAGTCCGACAGCTTTTGCTGCCACCATTGTCCAACCAAATGTTGTGGCTGCCAGATACATGGGTATGTACATTTGGAACTGTTTTTTCTCTTGATGCTGATGTCGTCGTCGACCACCGCCTAGAAGTCCGCCTCCATCGCTGTCACCCAAGCCACCGCCACCGACTCCTCCAAGTAGGCCTCCTCCACCGCCACCGCCATTCCCGCCATTACCACCTAAAAGGCCACCGCCATTGCCCTGTAGACGTCCTGTTGTTGATTTTGAAAAACAAGACACGTTTTATGGTTTATGTCTTTAATGGCGCTACTATGTGCGTAATAGTTGGAAACGGAACTGCTGCTCAGGATAAGGGAATGGGTCGAACATTTGGGGATGGTTTTTCTTTTTCAATGTGTTATGATTGATGGGCGTATCGAACATCTCCCACATTTACGTAATATATGTGTGTATGTATATAAATAATATCGGTTTCATGTGTGTGTGTGTATGAAGTAGAGTAGCGTGTAGTCTAATGTGCCTGACATGTGGCCTAAGTCAACTGTCATTTGGATGCGATTGGAATGCCAAATACGAGAGCATCTGTTTCTAGTAAGCCAACAACCTTTTAAATCAGACCCTAAACATGCCAAACATATGTCGGCTCTGATTGGACTTTAGATACGTAATTAGATGACTTTTTAGGATTCATTACCTGTGCCACTTGAGGTCTTCTTCAATAGCGCCACTTCAATATAATCGCTGTCATCCTCGGCACGCTGTACACTAAACACCATGGGGCCAACGGGAACGCGAATTGCATTACCGGTTACAAAGTCCATGAAGCTGGAAAGACCACGCCCAGTGCCCCACTGTTTGTGCTTGTGGGCGTCATCTAAAGCTGGCAGCTTTACCAGATCGAAAATCCCCAGCTTAATAGTCTCACCGCGGCGATATGAGGCTATAATACCATTGGCCAGGCCATGCAAACAACTAGCATTGTTGGCACACTTCCAGCTAAGCTTATCCATTAAGTCGGTGTTCACCACACTTGCCGGAGGATTGGCATCCATATTGCTGCGAGTTCTGGTTGCTTGTTTCGTTTTCTCGGAGTCCGAGCCCAATGAATTGGGGGCACTTGCACCGCTGCGTTTGTGTATGGCAGCACTTGCAGGCTGTAGGCCCAAAAGAGCCAGCAACAAGCAGCTGGCAGTAAGGATATTAAGCATATTTTACGTTACTCTAGCTCTCGTATATCGCACACATAGGCCACACGGGGCCTTTCAATTGAATTTGAAATCAACACGGCACTGCAAAAGGACGAGTACGCGGCGTATCCTTCACATGGATAGAAATCAATGATGACGCGATTCGCTGGCAGTTTTCAAGCAGCGCGTTGCAACACGCCGATATTAAGACTAATTACTTATTGTTGCATGCTACTCAGTTTTATTGTTGCTGCAGCAGCAGCATCCATCCACCATCTGCGTGCAACAGCAGCAGCAGCAACGGCAAGAAAAGCAGCAACGCAACTTCATTGTTTGCTACAGTTTTGATTTCAAGCCAACCAACCAACCAACCAGCCAACCATCCAACAGAGTGACGGCCATCACTCAGCAGACAGAACGCCATCCACTGTGGTTCAAAAACCTATAAAATTATAATAAATATTTTCGATAATAAAAGGATAAAATATTGGTAATTATTATAAACTATTTAATCGATACAATTCGATTATTTCTCTCTCTTAATGAAAGAGTTTTTATCTTATATCTAGGAACTCGTATGATCCATTATAAAAATATGATCAGGCTAATGAAATATATGTTCCACTGTAACCATATTGATGCTATTGACGTTGCCTTGTTGCACTTACCTGGCTAATCTTTTGCTTTGTTTAAGTTGCGGCTTCTTTAATCTCTCCTTTAAAGATGCAAAAAGTTCATAGGGTGATCTAATTACCAGCAATTGCATTAACCACATGACATTAAAACCATATGCTAATACGTGTGTGTATTTGTGTGTGTGTGTGAAAAAGCATAGGCAATTTGAAGCAGAGAGGCTCTTGAGTATAGTGCCGTCCACACGTCATGCGGCCACTGCTCTAATGCGGCTAATTTACTGCTCATTAATTTGCCTGTAATTTGCTGCAAAACAATTTTTTCACTGGCAAAAGTAAAAGCAAATGAAAAAAATATAAATCGCAGCGGGCAATTAAGATATGTGTGGAGGCGAGGGCGGTTGGTCGGCTGGATCGGATTGTATGAGGCAAAGCCGCGAACATGTGGGCAACGCCTCGGCGCCTACTCTGGTAGGCAATAAGTGTAACAACAAAATTGCCAACATAAAATAAATAAATAAATAATAAAAAAGAAAAGTGAAACGAAAACTATTAGCTCTCGTTTTTCATAAATCGCAGGCTCAGTTACATTCTGTTGCACATGCCACACTCAAAGCGGCAGAGGACAGGAGCCGTGGCGGGCAAATGCAGCCAATAAAACAATTTGCGCCACTGCATCTTCTTCGACGGGCTAATAAATATTCACAGACATCGACACGCAACAGTGTTTGAGCTTGGGGTTTGGGGTTTTTTCATTGCTCCTCCTTATGCCTTATGCTTGCTGCTTATTGTCTATAATTTGTGTTGGCAATGGCAATCAGACCTCAACAATTCTTGCTGTGGCACCATTTTGCACCTGTCTAAAATCTGCAAGCTGATTTATCTCTGCGGTATATAATAGCCATAATCTAGTTAAGCTAGTAACTTGACACCAAGTCCAGTGCTTTAACTCCTGCTGAAAGAAATGGCAAAATCATCACCTGGTCAATGGCAGCGATGGCCACAAAAGCGTGAGTAATGCGAAGCGGTTTCCATGGTTTCGTTTACCAAGAAAGTGCAAGCATCGGTTCATCCAGTTGAAACTTCTTGCGAAGGCACAGGCAATGGTCCAGAGTTAACCACTCAATAGTGAAATGAAAGTGAGGCAGCAGTTTGGGGCATTACATTTTTGTGGGCTATTGCATTGAAAGTGGTAATCCAAAACCAAACCAAGACCAAGTTGTCTCTGTGCCTTGTTTGCTCCACAATAGTTTAATGATCCTTGACTTGGTGCGAAAGCAAACGGCAACCGGATCCATTTTGGTTAGGATGGAGTTGCGTCGCCTATTTTTTTTTTTTGTGCAGCCAGTTTGAACGAAATGGCCAAAGTTAAAGTCTGCAGCTATTGCTCTGAAAATATTATCAAAATTGACCACTCCTAAAATATTTGTAGTCTAAAGGGAGTAGCTATTTATTTTAATTTGATGACACTTTACACATCGTTCAATAACGGAAAACTTTTGCCTAAAACTGGAATGAAACTGAAAATACACAAATAGGTTATATATACAGAATATATATTATTTAATTATCTGATACATCAGGCCATAAATTTATATAGATTAAACTATAAAAATAATTTTTAGCAGCATCAACAAATCCTGTGAAAATTTATTACGCATACGCACCGTTTTTACTAAAGTAGAATAATTATTTTTAAATACCTCAACAAAGTTTAAGTGTAGTAAAATCAGGTAAAAAGAAAACACATTGTTAAATAAATTACGCTTCTGGCTTTGATGGCAAAGTCGGTAAAGAAAGTTTCGTCCTCTTTGCAAGAAGAATCTTCTGACTTTCGTGTTGATGTTACAACTTTAGCTGTTGCCAAGATTTTCTCTTGAGTTAATATTGTTAGTAATTGGCTTACACTTTAAGTTTCTCTACCAAAAATAAATAAAATGAAACTTTGCTTTCAGCTAATGTTACCTTATAATAAATTGCTTAGCCCCTAACAATGGTCGACTTAAGAGATGTAATCATAATAGGATGCAAAACACTTGATATTACCTTAGCAATTAAGCTGCTTAAGTTATTTTTTATCTTAGCATCAAAATTTTACCTTATGTTAGTACATACATGCAATTCACTCTCAAGACAAACTGAAACATTTCGACAGCTAAATATGTGATAAATGCAACACTTCATTCTTCATAAGTATTAGCTGTCAGACATGCTCATTCGCTTGTCACTGTCACTGCCATTGTCATTGTCATTGCCATTGCCATTCTCACTGTCACCACAGTTGTTGTTGTTGTTGTCGTTCACCTACATGTCTGTGGCTCTGAATTGCTTATCGCAACATAACAAACATCTGCTCCAGTTGGGTGGTGGCAGGCAAATTGACTCTTTGCTTGCCTTGTCAAAGAAAACTGTTCAAAAGTCATGCAAAAAAAAAAAAAATAATAATGTAAGTTGCCAGCAAAATGAATGGCAATTAAGGCAATTCAAAGTGTTTCTTTTTATAATATTGCATTATTACTATTTGTTTGTTTTCACTAATTACGTATCCATATATAGACGGCTCAGACAGTAGTCGATATGTGGTTGAGGTTGAGTACTTGCTTGTTTGAGTGGTTTCTGTTTCTGTTGTTGTTTATTTTCACCGGCACGAATTTCGCTTGGGGTTTTTTTTTAATCCCCTCCTCCCTCCTTTTCTTATTTATATTGTTTATATGTAGTCTTATTTATTTTTTTCTACTGGTTGCATTATTTTTTTCACTTGGTTAATCGATTGCCTGAGCCCAACGATTCGTTTAATTTATTTTTAATCTAATTGTTTTCTAATTAAAACATATTTTCATTAGATTTCACCTGTGCTGGCATTGACTTTTGTGTGAGCATTGCGGTTTCTGTGGTTTTTCCTTTGATTTTGATTTATTAATACAGTTGTCTAATTAGTTTTGCAGTTGTCAATTAAAGCCAAGTCACAGGATGTGTGTTTACATACCCGTACATGTGCATGTTTATATGTGTGAGTGTGTGCACACATACATATAAAGTACTTTTTAAATCGTAAGAATAAGGTAAAAATAGTTTCTCTCCATTTTGTATGCAATTAAGAAATGTTGGCAATTGTTGAGAGAAGAGTAAAGCTTGCATACTTTTTTGGCTGACAATAATTTATACTTTAGCAGAAAGAAACAGTAAAGCATCGTTAGTGTGAACCAATTACAAAACGGAAAAAAACTTGATCTTTGCAATATTGAAATATTAAGTTTAAACTTTAAATGAATTATCTACATCTTATTTTATATTTTCAGTGGTTTTTCATTTACCTTTAATATTTTATCTAATTTTGATATCTAATAAAATATTTAAGGCAACAAAACAAAATTCCATAAATTTTTGGATTTCATTAAATACTTAAATAAGATAAAATACAAACTATTCAATCAACTCAAACTCTTATTATTAAGTTTGTAGAACTAACTTTCAATCCCCACCCACAAGACAGCTGTCCCACTCAATCAATTAAATATAATGGAATAATGAATTCATTCATTGCACTACAATGATGTAAATGAAGGCAATGATGATGCACAACAATCAATTAAAAAAACAAGGTGCCAATACAGATCAGATATAGGTATATATCTGGCATTATAACGCCCAAGACAAGTAACAATAATAACTGCCATAATGTGGCCATATACTGAAACGAATTGAACTTTGAGTTGATCAGCGCTTTCCAAGCATCAATGACTCTGAGAGCATTTTCATCGCCATCTTCATTTCCATTTCCATTTCGACTACCAATTCCATTGCCCATTGGCTGATGATCTGCTGCCAAGGGGAGAGAGATACTTTCTTTTTATTGCCGTCACAACGTAACGAGTTCAGATCAATTTTTGTTGACTTGATGTGAGTTCAGTTCAATAACGTTTTGGCTTGACTTGTTTTGTTATTATGGTCTTTTGGGGCTTTTTAATTTTTTTTTTTTTTATTTCTGTGGCTTTGTAAAGTTTCCCAAAAGATGAGAGTGTATTGGTATTGGACAACAATATGTTAAATATAAAAATTAATACATTGAGAGTGAAAAGTTATAACTTTTGGAGTGCTGCGCTGTGCTGTGCTGTCGATCATGATGATGAGCAAAGCCAGATACTGATGACGATGTTAACCATTGGATGCTGGCCAAGTTTGATTTCTTTTGATGTATTATGGACTTCAGTCACGTTAAGTTGATTAATAAGTTTCGTTGTATTACAAAATACTTGAAAATGTGCGGATAAAGCTAAATGTCTTATGAAAGAGGCAATACATGTCTAATAATGTGTATGTTTTTTTCTCCACCATCTTTCTCTCTCTCTCTCTTTCTTTCCATTTAATTAAATTACAACTTTTCAGACACTTGCTTTTTAATCCAACAACTGGGCACCCTTTTTCCACGCACGAGCGACCCATTTTTTTTTTTTGTTTTCGGTTTTTTTTTATGGCCATCACAAACGAAATTTAAAGTAAATTGCTACTAAATGTCTTGACTACATACGACCATTAGATATAAACAAACAACATATATATACACTTATTGTTTATCAGCCGACTTTCGCTTTTCTGGTTTACCATGCCACCAAAAAAAAAAAAAATAAATGTAATAGAGCTGTTAAGATTGCCGCCGTCATTGAGACACAATTGTGAGAGCCGAAAAGCCGGAACGGATCGGGAGCTGACCGTGTGATCTGAAGGGTGTGTGTTAGAAACAAACCCGCAGCACTTTAACTACATCTAATTTGTGTAATTTGTTTAAAGAGCTACCAAGTTGACTGGCCTATGGAGTCGACTCTGGAGTAGAATGAAGTGCAGTGCATTGAAGTTGAGGAGTGAGGAGTGAGGGTAGAGAAGGCGAGGTCAGCCAAGCGCATCCCACGGCTGTCTGGCCAACTGACCGTTGAAAATTGAAAATTGCAACGGCCAGTGAAGAAGAAAATTGCAAAGCAAATGTAAAAACGCAAACCGAAAGCATTTCTTTTTATTTTTTTTGTTGTTTTTTCTTTACCTTTTACTAAGAAGCACCATTGTCTTAATTTTCAATTGTGACAATTCGAGTCTGAGATGCTTGAGTGCCTTGGCCTTGGGAAAGTGCCCTTTAAGAAACTAGTATAAAATATGACCAGACAATTGTCAAGGCTTTTAGTTGAACTACAAACGTTCCGACAACATGTTCAGTCCACTGGCAATACTCTGCCTTCTGTATCTAACCAGATCCGCCCAATCAAATGATTGTGGCCAGGATGGCACACTTTATTGTCGTGGCGAACGTGCCCTGCGCAATGTGATAAGAAATTTAAACAAAAGCGACAAACCTCTAGTGATTATGCAGGGAATGGAGATAGTACCAATAAACAATGAGACAACAGTTGAAGGTGAAGAACCAGAGGAAACACTACTGGATAGCCTGGGCAACTATTTGCGTAGACATGAGGTCAATGTCAAATTGGGTGACCTTCTGGAGGATGGAGAACATGCAGAACAGGTGGCAGGTATGTTAAAGTTTTCAAATTTAAAAAGTCAAGTACTATTGTTTGAAATTAGGTTTTATAAATCTAAATTATAATTGTATATGGACGAATTTTTTAATACACCAGAAAAGCAGCATCTAAAGGATTGCCTTTAGATTAGTTAATAAATAAACTTTTTATAGTACTTGTATTGTATATATAGTTCTTAAATTTTATACTTTTTCTTTTTGCAGCAGGATTTATATTATATTTTCCTTTTAAAATAAGAAGGAAAATTTCATCAATTTCTTCCTTTCTTTTTTTTTTTACATTTTATTTTGCTTGTTTTATGGTTTAACCTGAAATTTATGTCCTCTCTGGAAATGTAAGGCAGTTTAGTGACCCGGCTTAAGGATGTCTGCGTTCAGCTGATTGCCGTTAACACCCCTTAAAAAACTTCAAGTCGAGCCTCAATAAAATGATGGCATATAAAAGTCTCCACTTTATAGGTTTAGTAGCTTCATACACGTTGCCGTTTCTTAGAACACTGATGCTGTCGTCTCTTGGCAGTGTCTATCAAAGGCAAACAGAAACAGAAACAGAAACAAGAAACAGAAAAGCGGATCTGCACTGCAGCACGCACACACTTCACTTGCAAAATTTGATATATGAGTTGTTTTTTTATTTTGTATGTATTTGTCTTATCTATATTCCAGAGGGGCGCAAAAAAGGATAAGGCCAGGGACCTTTGCTAGCAATGGCCCTGATGTTTAATAAGGCAAAATGATGGCCGTGCTGGGACTTGGCGGCATTGGTCCGCCTTGGCCATGAAAAGCACTGAGCGTTGCTATGGTGGCCCTAATGATGGCCGGAATGTTGGGCTTAAAAACAGCTGCCCAACATGGTAACGAATCAAGTCACAAGCATTTCATATGTCATAGCGAAGGACATCATCCCTGAAACGGCGACGACGAGCCCATGGCAAGGTGGTCTCCGAGCAGCAACATCAACAGCACCAACAACCATTAGAAACACACAAACCTATTCGGTGAAAGTTTTTGTATAAACATTCTCATCTTAGGTTTTTAAGTAATTTATTTGATATATAACAAATAGAAATAATTGCTACATTTTGTTTCTACCTAAGC
>JAEIGH010000098.1:0-279789 GCA_018903575.1 Drosophila saltans
TAAGGAATGGTTAATTTATTGGTTTTCTTAAAAATTTCTACGGTAGATTTTAATAAAAATACAACAGAAATTTATGCTTAATGTAATGCAATGTCCGTCAAATTAGCGTCGATGAGTTAGCAACGATCGGAACGGTGGAATTTTGGAACACTTTTTTATTTATTGATTATTTCCTTATTAAACAACTTTTTCGAACAAAATAAACTATAAAATAGTTAAGAATTCAATAATCTATTGTTCTTATTCATTTATGGGCGGTTTTGATTATGCTGGGTATAAAAAAAATACATGTGAAAAATCACAATTCGCCCCATAGCTCCATTCACAGAGAATTTAGGGACATGCACGGTATGCCAGTTTATGCTCCACATAATCATCTATATCTCCACCAAATTTGAAGAAAATCATTGGCAGGATGTTTGAGAAAAACGCTTATCAGTCCACCAACCTTTGGTTTTCCCCCATACAAAATGCGACAAAAAAATTTAGTTGCAATTGCTGGCAATATAACGGGCTACACAGAGAATGTAGGGTAATGCACGGTGCATGGGGCTATTTGTACATGCTTCAAGAGTATACAACATAAATTTTATCAAAATCATTGGCGCCGTTTTTGAGAAAAAGTCCCTAGTATGTGGGTGCCTCGGATGCAAAAATCTTACTGATAAGGGTGGCGCCCAGTTCGAAACCTGAACCAATTTTGGAACCTGCGTTGGTACCAGTGTTAAAAGATAAAACAAGGGATGCAATGAGATCGTGGGTAACTTTTCTAGAGAATGTAGGAATACGCATGTCCGTAAAATTAGCGACGGTCAGTTAGCCACGGTCGGAACGGTGGAATTTTGGACCATTTTTTATATTCTTATTTTTCAATTATCTGGACAATTAGGCACTTTTTTAAATAAAATAAACTGCAGAATTGTTAAAAAACGCATAATCTATTGTTTTAATATGTGTGCAGGCAATTTGGGTCATTGCAGGTATTAATAATTTGCATATGAAAAATTGACTCTTTACATTTTTAAGCATATCTCTCTTCGCAGAGTTTGTCGGCATAAATGGAGTATGCCAGCTTATGCTCCACATATTCAGTTATATCCTTACCAAATTTGACAAAAATCTACCGAAGATTTTTTGAGAAAATTACTTATCAGTGAACCAACCTCTGGTTTTCTTCCATACAAGATGGTCAAAAAAAAATCATGATGTGATTGCTGGCGACATTTTGAGTCTCACAGAGTTTGTCGGCCAATGCACACTATACCATATTAATTGGTCAATTTTTACGATGGATTTCAGAAAGTTTTATCAAAATCTACCGCAGACATTTTGAGAAAAAGACCCAACTGTGGGGGTGCCTCAGGTGGCTAAAAATCATTGATAAGAGTGCCGCCAACTCCGGAGCCGGATCGTCGCTGACTTTTTCCGAGTTTGTCGGCATATGCACGGTAGTGCATTAGATTAAGCATAATTTTTTATATATTCTGCTGTATTTTTATCAAAATCTACCGCAGAAATTTTGAGAAAATCAATTTTTAATATTTTGATAAATGTCAAACTTAAATACGAGCAGCAGCGCCATGTCAATATGACCTGGCAAGGAATACAGTGAAATCGTGGTTAAGTTTTCTAGAGAATGTAGGAATATGCACGTTAGTGCATATTCTATATATTTCAGCCAATTTTCATTAAAATCATTGGCAGCAATTTTGAGAAAATCAATTTTTAATATGTTGATAAATGTCAAATTCAAAAGCAACAGCAGGGCCATGTCGATAAGTTATCAGAATAAGGGCGACGCAAACTTTTTCGTAAATAGGGGCATCCCACAAAATGCTAAGTGGCAACTTCCACGCTGCCATTCATTCAAACGCAATTAATTGGTTGGCAGGAATGGAGGACAACTCGAAAGCGGTGCAATGCACATAAAAACCTATGTAAGTAGAAATTTTATTTAATGCGTATATGTATGCATGTATAAATATATTTATATGATTTATATTAATAATATACACTCCGCGTCATCAGGTTAGCGCCCCCACTCTCTCCACATGTATTTTCTAATTTTTACTTTCCCATTGCACTGGATTTCGTAATAGTTTTTTGTAGTTGTTACAATACTTATTTGTGATCATTATGGCAAGAGAAGAAAGCTTCTTAGAAGAACCGTTATATATTTTTTCGCGTTTTGCTTTATTCTCGACGAAAAAGCTTGCCCTTTTTGTGCGTCATCAGATTAGCGCCCCCAAATGCAATTTTAGTTATCTCGCTTAATCTAGCAATTACGGTCACGAAATTTTTTTTGTATCACAGGTCAATTATATTCTTCAGTTTACCGTTTAATATGGGAAAAAAAATCAATTTTATCTGTGGAAGAAAAATCAAAGATTGAAGCTTACTCGGAATTGGGCCTGTCAGTGCATAAAATTGCCAAAAGAACTGGCAGGCACAGGAAAACTATATCCAATTTTCTTCAAAATAAGGAGAAATACGGAATGAACTATAAAGGGGGAAACAATCGAGTAGTTTCCCAAACAGATAAACGGAGAATACTACGGGGAGCATCAAAAACTAATGTAAAAGCGAGTGTATCCAGTGTGCTCAGAGTTATTCGGGAAGCTGAACACTTGCAGCGACGGAAACTAAAAAAGAAACCGCCACTTAATCACCTGCGGAAAGAAGCTCGCCTTAATTTTGCCCAAGCCCATAAGGATTGGACTTCACGATGGAAGTATGTCGTTTTTTCAGACGAGAAAAAGTTTAATTTTGAAGGCCCTGATGGGTATAATTATTACTTCCACGATCTCCGCAAAGAGGAGCATCATTTGGACTGTTTGCACAGTCGAATCGGAGGTGTAAGGGGAGCCATCTCTTATTACGGAGTTGCAGTTCTTGACATCGCGAATGAATGCGGAGAACTACAGAGACGTGCTAAAAACAGAATTTCCCCAAATAAAAAAGACATTTGGGAATTTGCAGTGGTATTTCCAGCAGGACAATGCCCCAATACACACCGCCAGGACCGTCAAAATTTGGATGCAGAGCCAAAATGTAGAAGTGCTTGGATGGCCCCAATACTGGCCGGACCTAAATATTATAGAGAATGTCTGGGGATGGTTAGCTATGAAGGTCTACGAGTCCTGAAAGCAATGTAATTCAAAATCGGACCTTATAAAAGGCATTAAAGACGCTTGGTCGTTAATTTCATTAAATTACATTGCTAAATTTTATTTTAAATATTATTTCTCCTCACTTTTCTCCTTCTTCTTTACGTATTGTACTCTTTGACTTCCTGCGAACTGTTCTTCACTCCTAATTGTCTAATCTTCATCTATTTTCTTCTTTTTTGTTTTGGCCTGCGGCCACCTTACTTTTAATTTACTCCTTAGTTTTTAATTCTTATATTTTAATTAGTTAAGTCATTTGCATTAGTTAAGTTGACTTTAAAATAAATAAATAAATAAATTGTATGATTCGATGCCTAATCGAATTTTCGAAGTTATAACAACCAAAGGCGGGACCACCCATTATTAATTTGTTAAAAATATCAAGTATTTTAGTTAAAAACTAAAAAAAAGTGTCTTACATTTCACTAAGATTTATATTTTTTGACCTATCTCTGATGGCGCTAACCTGATGAACAAATTTTCAATACCCTTTTTTCATACTTCTTTCAAGAAAAATTAAAATAAATTAATCTTATAACTTTCAATATTGAAATTTGTCTTATTTTAAAGAGAATTCACTGAATTATGGTGTAAAAAAATTTCAGTCTATTATTCCAAACGGTTTGGAAAATATTTAACATTTACGGTGAGTGTAAGGGGGCGCTAACCTGATGACGCGCAGTGTACATACATATGTATGTATATATACATATAAGTTAACGCCCCTTGTTACCTTAGTAGGCTTTTACTAAAATATTAGCCCAGAAAGCACACTACGGAATTGTGTATAATTTTTCAGACAATTTTCTCACATAAATCCCATCTGATTTTAGCTAAACATTGCTGACAACCCCCACATTTGAAGCCAGAATCAATTCATTCGAATACAAAACTAAAACAAATAAACCGAATAAAGTACAATTGTCAGCTATCTGAAAAACATAGTGCTAAATTAAATAAAACTTTTGTAAAACTCTCAACACCCGAACCCGACGTTAACTGGCGCCTGAGCAGGGACCCTCACCATACACCGTGAGGGATTTCCACAAGTGTGAAGAAAACAAAAAAAGCTGAGTAAAGGAAAAAAGTGAAAAAAAAACTATTAAAAAAAAAAAAACAAAAATAAGAAAAAAAACTAACGCAAATCCTGAAATTGTGTAACAAGCTGGAAAAACAGGTAATTTTTCGACAAGAGTGCATTTGGAGTATATTGGAGACATAAAACAATAAATGAAACCAATATAATACTTATTAAAAGAAAATTATAAAAAAATATAAATTTTTTTCAATTACATAACGAGGACAAACCATCGAGCCTACGTGTTCGTTGGAATGAAGCCGAGATAACATATTGACTATATTTCCAATTTTTCCTAAAAGAAAAAAAAGAGAAATGGAAGAAATAATGTCAACTTTGGCTGTTTTAAAGGAAACCATGGTGAGGGTACAAACGCAATTAGGAGAAATAAGGGATGACTTAAAGAAACAAAACGAAAGAATCACTAAACTAGAAAATGACCACGATACACCGAATCTAGCTCTAGAGCAACAACGACCACTTGCACGACCTAGAACTGAGCATGTTTTAAAAGAGATTACCATTTTGCCCGATTGCGTGAAGGAATTGTAAGTTTTTGATGGCTATTCAGAAAAGTATGCTTCTTGGTTGAATAGAGTTGAATCTGTTTTAAGGGAATACGAAATAGTTAGGGGAAAACCTCTATTCCGCTCTATTATTTTGCATATTAGGCAGAAAATTAGGGGGAGTGATGAAACAGCACTGTGGTCATATAATGTTGCGGACGATGATTGGTCGGAGACTAAAAGAATACTTGCCCTCCATTATGCTGATAAGAGAGATATACGCACGCTAGAATATCAACTAAGTAGAATGACTCAGGGAATTAACTCTGTGGGTTTTTTTATAGTCAGGTTAACCAACATTTTTCCTTAATAATCGGTTGCTTAAAAAATGGAAAATACTCTGTAGAAGTAACCAACACACTGATTGAACACCACCGAGACATGGCATTAGACGTGTTTATAAGGGTAAATATATAAGGATAAAGTTTGTTAGCGCATATTCTTCCACGAGACTATTTCCAAGTGGCCATTCCTTTATCCCTCGACAAAACGCTCCTAGTTATCAGAACACCATAAGATACACAGCTCCAAGGCCAGCCATCAAAATGGAAAATAGATCTGGTCAATTACGTCAGAATTACTCTAGTAACCATAATAAATAATAAATAATAAAATAATAATAATAAACGCGGAAGTAGCTCAACCAATCCTTTTAGTAAAATACAACGCTTACACCATTTAGAAGTCGAGAGGGATGCCTCAGAAGTTGACTTTCAGGATAAGACAAATGACACGTTTTACGAAAACATTCATGTTGTTAAGGACCAGGATGTTCCTGGCGAAAATAAGGAACACGAACAACAAAAAATTTTATAACGGGTGCCTCTGTAGCGTACCATACCTAGTTTACACTACGTGTGAAGGAAAAATGTTAGAATTTCTAGTTGATACAGGAGCGAATAAAAATTTCATTAATTCTAAAATAGCGCAAGGTACATTGAAAACATTAAAAGCAGTTATTGACATACAGATACCTTTACTTGCAAAACCATCACGTTGCATTAACCCACTTCTTGTTGGTGCTCACCCATTACCTACTGAACAGGTCCTCGATTCTTTGATTAAAGATTCGTTCAAACCACTTTCCCCTAGCGAATACGTAAAAACACAGATCCAAGCTGAAGTCAGAACTAGCACACAGGAGCCAATTTATACTAAATATTACTCATATCCTTTTTACATGCGTGAAGAAATAGAGAAACAAGTTAAAGAACTTTTACAAAATGGTATCATTCAACCGTCTAATAGCCCATACAATTCACCAGTTTGGATAGTACCAAAAAAAATCAAAACCAAATGTTGAAAAACAATATCGCATGGTGATTGACTTTAAGCGGCTTAACGCAGTTACAATTTCAGATACTTATCCCATACCCGACATTACGTCTACATTAGCAAGTTTGAGAAACGCGAAATTCTTTACGACTTTAGATTTGACATCTGGATTTCATCAAATACGAATGAAAAAAGAAGATAGAAAGAAAGCAGCATTTTCTGCATTAAATGGAAAATATGAGTTCCTTAGACTTCCGTTTGGGCTGAAAAACGCATCTGCAATCTTCCTAAGAATGATCGACGATGTGCGTAGGGATCATATAGGTAAGATTTCTTATGTCTATATCGATGACATAATAGGAACATTCCAGGGCTCATAGAAATGCAAGAGAAATGAAGTTACAAATATTGGCAAAATTTTAAAATTGATCAAGGAACAAATTCATATATGCCAAATTTGTAAGCTTCACAAGTATGATAGGCCCACTAATAAACCACATTTACAACCCACTCTTATACCCACCTACCCGTGCGAAATTCTTCACATTGATTTATTCATGCTAGAAAAACAAAAATTTCTAAGCTGTATCGACAAATTTTCGAAATTCGCTAAATTATTTCCTATTGATTCTAAGTCAGCAATCAGCTTGCGAGAAAAATTGGCAGAAATCTTACATTACTTCACTGCACCTAAACTTATAGTCTCCGATAACGAAAGGGGTTTCTTGTGTCCCACCATACTTAATTTTCTTAAATCGCTGGAGTTACATCTTTACCACACACCTACACAGAAAAGCGAGGTTAATGGTCAGGTAGAAAGATTCGACTCTACATTCCTGGAAATATATAGGTGTTTAAAAACACAGCGCCCAGAATTAAAAATGATCGAGTTAGTTTTTATAGCGGTCGATAGATACAATAACTCTATTCATTCGGTAACAAAACGGAAACCGGTAGATATTTTTTTAAACAGAACTTCGCGGATAAATGATAAAGACCTCACTGATTTTAAAAGGCAAACAAAAGACGACATTAGGGGACTGATCGAACATCGCCAGAAAGTGGTTCTTAAGAGAGAAAATAAAAAGCGTTCAGAACCTGAAAAATATGTAGAGGGAAACTCAGTGTATGTAGCCAATAAACAGATAAAGACCAAGGAGAAAAAACTGTTTAATCTAGAAGAAGTGAAAAATGACAGAACCGTTACAGTACAAACGAGACCTGGGAAAATTTTTCACAAATCTCACTTGAGAAGATAAAATGATGGAAATCTAAGTATGTCGTCTTTTTGAACACTAAGTTGCATTGAAAACACATTCGGTTGACAAGCGCTTCACAATCTTCTATTTCTATTATTGAGATAAAAGAATTGAATTAACAAAAAAAAAAAAAAAGAGATCTCTACCGAAGATAGTTTTCCGTATTGTCTGGACTTGCAACACTCAATATGGTTTTCCTACACATATGGAGAAGTACGACGATCTACAACTGCTGAACGAGTTTGCTTGCATGCCAGGTCTTTAGAAGGAAGGAAGTACACAACACAGTTTCTTATCGGACGCCAGGCAAATCGAAAGCAATTGAATGATGGAATGGTCTTCGTCACTACCTTTAATAGAGGGACCGCATTCTCACTGAGGACTGGAATTGAGAGGAGTACAGCGGCAAGTCTGTGCTCTTTAAGATGACTTGATTCATCAATTAACTGGTCGTCGGTGGGACGATTACAACAGCCGGTGTTAATAATCTGGAGGACCGTCTGAAAAATTTTACTAAAGGGCTTTTACAACTTCAATATTTTGGACTTTTACAAGCTGCAACAATCCAATAATCTGCGGGACGCAGATCTTGAAGGAGGGAGGAGTCAACGCCCCTTATTACCTTCGTAGGCTATTACTAAAATATTAGCCCAGAAAGCGCACTACGGAATTGTGTATAATTGTTCACACAATTTTCGCACATAATTCCCTACTGGTTTTAGCTAAACAGTACTGACATCCCCTATGGGGGAAGCCAGAATCAATTCATTCGAATACCAAACCAAAACAAAGTCTGACCGAATAAAGTACAATTGTCAGCTATCTGAAAAACATAGTGCTAAATTAAATAAAACTGTTGTAAAACTCTCAACACCCGAACCCGACGTTAACTTGTATATACATATACATACATACGACATTTCCTTTTAATTTCACAACATATTTCATTTCTTCTCTTTGCAGATCTTCAACATGTATGTTGACGCTGGCGCGCAAGAGGCGGCCATTAAAAGAAGGCCCCGGCGCAAGCGACGACTTCCCAGTAAGGCGTCAAGAAACTTGCTGACGGCATCAGTAGCGGCAGTGGTAGAGAACGCGAGGGCGGCAGAGATCCTGGCGGCAGAGACCCCGGTGGCAGAGACTCAGGCTGCTACAGAGAATCAGGCGTCACTACCTTGGGCAGCAAAGACTCAATTACGCCAATAGCATCAGTTTGTGAACGACGAACTTAAATCTATTTTATTTTTCGCGAAGTCTTGGTGACAAAAAAGCAATAAGCAGCGATTCAACACTACTTGAACACACACAGTTTTTGAATTAAGTCCAGCACTCATCCAGTGCACTGAACTCCAACTGGGGAACTTTGGTCTAAGTTTTAAGAAAATCACTTAACTTTGAAACAACGAAAAGTAGCTGTATTTAAATATATAAAGAAAAGCAATTACTTTTTATCTTTCAAAAATAAGGTATCGAAGTATTATTTTCTTTTTCCACAGTGCCAATATTTTTCCTCACCATTAATAGGTAATAAAAAAAATACTCAATAAATATACATATTATGTAATTGGTTAATTGGCATTATATGGTACAAAGGAAAAAAAGTACGTAAATTTAAGATTATTAAGATAATAAATTAATAAATACAAGTAAATCAAGAACTCATTTTTATTTCGTATTTAATTCAAATTTACATGTGTTCATCATTGTAGATATTATTCTTATATTATATAACGTATAAAAAGGTATCCAGATATTATAAAATGGTATTGTTTTATTGGCACGTCTGTGCTCTTTGTAGGTTTTATTCAGATTGTTCAATTTATGTGTATAATGCTTATGCTGCTTATTGGCAGCTACAAAATGTATATATGTACAGTGGACTCTCGTTAATTCAAACCTGCGATAATTCGAACCTCTCTGTAATTCGAAGTTATCACGAGTCCCCTACAAAATCTCTTGATATTTCGAATTTTGTCCATACATTTTCATGCACTCGGTAATTCGAACGAAAAAATCATTGGTACGACGCGGTAATTCGAACTCATATGGTCAAACCCTCGACAATTCAAAGTTTCTTGGTGTGTTAGTAAGAACTTTGGCTTTTAACAGTTAAATAAATAATTACGAATGATGAAGAACCATCAATGGTACTAGTAGGTAAAATCAGCGGTGTGAGTTTTTTTGAGTTTTTTAAATATGTAAAACATATGCAGTTAAACAAAAACATTTGATAATTCGACGTATTTTTAATTTTCTCTCAAAAATTTCGAACCATTTAATATTTCGAACTCTCGATAATTCGAAATATTTTAAAAGTCCCTTGAATTTCGAATTAACAAGAGTCGACTGTATATATATATAGAAAGAGAGAGTGTACTCACATGTTTGGTCACACATTCTTGGTGAGACCAAAATGCAAGCTCAGCATATTTAGGCTGGCTTGCCAGCACAGTTCATTTATGTAAACACATACATATATACAGAACGAAATGTATGCATGCAAGTTTGCGTGCATACATTCAATTGTTCTTATATATGAATATATGTATATATTTATAATTATTTATTGCTTGCAACAGAGTATTACAAGCTGTGCTGAATGATTTTAATTATAACATGTGAATACACTACAAACGATACAAAACTGTGCATCTAATGCAGAATATAATGATTAGAATAATTAAAAAAATTACAATTGTTTATATTTTTTTTTTTTTGGACAACGCATTTTGTAAACACATTTTTAAAAAAGTTTTTAAAAAAGTACTTAAATTTAAGATTATTAAGTTGAGAAATTTAAGTAAACAAAATGAAAGAACTCATTTTTATACCCTTGCAGAGGGTATTATAAAATTGGTCAGATGTTTGTAACGCATAGAAATATACGTTTCCGACCCCGTAAAGTATATACATATATTCTTGATCAGCATCAATAGCAGAGTCGATTGAGACATGTCCGTCTGTCTGTTTGAATCGCGATGACAGCCTCAAATTTTAAGCTACATGGTTGAAACATGAAAAGTTAAGTTCCTTAATCGATCATCCAGATCAAGTTTAAAAATTAGTCGGATCGGATAATTATCACCGGAGCTATTAACTAAAACGCGGAGGTACCTCGAGTAAAATAAGCAATTTTCTTTGGCAGCAAAGAAACAAAAACAAATTCCAAGAAATCTGCTGTACAAACACAAAAGACCCGAGTTCGAATCCGCGCGGCACCAAAAAGGAAATATATAAAATTATTATTTTTTTTGTTGTTGCATTTAAATTCAATTTTTACCCATACACCCTACACCAAGTATGAACAAGATCGGATAGTTATTAAGGTTACAAATCAATAAGCATCTTTTGATAGATATTAAATGTATTTTAATGCTCACGCACACACATACATATGCAAAAATTCAACCACCACGCGGTGTGAAAAATTTTAGTTGTGTTCTTACACAGAATGTCGAATAAGCTAATGCTAGCTAAGTAAGGACGGTGGCGTAGTATGTAGAGATCGGTGGCACGATGGGCTCGGTGTTTGATGGTTCGAATGCTCGGTGAAGAAGTGAAAATATTTAGATGTGTTTTTTCTTCCTTTTTGTTTTTTTATACCCTTGCAAGGGTATATTAATTTTGGTCAAAAGTTTGCAACGCACAGAAAGAAGCGTTTCCGACTATATAAAGTATATATATTCTTGATCAGCATGACGAGCTGAGTTGATATAGCCATGTCCGTCTGTCTGTCTGGATCAACAGCTTCTCCTCCAAAACTTTTAAAGCTACAGAGCTGAAATTTTGCATCCAGGCTTCTTTTTGCTGCAGGCATTGTATATCTCGGAATCATCCTGATCGGATGACTATATCATATAGCTCCAATAGGAACGATCGGTCAAGAATAGAATTAAACTTCAATAACTTTGTTGTTTTTCAATCAATTGTTACGAAATTCATAAGTTTAATACACCTCTAAACAAATCCACCAAGTTTGATCAGAATCGGTTGACTATATCATATAGCTCCCATAGGAACGATCGGTCAAGAATATAGTCTTAGAGCAATAACTTGGGTGTTTTGAAAGCGATTGTCACGAAACTTGGTTTTTGGAAGTTTAGTATATATAGAAATGTCTGTGCTAAGTTTCAGACAAATCGGTTATCTATGTGCTGTAGCTCCCATAGGAACAATCGGCCCAAAAATTTTTATTTTCGAAATACTTTTTTTTCTCATGCTACAAACATTAAATGTAGGTTTGACTTGTTTTATATGCTTTCTAATGATTTGGTCACATTATAAATGTGTATATATTTAAATTGTTAAATAACAGTTTGCAAGGGTATACGAACTTCGGCACGGCCGAAGTTAGCCCATCCTTCTAGTTTTTTTTTGATTTTGTTAAACATTTATACCAAATATTTTGCTGCAAGGGTATACAAACTTCGTCAGAGCCGAAGTTAGCTTCTTTTTATATTTTTCTTCGTATTTAATTCAAATGTACAAGTATTCATCATTGTAGATTTTATTCTAATATTATATAACGATACAAAAATGATTAGAGTTATTAAAAAATATCAAAGAAGCTAACTTCGGCTCTGCCGATGCCAT
The DNA here is from genome assembly GCA_018903575.1 of Drosophila saltans. Taxonomy (NCBI): domain Eukaryota; kingdom Metazoa; phylum Arthropoda; class Insecta; order Diptera; family Drosophilidae; genus Drosophila; species Drosophila saltans. The sequence continues at coordinate 11,939 of JAEIGH010000098.1, forward strand.
TGCATCTCGCTCTGTCAATTTTGTTCTGTGCAACAACACAACGCAAATGTTTCTGTCTCTCTCACACACCGCGTGGTGACGAATTTTTGCATATGTGTGTGTGTGTGTGATTGCTTGGAATTTGTTTTTGTTTCTTTGCTGCCAAAGAAAATTGCTTATTTTACTCGAGGTACCTCCACGTTTTAGTTAATAACTCCGGTGATAATCATCCGATCCGACTAATTTTTAAACTTAACCTACATCATCGATTGAGGAACTTAACTTTTCATGTTTCAACCATGTAGCTTAAAATTTAAGCTCGAAAACGTCTGGCTAAACAGACAGACGGACGGACAGACGGACGGACGGACAGACGGACAGACGGACAGACGGACAGACGGACATGTCTCAATCGACTCGGCTGTTGATGCTGATCAAGAATATATATACTTTATGGGGTCGGAAACGTATATTTCTATGCGTTACAAACATCTGACCAATTTTATAATACCCTCTGCAAGGGTATAAAAATTACTTTACAATATTTATATATTTTTTTTTTGACAACGCATAAGCAAAGATTTTGAAAACTCATTTTGTTGGTGTTACATTTGTTAATATTGTAATGTGTATAGTGTTTGTCTTAAACTAGTAGACAATTTTTTTTTAATAGTGGAGAACAGAAAAAGATCTTAGTCTATATATTTATATATGTAATTGGACAAACACATTGTAACGAAATTTTATTTATTATTTCGCAAATAAAGATGTTTTATTGACGAATGGCACCAAAAATGATCCTCCTTGATTTATGGCCAACAGCTTTGCGTTTCGTCGAACCGGAAAACAGAAGAAAGATTAAAGTTGGTCGTCCAGAGTTCCTTTGGAGTTGCCAGTCATGAGGTGACCGACTTGTTATCGGTGGGCGTTCGAAGCGCCAGATTTGAACTGAAAAGCCTATCGACGTTACAATATGTTGTAGTTTTTTAATTTCATATCAAGAGTTAACGATATTCTTAAAATCGAATGAAATATTGCTGAATGGTAGGTTTCAAATAAAGAAGCATGAAAATTGATTTAAATTTCCTTACCCTAATGTTGACAATTAACTATTATTGGCTGATTGTGGTAGTGTTTTTTTATTGGTAGTGATTTGGTAAATGCATTTCAAACTGCTGAATTCCCTTATTCCGTATAATTATTGGGTTTGCTTCTACATTTTTTGGCATGAAAGAAATAGGAGGAGATTATTTTAGAAATACAATTCGTTCATATTGATCCTGTTTTTCAAGTGCAGCCATGCAGTCATTCTGAGAATTGCACGTTGCACCGTCAGCATTATTGGTGTTGATCGAGGCGCACTATCAGCCAGGGGCAAGGGATTGCCCTTCAAAATTTGCGGTGGGCCAGCTCCAGGTAATGGTGTAGATGGTGTTGTCACTGGACTCACTAAGGAAGTACAATCAAAAGCAGGGCCAGCCTCAACGGAAGGCAAAAACTGAAAACTGCTGAAGTAATCATCTAAAACGAACTTGCCCACCTGCAAAAGAAAGTTAAGAAGATTAACAATAATTCAAGAAAAGCCTTCTTTAACTCACCCCAACTAAGTCACAGCAATCGCCGGTTAGCTTGGTCACATAATAATCATCACAGTCGGTGATTAGTATACAATTACAAAACAAAAGGACATTATGAAATTTATTTGGCATTATGAAATTTATTAGGCCTTTCAAAAGCTGCCTGCTCCCAGGATACTACTGCAACCTGTTGTCACCCAACAAATTTGATACCTCCCAAGATGTTTTCGAACTAAACGGTGCAATGATTACAGTACCTTTGGGTTAGCATACCTTGGGTCTAAGCTGGCAGCTGTTCCTCTTGATTTCTCACTTGACTTTTTGACTTGCAACTTGATACAAGGGAATTTGCTTGCGCTTTGAAATTTAAATTGATGATTGATATTTTTAAAATAAATTAAATTATTTAATCGAACCACTAAAATATATTAATTTATATATGGATTCAAAATGTATATGGAACAGGGAAACTTACCTATAGGCAAAAGCTGGCAACAAATAGCTGGGATATATCCTTGGGGGCTAAAAAATGTTGTATATATGCATACATATATTTAGCTTAGCAAGAATTCCTGATTATGGTGATATCCAATCCAATCACAATAACGTTTGGGACTGTTGCTGGGGAATTTAAAAGTAAATTAAATTATTATTAAATTTTTGGTTCCTTTTTCAAAATGAACTATTTTCCGCACCACCTATGAGGTACAGTTTATGGCGGGTTTTTTTTATAGTGGTTTCCCCGGTAGGCATAATCCACTTTTTAACAACTAAATTAAAGGAAAAGCAGATTCAGTATTACATTTCATTTGGACAGACCAATTGACTTTAAAACTGGTATGCGTGGTATGCGTATGGTATCAAGTCCGACTAACCGAAATCGACAGAACCACACTTATTACAGCATATTTAGTCTGTCTCAGGCTATCGCAGTTATGAACTCAACGTCTCCAAGTTTTGATGTCACACACTGGGTCAATTTATCCATAGTTAGCAAATTGAATCAAATGCTTCTTTTCCAATTATGTTGAATATAGTTGGGTAAGAGCATGGCAAAATAAGAGCTTGTCTGTAAGGTAGTCTACTCGGCTGCCAAACTAGCTCTTCTATGATTGCAATGAGTGCGAGTGAAATGGCACGTAGTACATGAGTGCGACTGAAAGGCACTGCTGTGAGTTGATTAACCCCTTGTTGCCTGTTGGGGTAGAAAATAGCCTACAATTATGCATTGAGCCGATGTTATTCTTGTGTTTATAATTTTATTTTTAGTAATTTTAAATTTCCAAGTAAACGTTGTTTTTGATTCTTAATATTGTTTTTGCATTTTAATACATATTCCGTCACCTCATCGACATCATAGTCTCCTGGAAATTCTGGAATGTTACTGGCGACATCAAATGCTATGTCTTCAGGCTCTTTATTTTCTTTATTAGCCACCGAAGAGTAGTCTAAATTCAACCAATGCACTATGGGTAAAAAGACCGATATTTTGGCATAAACCTATTTTTTTTTTGTTTTCGAATCCGCTAATTGTTTTGTTTTTCTCATTAGGAAGATTCCAATAGACGTAAAAACCATTTTTATAAAATTTCGGGGACTACCCCTAATGTTTTAAGCTTCGTCAAAGTCAGCTGATTCAGGGTTGCATGGTGAATTGCAAAAAGCGCGGGAAGTCATGCTCAACTTTCGGTGTAAACAAACCATTGAAATTAAAATTTATGGAAAAGTTTAATTATGGAAAGTCTTTCTGAAGGTATGCCAAATAATATGTTTCATAAGATGTTGTGCTACTTGTGATTTAATGTGAAATCGTCCAATGTGTTGCTAATTGTATTTTCAGCCGTAACCTTATAAATATTTGTGTGTTTCGTGGAAGATAACTTATAACATTAGAGTCCATTGTGAAATGTTTAACTAACAAGGTATCCATTAAACTTTACTTAATCAAATGTTATAAAGATTTTTTGCTCCTTTTTGCTCCATTTAGCCAAATATCGTATGTTGCAGATACATACGAGATTAGCAATTCGATTTTGCTAGAAGTTTGGAACACCAACAATAGGCAAGAAAGCGCTGTCAGAAACTACATATTAGAAAATGTAAACAGCGAAAATATATCGGATGTGCAACTGGACATTATTAAGCAAAAAGTCCAGAATTTTATATCATTCATCAAATATAATTTGCGAAAATGTAATCGAAATCTGAATCGATTTAAGCAAAAACATACGCTTTGGCTAGCGTTTAGTTTTAAGCTCACGATACACTGCCACAACAATAAAAAGAATACGGGAGGTCGGAAGAGCTTAAACTATAACGAAGCAGGACCCCGATTAAAGAGGAAGTTAGCTTTTACATGCCGCATTGGTTTCGTCAAAGAAATCAAAAGAAACCGATCAAACTTATGTGTTGCAAAAAGCTATGAGCAGTGACAATTTACGTGAAATTAAAAATAAGCTATCATCCATTGAACTAGTACCCATAACTGCTGTGGTGGCATTGGAATTTTTAATTAAAAATGGGCTATCTAAACAACAATATCTCAACATAAAAGCATTAAATAAAAAGCATGGATGTGAAATTTATCCTCCCTACTCAGAAGTCAGCAAACTAAAATTGAAATGTAGACCGAAGGAAATCTACTATTCAGAAACTAAAGTAGAAGTTTCATTACAAAATTTGTTAGATCGCACAGTTGATCGGATTCTTTCAATGCAGCAAGATGTTCTCGAAATTTCCGGTACAACTCATTGTTCATTAATTTTAAGCTACGGCTTTGATGGATCTACAGGACAGAGTATATATAAGCAGAGATTTGACCAGGATTATCTTGTTGGCATAGACCAATCACTATTTGAAAATATCTGAAAATCCAATTTATTAAAGAAACCACGGATCTCATATTAAAAGAAAAATATAATTTGGACACTCAAATTAAAAATCTTCAAAATTTTGTTTATACTAACAAGGATAAAAACATATTTGTTGAATATAAGCTCTACATGACACTAATTGATGGAAAAGTTTTGAATGTTTTGACTAAAACCAATTCATGTCAATCATGTCCATTATGTGGTGCTAAACCAATACAATTGCTTAATACTACTGACTTTAACTCAAGTATATTCAATGTTAGTTCTATAAACCTTAAATATGGAGTAAGCCCTTTACACGCATGGATTTGTTTTCTGGAATTTGTTCTGAGAATATCTTATAGAATTGATGTAAAGAAATGGCGAGTCAAGGGATCTGAAAAAGAAAAGGTGTCATTACGTAAAACATATATACAACAACGAATGTGGAATGAAATGGGTCTAAATGTGGACAAACCCAAGCAAAATGGAATTGGTAATAGTAATGACGGCAATACTGCAAGGAGAGCATTTGCCAAATTCGAACTATTTTCATCCATTTTAAATTTTAATGCTGAAATACTTAAAAACTTTTATATTATTTTGATTACAATCTCTTGCGAGCATAAAGTGGACTCTGTCAAATTCAAAGTTTTTTGTATTGAAACATTTAAAATGTATACATATATCTACATACTCCTGGTACCCAATGACTCCAACAGTTCACAAAGTTTTAGTGCATGGTCACCAAATAATGGATAACTGCATACTTCCAGTTGGAGTTTTAGGAGAAAATGCATCCGAAGCACGCAATAAATTTTATAAAAAAGACAGATTATCCCATGCCAGAAAATGCAGCCGATTGGATAATATAACTGACGTATTTAAAAGAGCATTAGATTCTTCAGATCCGCTACTTTCATCCATTACCTTAAAGGAAAGACAAAATAGAAATAAGAAAAAGATTCTCCCACCAGAAGTTATCGCCCTTCTCGAAGGACCCGTTTTTTATAATTCGCAATCATTAGATAACAAAGATGATCAAACCGAGAATGAAGAAGAGGAAGAAGAACAAAATGTAACCTTTTCTGAACTGGACGGCATCGAATTGGAAGAAGAAAATGAAGACTATTAGAGTAAAATTAGCAGGTATTGTGTGACAATTAGAAAAAGAATCCTACGAATAATATCATATGTTTTGCTTTCAGATTTGGGAACGCATAAGTTAAATACAAAAATGTAATCCAAAATAAATATATTTTATATATTTAAGCACATAATAATATAATATATAATAATATATAATATTTATGAAATTGCTTGCAATCGTATCGCTATACTTAGGCCAATAAATCACATGTATGGGGGCGAAACTGAGGGCGTGGCCCAAATTGAAAAAAAAAAATCCAAAATTTTGTATTAATATTGCTAACGTGTGTGCCAAATTTTAAGTCTCTATCTTTAAATTTACAGTTAATGCCAAAATATCGGTCTTTTTACCCATAGTGCAATGGTCAGCATTTTCGTGTTTCACATTTCCACTGTCATTTAACAGATCTGTATTTTTAGCTGATAAATTATAATAGTTAAAGAAAACATAAAACGCAGAACATAGCTACCAACAATCACGATCAAAACATTGCTAAAACATGAAGCTGCACATGAGACAATTATTATTTATTAGTTTGAGTTCTTAATGTAATTTCTGAAATTTTATCATACCTGCAATATATTTTCTTAGCCTATACTTAAATTGGAGTGGGGTTGGATGGTCATATTGCCCACCCCTTGACCGCATGTTGCCAAAAAAAATTTTCAACAATGTCTTGATTGAGCCGACTTGTTAAAATATATTGCATTTTATATTTGTCACTTTTTGAAAAGGCAATCTGTGGGGTTTGTCAAACAAATTTGTGCTCATAATGTCTGACATTTTTGTCTAAATGTTTCGCTGAAAGTCAAGTTGTCTTCCATAAGGCTGTGATGATTTAATGCAATTCGATGTTGATAATTTTGAATTAAATACATCAAACCAATCATTTAGAGTTTTGAAAAGATCAGAAGTTTCACATACATTCTCAACGTCATAGCCCAGCGAATAGCAACGTCTTATTGAGCTGGCAGTTGTATTAGAGATACTTTCTGCTTTGCCAACAAACGAACATTAATGTGGTTTTCGTTAATCTTAAACGTTATTGACACATCTGATTTCGAACAATGGTTGATTGTTTGCTGGACAGTAGTCTTGGTTAATTTCTTTCCGTTGATAATTAATCCGGAACTGATGTAGTGGTTGCGAACCAACTTTAGTAAATGCGGTGTATCCGCAAAAACGAAAATTATAAGTTGGTCATCCGCTGGATGACTAAACCAGGTTTTTGCTAGAAAGAATAAAAATATGACATATGTTTCATTAACCTCTTGTAGCACACTTACTTTCAGATATACCAAGCTCTCTCCAAATAATTATTGTATATAAAGTATCCGCGTCCATTCGAGAGTTAAAATCAAAGAAAACTGGTTGATTCCAAGATTTTTTCAAGCCACGAACAAAAGCCATTTGTACTTGGTCACTTGGCTCATACACCATGTCCAATGAGCTGTCATATTCAAAATCAGCTGCAACCTTCATCTCGTCGAACGCCAAGACACAAACTTTATCGGCCTCATCCATTTCTTCATTTTTCATGAGGTCAATGCAAATATCTAGGGTACCCAGATTTATTTCCACGTCTGCTAACCATCTAAACAGCGTTGAACGACTTGGTAACGGAAATCCTTTTTTATAGAGATGGTTGTACGCTCGAGGGCCTGCGGCATGTAGGCAAATAGCTGCAGAAATGTCATCGTAAATAAAGTTGCATCTTTTTCCACCACTTTTTAATATTTCTATTTGGGTTTCCGTGAAAATTTTTGACAAGCTCTCTTTTAAGTGGCGACATTCCTCAATCTGCTGCCTATAGTCGTCTATTTCCTCCTGCATAGCACAAATCTTCTGCTTTAGACTCTCAATTTTTATTGACATACCATTATTTCTTTAAGAAAAATGTACATTGCGATTATTAATTTGTTTCTTTCCACATATAACAATAAATTTACTTACTCTGTTTGCGTGCCGGAATTATCGTAGCCTTCTTTAACATTAGTCGGGTTTCGATACGGAACTGCACCACTTTCTAATCTTTGCCTTTTCAACGGGCGCCCGTTAGAAGTTTCAGACTTCACCTCAGAATCTTTAAAATGTTTTTCACAGACCTTTGAAAAGTCACTGAGGCTGCACTGGAGGCTTTCTTCCCACAACTTCTTTTTTTTTTCATTTTTTCCCACGCGAAAAAATTTTACTTGTGGCCCATGACTGCCGCAAATAGCACAATACAATAATTCTGTGGCTATCGTAGGGTTAATTAAAAAAAATTAGAAAAAAATTTGTTCCCTCACAACTTTACTTGTTCAAAGTCGAGCGACAACTGAAATAAGACCTCGTCGTGAGCAGCGCTGCTGCCGATGGGACCACCTTATACTTATTTCATCATGCTCTTGCATCATGGCAAAACGAGTGCTTTCGTACAGACCATGGCAAAACGAGTGCTTTCGTCACGACAAGCACTTATTTTGCCATGGTACAGACAAGCTCTTATTTTGCCATGTCTTGCATCATCCTCTTTGACAAGCAAACGTGCAGTGTAGAGCTGGGCGGAACATCGATGTTATATCGATGTATCGATGTTTCACTTTAAAAATGAAACATCGATGTTCGTAAGCCGATGTTCGATGTTTTCGCAAATTTTGTACCATCACTCAGTAATTGCACGTGGAACGAAAGTGGTAAGTAAGAAACTTTTATGCATTAAAAAACTTTTCTACATTAAAAAAACCGATTAAGTATACCATTTTAATCGCATCGTTTAATAGTGAGTGAAAAACGAAGTTCAAAAATGAATGGATCTCAAACAACTGATAAGTTGAGTCATTATAATATTTTCATAATTTGATTTGTTTGAAAAACTCACAAAACTATTATGTTAAGTTAGCATTATATTTTCGTTATTTTATTTGTTTTTAAAAGCTTTAAATACTGCTAAGTTAAGTAATAATATTTTCTTAATTTAATTTGTTTTAAAAAAATCAAAATACTATTAATTTAAGTTATAATATGTTCATTTGTTTGGAAAACATTATTTTGTTATTTTTTTTATATATATTTTGAACAATGAAGTCAATACTAAATAGATGAAAAAAAAAAAATTCTTTTACTATCTTCGATGTTTAATCGATACATCGATGTTTTCAAATAAGAAACATCGATTTGGACAAACATCGATGTTGTGCCAGCTCTAGTGCAGTGGCAAAAGAGCTAGTAACCCCGAAGGCAAAGGCAGTCGAGTAGACTACTTTACGAAAGCATTCGTTTTGCCATGGGTAAAAGCAGCTCATTGAGGTGAACCGACTCACTCGGTCTTTTTTCGAAGTGAGCCAACTCACTTCGCATATGGCTCACTGGTTCACTTGCTGATAGCTCATGAGTCGATAGTGATCGCAACCAACTTGAAAAAACTGAAGTAAAATACGTGAGCAAAACTGAGCTAGTGTCCTAAAATGAGCAAGTGTGACAAAATGAGCTACTGAGCCATATTGAAGGAACAAGCTCAGTGGCTGAGATCAGTGAGCGATTAATTTTGGCTCACTCGCTCACTCAAGTATAATTTTGAATATTGCAAAATGAAAATGCCACAATTCAATTGTTATAGCCTTCTAGCAAACTTTGATAATAAGTTTAAAACTTATTAGCTTTAGTTCATGGGCCAAAAGGATCTAGAACGATAAATTCTAATTTTGTTTTGTTAATAAGAAGTACATAAAAATATCCTTTGCAACAATGAAGAACAATTAAGACGGTAGCAGTGCTGTTCAAAACTCAATAATAGCTTGTACTCTTCCTCGATATCAAATATGTTGTATTCCCGAGCATATGAGTGATCAGTTTTTACTTTCAAATCTAGAGTATGAGTTACATTTTCTGCAACTACTGAGAGTTCCAAACTCTTATTATCATTCTTTTGTAAGTGCGATTCGCGAATATTTTGTGGTCCACAGAAATCGCCTTTGAACAGACCTGCTTTCAACTTTTTTATGCCCTTTTTACACCAGCTTTCTTTATATTTTGAAAGTTTTTTATTAGACATTGTAGTAGAAGGAGTTTTACGATTTTCACCACGTTTCTTAGGCTTAGCTTTTATAATAGAACCGTGGACTATTGGTGAAAGTATTAATTCTGGGTGAGTAATTTCGATTTGTCTCGCCACAGAGTTTGAAAGTTTATCCATTTCATTACTGGGTCTTTTGTTTCTTTTATCAACCAAAATTCCCATCATATTCGTCCAAAATGACGCGAAGACATATTTGCCCAAAATGACCTCTGCCATTTTTGGGTGATAGTATTTATCTTCGTTATTTCCAGTAAACTGAGAAATAAAGTCTCTAATTTCATTCGCAAAGTTTTTGAAACGTAGTCTCAATTTACTCAATTTTTTGTGCGAAGGCGATACTCCCAATTTTTTTTTGAGTATACCGAATCAGGTATAGGAATACTATTATGATCGTCTAAATTAAATTCGGTTGAACGACCACCTGCAAAATATGAGATGGCATTGCGAACCATTTCATTTGTAGTAGGGGATAGAAGAATGGATACTAGATACTTAAACCGATCTTCGAAATCCTCAATGGTAAATATATTGTAAGCTAACCTAGCGCATTTCTTAAAAATGTTCTAAGTTCAATATTTTGCAATCCAACTGTGCTATCTATATCCGCACACTTTATTTTTGCATAGTGGCTTGTACAAAATTGAATACAAACATTTGGAAATGTTTCGCTATTACCGTACAAAAACTGATAGCATATTTCGTTGTATTCAATAAGGTCTAAGTTGCAGTACTCTTTAAGGATCGCTCCTATAATAGCGAAACTTATGTCACTTATGACTCGTTTGCAAAGAGGTATTTTTAATTTGTTCTCTTTGCATGATCTATGTAGTTCGCATAAAAAACGACCTATATCATAAGCTGTATGATTGGAGAGTATTGCATGTGCAATTCCATAAGTTAGAGACAACTCTGGAAGATGTGCAACTAAGGAATAAAGAAATATCCTTTTTTTTTTGCAATGTTAAGGGTTCTTACAACACCTCCTGTTGCATCTATGTACATATATGCAAAGTGTGTACATTAAGGTGTTTTTGTATAAGCCGTATATGCTCAATGTTTCATAGAAATACGTCCACCTTGAACGACAAATGTTGAATGTAATGAGCAAATCCATTACACAACATATCGTATGCATCTTTAAATGCATCTTTGTAAAACACGTTTTTGGCGTTTGCCTCCGATTTTATATTTCGATAAACTGATAAATTTGTATTTATAATTTGGTTTTCTACCAAAACTCTTTCATTATTCGTTTGCAGAGCCAGTTCACTTTTATATGCAAAGGCAGAGGTGCCTTTTAATTCTCGACTTTCGAGAAGAAAAATTAATGGCTCTTCATTGATTTTTTTTTTTTTTTTATTTATTGTATGGCATAATTCAAGACTTGTTGAGTAAAGTTGAACCATGCCATTGGAATTACCAGCAAATTTGTAGTAATTACAGGATGGATCTTTACAGTAGTTTGCATTAATTCTAACAGATTTGAACAGATAGCACACAGGCGTTTTTCAAAGAATAATATTTTCCCTGATTATGTGCTCTATACTTTTTTTTGTGTAAATAAAGTGCAACATTCAGTGAAAATATCTGAAAAGTGCTGCACTTCCATTTGCGGAATGTGATAGCTGCAAATCTTCATAAGTGATTGTAAGAAAAGGGGGTTTTCAATCATTTTAACATCTATATTGAAACTTTTATTTCCAACCCTGCAGTCTTTTCGGAAACATTTTAGCCTATTTCCGACAAGACTTTCATCCACAGGGTTAGAGGACAAATCTATAGTTAAACTACCCTTTTCTTTAACTAAAAGTTCGCGGTCAACAAAGTTGACTGCGTCGAATTTTGTTTCAGCACTTGACTTTAATAAAAATCGTTTAAAACATAAACTGATAGTCGCCTCTTTGGGCATCTACCGTTAATTTTAAAAAGCATATGCTTTCCATCTACTCTTTCATTAACAATGCGTGCAATTTCTAAATATTGCTGATCATTCCAGACTGATGTTTCATTTATTAGGCCTTTAGACATTGCTTCCTCTAAAGCAGCTCTATTGCCTATACTATTAACGAACCTATTACAAATGAGAAGTAAAAAAACAATAATGAATAACTTTGCGAATTTGAAAAAGATAGATAAGAATTTATTAATATATATTCATTGACCTACTTTGTTCAATAGGTGCCACCTATTAAGGGGTTATATCTACTTGCAAAAATCATGCTTTTCTGAAAAATATTCATGATGATACTGTTAATGAAATAAATATATAAACCAAATGATCATATAGAAATATAGAAATTTTAGAATCCGTTATGTTTTTCCAAAAATATTGGAACGCTTAGCTCCTGTAAGACATCTCCTGGGGCTTTTAGATGCTTCAGGTGTTCTTCGGCTGTGCGGGAGTGAACGATGACGTCAGCCAGATAGACCACGGCGGACTTCCAAGCTAGTCCGGTCAAGAGGTTCACCATGAGACGTTCGAAGGTGGCGGGCGCGTTGCATAGCCCAAACGGCATTACGTTGAACTCGAAAAGCCCAGCGTCACAAGTAAAAGCCGTCTTAGGGCGTGAAGATTCGTGCATCTGCACTTGCCAATACCCACTTTGTAGGTCCATTGTCGAAAACCATTTCGAACCATAGAGCGTCGCCAGAATGTCGTCCATCTTGGGCAGCGGGTACGAGTCCTTCAGGGTCACTTCGTTAAGGCGCCGGTAATCAACGCAGAATCTTGTCGATCCATCTTTCTTTTTTTACGAGCACAACGGATGACGACCATGGGCTAGCGGATGGGCGGATTACTCCCCGCTCTTGCATGTCCTTGACTAGCCGCTGTACTTCTGCCTTCCTAGAGATCGGTATTTGCCGAGTTATCTGCTTTATGGGAAGCGCCGGCCCAGTTTCGATACAGTGTGTAGCTAGGTCAGTACAGCCGGTCTTGTCGTCTCTCCAGGCGAAGATTCCTCGATATTTGTCCAAAAGCTCTCTGAGTGATTTTTGTTGTGGTGGTGGAAGCTCGGAACCACCGGGCAGATTCCACTCCACCGTAATTTCGCCTTTATCCCTTGGTGGTTCCACCGGCATCACTCTCACGGGCTCCACTTCACCTAGGAGAATGGCAGGGTGTAGAACTTTTCCATGCACGCGTTGTAAGGTGGCCGGATTTCACCTCGACAACGCCAGATGGCATAATAATTTCATCTGAAACTGTGGAACGTTCTCCCTTTTCAATCACCATCGCCTCTAGGGATTCTGTAAATGTACATTCCAGTTGTACTAGCGTAACAGAGTGCGGAGGCAAATAGCCGGGGGTCAGCAAATACACCGAGTGTCGGGTCAGCTCGTGGGCACCAAAAAGTGACAGAGCGCCCCAGCCAAACGTTAGTTTTAGCTGCTCCAGATCAACTACTGCTTTATGCTTTGGCAGGAAATCCATTCCAAACAGGTTTGGTGTGGCACCACCGACTATGTAAAAGGTGTGGCTTACGGATTTTCGCAGCATGTGCAGCTCGATATCCGCTTTTTGTGTTGACGTGAAGGTGGCCGATGACGGTCCATGTAGAGTCACGTGACACGGAGTGGTCACTGTTTTGTTGTTGTACAAATTTTCATTTTTACATAATTCTAAGAAATATAAAAGAAATACACAAAAACAATTTAATTTTTTTTAAATTTTAGCTTTGTAATAACCCTCTAGTACTGGTAACTAGTTCGTAGCTGGTGAAATCAATACTTACTAGGGTACCACCACTACTTACTTTGTTGACCCTAAGCAATGTATTTCATCATTTCGTTTTTTGTATGAAATGTCCGCAAAAAGGGTCAATCGCCACCACATCGTTTACCGCGAACTAGTGAAATGGGTCACCATAAAGGGCTAGTGACATGGGTACCCATGCCAGGGGTAGTGATGTAAGTACCCGTGAAAGGACTAGTTACATGATTACCCATGCCAGGGGTGGCGATGTAAGTACCCATGAAAGGACTAGTTACATGATTACCCATGCCAGGGGTGGTGAAAAGAGTACCTAGAATGAAAATAAATTAATATAGTTTTAATGAGATTTTATTTTCTATTTAAAAGTTGTCATTTTCATTTTTATTTTTGTTGACGCTATTGTTTTTAAAGAAGCGCTTCTTCTGCAGCTGCAATGCCTTTCGCAGTTGATCTTCAGGTGATCCACTGCCATCAACCAAATTTATTGCATCTAGGGAAAAAAAGTGAGGATTAAATTTTGTAATTAAATCGGCAATGAATTAAATAATACCTACCAAGCAATACTTTATAAAAAGCGCTCTCGTTTTTTAAGGCAGCTTTGCCTTGAACGCCATCAACATTGTATGCTAATACTACAGGATTAGCCATAATATTTTTAAGGTTTTTTAAAATTCCCCCAGCCATAATGTGGATCCTAATCGCATCAATCTGTAAACAAAATAGGAATTAGGATTTAAACAATTGAAACTGTGTTTATACTAACATAAAGCTCTCGGTTTGTGTCGTTTATTTCCATATTTATTTCGTTAAGGTCTTTCACGGTCTGAATAGGAAATTTTTTGGCCACTTTTTGCCCTTGCCCTTGCTGCTTTGTCATTCCTTTTATAGTGGCAGTCTGCTCGGAGGAAGCTTCTACAAGGACCTCAATTTTTTCTTGTGTTACTTTTTGGTCAACTAAATTTTAATATTGTTAGATTGAATATGTATAGGTATGCATATTTAACCAAAAGCTCATTAAATCGTACTTATACCTCTTAAAGAATGAATTTCTTCCACAAGAATATCCAATTTTTCCTGGACCACTTTCGTCTCAGCTGAAAAATTAATTAGTTAATTAATTAATTAATTAATAAATTTATTAGATCATTTTAAATAAAATATTGTGGCACACTTACCACGTGACGAACGAACTTGTTCTGCTAGTTCTAGAACAAGTTGTTCAAGGCGCCCAATAGTTGAAGAACAATTGCAGCTAGATATTTGATCTGAAAATTAAAAGATTTAGTACTTAATTTGTTTCTATTTATTCAAATTAATTAGCACGATTAAAGCACTTACGGTTATTAGAAAAGTCCATCCGCTTAATTTTCCTTTTTGGACTGCACGACATTTTTTTTTAAATTTGAATTATTCTAAAAAATAATCACTCACTTTTAATTGATTTGTAAAATCCATTTATAAAACACATAAATATTTTAAAATCAAAACACTCAATCTTCAATATGATGTAGTAAAGGCATTATAATAATATCTTGCAAAAAAGGGAGAACGACCGCCTTACAAGTCAATTGACTTAATTTACAAATTTCTTCTGATGGTGAAGGTTCTGCATCTGCTAGGTAAATACCTATGTCACAGGAGTTGAAGGGCTGAGTATAAAAGTTTCTGAGGTTAATAAATCGCCTTGCTTTAAATTGTTCCACAGAGTCTTCCATAACTGATACTATAACTACAGGTATATCTCCTTCAATATAACAGTAATTATTAGGTTCCTTTTGCATTAATGTGCTACCTTTAAAAATTATATATTTATTACTTTTGACGAGGTCTGATCTTGCTAAGACTGGTGAAAACTTCTCTTCGTCTATTCTCCTGTGAATTTGCTGTAAAATTTTTGTTGGCTTTCGAACGTAACTTTTAATATGTTGTAAATAATTCTCGAAAGCATATGCCGAACCGTTTACTGGATCGCCAACCTGCTCCACCGTTTGTTGTATATGGAGTAAACTATGGACGTTATATGAAACGCTATTTTCACCAAATATAATTGGAAAATTTTCCACAAAAAGCTGCAACATGCGCTGACAGGTTACCAAATTTGATTTTCTGTGGAATGGGCAGCACAACATTCTATATGCGCAATGGAGTAACTTAAACTCATAGTATTGGTCGTCAGATAGTTCATTTTTTAGTACGGAAATTCCTGTGTATAGTAAAAATTGTCTAAATTCTGTCGCTTTCCAGTTTGACAGTTCATTTAGGGATCTAGGCTTTCTTACAAATTTTCTTGGCATTTTTTTGCGCAAGTCAATTAATTTTTGCGATATATTATTTTTTTTTCTTGCATTAATTTATTACAAGTCTTGTTATTTATTAATCTCTCAAGAAATTTACGCATGACTCCTAAATCGATTAAATGCATACAATCCAATTGAATTTGGGTAACCATTTTAACATTTAGCGTTTCAAAAGGTGTAATTTTTGTCAAATAGTGCTTTGAGTGGTGATTAGAATATTTTCTATTTTTGAAGTCCTCGTCTGTTATTAAGTCTCCACTTTCTGTTTTGTATGTTAATACACCATTTATTTTTTTACCGACTTGAGTGCATTTCGAACATCCATGCGATGATGTATGTCCAGGAGTCCCACTGACGTAAGCCCTAGCTGGAGCATCACAAACAATGGCCCTAAGTTGTACTTCTAAGTGCTTTTCGTCTATATCTATTCCATTTTCCATCAAATCCTTTAACTCGCAAGTAAATTGGCTTAGAAATTCATCACAACTATAGGGCTTGGATTTTCCCAAATATATTCCAGCAGGAAATACCAGTAAATTTGGAATGTTTGTCAATTTTATTAATATGGGCCAAAGTTGTGTATTGGAACTTTTAAACAGAGGAATGCCGTCAATATTTATGTCAAAAATAATTTTGTTGTCATTACAATAAGTTGAGGTCAAAAGTTTATTAATTTGACTTTTTATGCCTATGTGTAAATAAAGACCTCCATCAATCCGTGTTATTTCTGATTGTAAACACACTTGTAAAACAAAACAAAAACTAAAGTACAACAACAATACAATACATACCGTGTCGGCTTTCGCTACGTTGTCTCCGTTCATTTCGCGTGTGTTTCGTTTGGGTGATTCTAAAGAAATGAAGACACACAAAGTTTACGCCACAACTCGAATACATTCGAATGTCTTCGGCTTCGCAAAAGTTTTCATTCCGTTTTACGCTTCATTCATTCTAACTCATTTCGTTGAATGCCATTAGTTATGAGACACAGTGTGGTTTGTCACTCACACACATTCAATTCATTGTGTGCTTCGTACTGAATCAGCTGAATTCATTCGAATACATTCAATTTTACGTATGCTGTGAGTGGACTCATGCAGACCTCTAGTGTATACACAAGAAAATTCGACCATATTTATACCCTTGCAGAGGATATTATAAAATTGGTCAGATGTTTGTAACGCATAGAAATATGCGTTTCCGACCCCATAAAGTATATATATTCTTGATCAGCATCAACAGCCGAGTCGATTGAGACATGTCCGTCTGTCCGTCTGTCCGTCCGTCCGTCTGTCCGTCTGTCTGTTTAGCCATGCGTTTTCGAGCTTAAATTTTAAGCTACATGGTTGAAACATGAAAAGTTAAGTTCCTTAATCGATCATCCAGATCAAGTTTAAAAATTAGTCGGATCGGATAATTATCACCGGAGTTATTAACTAAAACGTGGAGGTACCTCGAGTAAAATAAGAAATTTTCTTAGGCAGCAAAGAAACAAAAACAAATTCCAAGCAATCACGCACACACACACATATGCAAAAATTCGTCACCTCGCGGTGTGTGAGAGAGACAGAAACATTTGCGTTGTGTATTTGCACAGAACAAAATTGACAGAGCGAGATGCAATGGGTTTGCATATATATCGAATTAGGACGGTGGCGTAGTATGTGGAGATCGTTGGCACGATGGGCTTCGGTGTTTGATGGTTCAATGCTCGGTGAAGAAGTGAAAATTATTATATGTGTTTTTTTCTTTTTTGTTTTTATACCCTCTGGGTATTATAAAATTGGTCAGATGTTTGTAACGCATAGAAATATACGTTTCCGACCCCATAAAGTATATATATTCTTGATCAGCATCAACAGCCGAGTCGATTGAGACATGTCCGTCTGTCCGTCTGTCCGTCTGTCTGTTTGTTCGTCGCTTTTCGAGCTTAAATTTTAAGCTACGAAGTTGAAACTTGGTAGTTAGCTTTCTTAAAGGTGTAGGTAGACAAAGTATGAAAATCGGTCGGATCGGATTACTATATGATATATCCAATATCGGAATAATAGGGTTCCAATTAAAAATTTTGTATTTTTCTTTTGGAATATAAATCTAATTTGTACAAAAACACTACCCACCAAATTTGACTCAAATCGGATAATTATTACGGCTACAAATCAATAAAACAAATCATCAATGTAATCAATTTACTCCAGCAACAAAAAATTGCAAAGAAATCTGTCGTACCAACACAAGAGACCCGAGTTCGAATCCGCGCGGCACCAAATAAGAAATATATAAAATTATTGTTTTTTTGTTGTTGCATTTAAATTTAATTTGTATCCATACACTATACACCAAGTTTGAACTAAATCGGATAATTATTAAGGTTACAAACAATAATCATATTTGATAGAAATTAAATGTATTTTAATGCTCACGCACACACATACATATGCAAAACTTCAACCACCACGCGGTGTGTGAGAGAGACAGAATTATTTTAGTTGTGTTCTTACACAGAACGAAATTGAAAGAGCGAGATGCAATGGGTTTGCTATATATGTCGAATTAGCTTACGCTAGCAAAGTAATGACGGTGGCGTAGTGTGTAGAGATCGGTGGCACGATGGGCTTCGGCGTTTGATGGTTCAATGCTCGATGAAGAAGTGAAAATTTTTAGGTGTGTTTTTTCTTCCTTTTTGTTTTTTTTTTATTTTGATCGGCAGAGCCGAAGTTAGCTTCTTTGATATTTATACCCTTGCAGAGGGTATTATAAAATTGGTCAGATGTTTGTAACGCATAGAAATATATGTTTCCGACCCCATAAAGTATATATATTCTTGATCAGCATCAATAGCCGAGTTGATTGAGACATGTCCGTCTGTCCGTCCGTCCGTCTGTCTGTTTCTATCAACTTTTAGATAGTTAAATTTTAAGCTACATAGTTGAAACATGAAAAGTTAACTTCCTCAATCCTTTGTGTAGGTAGAGTTTAAAAATTAGTCGGATCGGATAATTATCACCGGAGCTATTAACTAAAACGTGGAGGTACCTCGAGAAAAATAAGCAATTTTCTTTGGCAGCAAAGAAACAAAAGCAAATTCCAAGAAATCTGCCGTACAAACACAAAAGACCCGAGTTCGAATCCGCGCGGCACCAAATGAGAAATATATAAAATTATTGTTTTTGTTGTTGCATCTAAATTCAATTTTGACCCATACACCCTACACCAAGTTTGAACAAGATCGGATAATTATTAAGGTTACAAATCAATAATCATATTTGATAGAAATTAAATGTACATACATACATATGCAAAAATTCAACCACCACGCGGTGTGTGAGAGAGACAGAAATATTTTAGTTGTGTTCTTACACAGAACTAAATTGAAAGAGCGAGATGCAATGGGTTTGCATATATGTATGTCGAATTAGCTTACGTCAGCTAAGTAAGGACGGTGGCGTAGTATGTAGAGATCGGTGGCACGATGGGCTCGGTGTTTGATGGTTCAATGCAATGCTCGGTGAAGAAGCGAAAATTTTTTGATGCGTTTTTTCTTCTTTTTTTTTTTTCATTTTGTTAAATTTTATACCAATTATTTTGCTGCAAGGGTATACAAACTTCGGCAGAGCCGAAGTTAGCTTCTTTGATATTTTTTTTTGGTTTTGTTAAACATTTATACCAATTATTTTGCTGCAAGGGTATACAAACTTCGGCAGAGCCGAAGTTAGCTTCTTTGATATTTTTATGATAATTTTATATATAATTTTATGATATAATAATTTTGTCTTCAAATTTCAATATGAAATATTTAGTAAAAAAAATTGTTTTGCCTTCAGTTGCTCTCCCCCAATGGATAACACCAATCAGTGAATTAAATTATAAAATCGTAATAATAGTTTTAGTATATTTTCTTGAACACCTGCAGAACAGTTTATTAAAGTTACCTCTGGCCAAATTTTTTTTGAAGTATAAGAAGAATGCAAGTGTATAGGTTATTAAAAAATGATGTGAGCCGTCATGGGACGCCTTGCAGATGTGAAACATCGTGTATGTACAAGTAATATGCATAAAAGATAATATTATTACGGGAATTAAATATAGCCTAATGAGAAAATGAAGTATTACGAATTTCTTACAGCAAATGGTAACTTTATTTAATAAACATTTATTTACATGTGATATAAAAATTCGATATTAATATCAAGTGGCTACAATTTAAATATTTTCATCTGTGAGTTCAGTAATACATAGTTATATTCGGTGTTTCCTCTGGCAGTATTACTGTGATGATTGGTCGATGATAACTAAAGTACGTTACAAAAATTTGAGTGTGTCTTCAATATACTCATGAACTCAAATCTTAGTTAATTATTGCGATGTATAACTAAAGATTTGCAAATAATAATTTTATTAATAAATGTTTCCATATTAATTCCATCATGAATAATAAAAAAATAATTAATTGAAGATAATATTAATATAATTTATATAATTATTAATCTTCATATAATTTATACAATTACTAATATGAATATAATTAATTAAATATAAAAATAAAATAATTACATTTATGGACACTTGAAAAATTCGATCTACTTACTGATGACTTGGTAATATGCCATAGTGTATATTAATTTTCTTTGCACAAGGTTGATCACTTTGATCTTCTGAGCTATCACTATCGCACATATTTTATTGTTAAAAATTAAAATAAAAATTAAATAAAACGCAAGATATGTGTACCGTAGTAAACAACAATGTCGAACTGAGTGAGAAGGAGATCGCGTAGTTGGTTTCAAATTGCGACACGTCGCCACACCGTACACTCTACTACACATAAAATATATATATGTATGTATGTATATCTTAGTATAGCGTGGCGACCCGTCGCCACGGCAAGCGTCGCCACGCCAACAATTCGGTTTACAAGTGAGCCTATAGATGTTTCACATCAAAAACAAAAATACTCTTTTTTTTTAATTTTGTTAACTTTTAAAAATAAACCAAAATTCATACATATGTAGTTAAATGTAAAGCCATAGTTTAATTTCTTCTCATTTTATTATGCCCCATGCAAGGAACTTCATTTACGGCAGCATTTTAAAAATGAAGCAAGCAAGTCGTCCCTGCCGACATTGAGTATACCCTGTACTAACTAGTTATATTAAATCAAGATCGGCATCAACTTAATTCAAAATTCCTTTTAACATGGAGCAACAGCTACCGAGTGCTATCTCGCTCACTCTTTCCAGCTAGTATCACCTTGGCAATTCAGTTCAAAATGCACATTCGTATATCTTCGATATTCATTGTACGATTTCGACTAAATTTGGTAAGATGGTGCATTTTGGCCACATTGTTGGGTGTGCCAAATAAGAATGTGATTCCCCAAAAACTGCTCTAGTAATTCCTTTTTTCTAAATTGCGGGTCGGAAGTAGGCGTGGCAAAAAATTTAAACTTTCTTAATTTGCGTAGGTACTAAACAAAAGTTCGAACACCCTCAAAATCGCAATCAATTCAAAACAAAATTTCCTTTAACATGCAGCAGCAGCGAACGCATGCTATCTCGCTCTTTCATATCAGCCAATGTCGCCTTGGCAGTTCAGTACAAAATGCAAACGGCTATATCTCCGATGCTTATTGTCCGATTTGAACGAAATTTGGTCAGTTTGTGTAGTTTGACTATATAATTATGTCTACCAAGAAGAGGATAAGAATTGGATATCTTTAACACAGCTCTTGTAAATTGATTTTAAAATTTTCTTTTTTCATTTGCGGGGGCGGAAGTGGGCGTGGCTAAAATTTGAAACAAACTTGATCTGCCTAGGCACGGACAGACGGACATGTCTCAACCGACTCGGCTGTTGATGCTCATCAAGAATATATATATGTACTTTATGGGGTCGGAAACGCTTCCTTCTGCCTGTTACATACAATTTAGCGACTTTCATGTACCCTTTACCCTATGGGTTATACTTGGGTAGCTCATGAGTGAGTGAGCCAAAATGAATGGCTCACTGAACTGAGCCACTGAGCTTGTTCATTCAATATGGCTCAGTTTGGCTCACTAGCTTAGTTTGGCTCACTAGTTCAGTTTGGATCACTAGTTCAGTTTGGCTCACTAGCTCAATTTGGCACACTATCTCATTTTGGCACACTAGTTCTTATGGTTCGCTCAACTGGTGATCGCAAAGTGAACTTATAAGCTATCTACAAGTGAGCCAGTGAGCCATATGAGTGAGTTGGCTCACTTCGAAAAAAAAAAAACGAATGAGCCAGTTCACCTCAATGAGCTGCTTTTACCCAAGTATACTATGGGTACAGGGTATAAAAAATGAGACCAAAGGTGGTGCGGAAAATAGTTCATTTTGGAAAAGAAAATAAAAATGTAACAATGCAACATGTTTTTGCTTTTTAATTTCGTCTGCAACAATCCCAAAATGTTATTGTGGTTGGATTGGATTTCAAAATAATCAATTCTTCGCTAAGCTAAATATTACATTTTTTAGCCCCCATGGATATATCCCAGCTATTTATTGCCTGTTCCATATACATTTTGAATCCATATATAAATTAATATATTTTAGTGGTTCGATTAAATAATTTAATTTATTTTAAAAATATCAATCATCAATTTAAATTTCAAAGCGCAAGCACATTCCCTTGTATCAAGTTGCAAGTCAAAAAGTCAAGTGAGAACTCAAGAGGAACAGCTGCCAGCTTAGACCCAAGGTATGCTAACCCAAAGTAACTGTAATCATTGCACCGTTTAGTTCGAAAACATCTTGGGAGGTATCGAATTTGTTGGGTGACAACAGGTTGCAGTAGTATCCTGGGCGCAGGCAGCTTTTGAAAGGCCTACTAGGGTAACTTATATCATTTATACAATTTATTTTTCGCAAATAAATTTCATAATGTCCTTTTGTTTTGTAATTGTATACTAATCACCGACTGTGATGATTATTATGTGATCAAGCTAACCGGCGATTGCTGTGACTTAGTTGGGGTGAGTTAAAGAAGGCTTTTCTTGAATTATTGTTAATCTTCTTAACTTTCTTTTGCAGGTGGGCAAGTTCGTTTTAGATGATTACTTCAGCAGTTTTCAGTTTTTGCCTTCCGTTGAGGCTGGCCCTGCTTTTGATTGTACTTCCTTAGTGAGTCCAGTGACAACACCATTACCTGGAGCTGGCCCACCGCAAATTTTGAAGGGCAATCCCTTGCCCCTGGCTGATAGTGCGCCTCGATCAACACCAATAATGCTGACGGTGCAACGTGCAATTCTCAGAATGACTGCATGGCTGCACTTGAAAAACAGGATCAATATGAACGAATTGTATTTCTAAAATAATCTCCTCCTATTTCTTTCATGCCAAAAAATGTAGAAGCAAACCCAATAATTATACGGAATAAGGGAATTCAGCAGTTTGAAATGCATTTACCAAATCACTACCAATAAAAAAACACTACCACAATCAGCCAATAATAGTTAATTGTCAACATTAGGGTAAGGAAATTTAAATCAATTTTCATGCTTCTTTATTTGAAACCTACCATTCAGCAATATTTCATTCGATTTTAAGAATATCGTTAACTCTTGATATGAAATTAAAAAACTACAACATATTGTAACGTCGATAGGCTTTTCAGTTCAAATCTGGCGCTTCGAACGCCCACCGATAACAAGTCGGTCACCTCATGACTGGCAACTCCAAAGGAACTCTGGACGACCAACTTTAATCTTTCTTCTGTTTTCCGGTTCGACGAAACGCAAAGCTGTTGGCCATAAATCAAGGAGGATCATTTTTGGTGCCATTCGTCAATAAAACATCTTTATTTGCGAAATAATAAATAAAATTTCGTTACAATGTGTTTGTCCAATTACATATATAAATATATAGACTAAGATCTTTTTCTGTTCTCCACTATTAAAAAAAAATTGTCTACTAGTTTAAGACAAACACTATACACATTACAATATTAACAAATGTAACACCAACAAAATGAGTTTTCAAAATCTTTGCTTATGCGTTGTCAAAAAAAAATATATAAATATTGTAAAGTAATTTTTATACCCTTGCAGAGGGTATTATAAAATTGGTCAGATGTTTGTAACGCATAGAAATATACGTTTCCGACCCCATAAAGTATATATATTCTTGATCAGCATCAACAGCCGAGTCGATTGAGACATGTCCGTCTGTCCGTCTGTCCGTCCGTCCGTCTGTCCGTCCGTCCGTCTGTCTGTTTAGCCAGACGTTTTCGAGCTTAAATTTTAAGCTACATGGTTGAAACATGAAAAGTTAAGTTCCTCAATCGATGATGTAGGTTAAGTTTAAAAATTAGTCGGATCGGATGATTATCACCGGAGTTATTAACTAAAACGTGGAGGTACCTCGAGTAAAATAAGCAATTTTCTTTGGCAGCAAAGAAACAAAAACAAATTCCAAGCAATCACACACACACACACATATGCAAAAATTCGTCACCACGCGGTGTGTGAGAGAGACAGAAACATTTGCGTTGTGTTGTTGCACAGAACAAAATTGACAGAGCGAGATGCAATGGCATCGGCAGAGCCGAAGTTAGCTTCTTTGATATTTTTTAATAACTCTAATCATTTTTGTATCGTTATATAATATTAGAATAAAATCTACAATGATGAATACTTGTACATTTGAATTAAATACGAAGAAAAAATATAAAAGAAGCTAACTTCGGCTCTGACGAAGTTTGTATACCCTTGCAGCAAAATATTTGGTATAAATGTTTAACAAAATCAAAAAAAAACTAGAAGGATGGGCTAACTTCGGCCGTGCCGAAGTTCGTATACCCTTGCAAACTGTTATTTAACAATTTAAATATATACACATTTATAATGTGACCAAATCATTAGAAAGCATATAAAACAAGTCAAACCTACATTTAATGTTTGTAGCATGAGAAAAAAAAGTATTTCGAAAATAAAAATTTTTGGGCCGATTGTTCCTATGGGAACTACAGCACATAGATGACCGATTTGTCTGAAACTTAGCACAGACATTTCTATATATACTAAACTTCCAAAAACCAAGTTTCGTGACAATCGCTTTCAAAACACCCAAGTTATTGCTCTAAGACTATATTCTTGACCGATCGTTCCTATGGGAGCTATATGATATAGTCAACCGATTCTGATCAAACTTGGTGGATTTGTTTAGAGGTGTATTAAACTTATGAATTTCGTAACAATTGATTGAAAAACAACAAAGTTATTGAAGTTTAATTCTATTCTTGACCGATCGTTCCTATTGGAGCTATATGATATAGTCATCCGATCAGGATGATTCCGCAAACTTGCATGCATACATTTCGTTCTGTATATATGTATGTGTTTACATAAATGAACTGTGCTGGCAAGCCAGCCTAAATATGCTGAGCTTGCATTTTGGTCTCACCAAGAATGTGTGACCAAACATGTGAGTACACTCTCTCTTTCTATATATATATACAGTCGACTCTCGTTAATTCGAAATTCAAGGGACTTTTAAAATATTTCGAATTATCGAGAGTTCGAAATATTAAATGGTTCGAAATTTTTGAGAGAAAATTAAAAATACGTCGAATTATCAAATGTTTTTGTTTAACTGCATATGTTTTACATATTTAAAAACTCAAAAAAACTCACACCGCTGATTTTACCTACTAGTACCATTGATGGTTCTTCATCATTCGTAATTATTTATTTAACTGTTAAAAGCCAAAGTTCTTACTAACACACCAAGAAACTTTGAATTGTCGAGGGTTTGACCATATGAGTTCGAATTACCGCGTCGTACCAATGATTTTTTCGTTCGAATTACCGAGTGCATGAAAATGTATGGACAAAATTCGAAATATCAAGAGATTTTGTAGGGGGACTCGTGATAACTTCGAATTACAGAGAGGTTCGAATTATCGCAGGTTTGAATTAACGAGAGTCCACTGTACATATATACATTTTGTAGCTGCCAATAAGCAGCATAAGCATTATACACATAAATTGAACAATCTGAATAAAACCTACAAAGAGCACAGACGTGCCAATAAAACAATACCATTTTATAATATCTGGATACCTTTTTATATGGCGACCGTGACAGGACGTCACATTGAAGGACGTCACCTGTATGAACCTCACATGGAGGAGAATCATCAATTTTAATTGGAAAGCAAAGTATGGAACTGCTGAGCTAAAAAAAAAAAAAATAATAAACGAACTATATAAAAAAAAAAAACCAACAAAAACGACAAAGAAAGACCACGTAATTGTATCCATTGGAAATATATGCACACAAGTGGCGAAATTTTGAAATATGCATGCATGTGACCTGGTGACAGCATAAGTGCTTGAATATACTACATATTAATAAAAAAAAAATCAACAAATGTGTTAAAGCTCCATTACGTTAAGAAAATATATATGTAAATGTGTACACATTACCTGTATGGGCGACCCGCAAGTCACATTTGAAAGTGCTGCTCCTGTTGAGCAAAGGGATGCACCAACACTAGAAGAGGCTCTAGTTGTGTATCCCAACGATGGACCACGCCCTCTCACAATAGCTGAGTACCGGGCTCGACAACATAAAGATAGTTCGACCCAAAGAAGGAAGAAGCGGGGCGGAAAAAGAATCGCCCTCCTGCGCCAGAGAAGACTGTTGCAGGATATGCTGAAGACAGCAACCATCTCCGAGGAAGACCGACAACGCAAATCGGATTTCCGATTTTGCCTTTAATTTTTAAAAAATTTTACACTTTTCATTCATACATTTAAAAAAAATTTTATTATGTTTATATAACTACTCATTTCACTCATATAATTTTAACTAAACCTCAAGCCGATGCGTGCAAACGCTGCTTGAAAACTACTAACAAAAACAAGTAGGCTATTACTAACACATGTGGTTGGAGTATACTATGTAAAAATTTAATGAAATGTAAACTTGAATTGTGAGCCAACCACATGCACTATCCCCCCTTCTACTTTCCACGTCTCTGTCACTGCTACTAGCAGTTGAATGTACATTTATCTTATATATGCATTATAATTTACTTCATGTCATTATAATGAATCCTTTAATCAAATAATTTACTCTTTGATCACTCGATCACTTTAAGTGGATATCACTAGTTGATATCACACTCTTTTTTTTTATATAAAAATATTTAATGTAATTTCTAATTACATTTAAAAAAAAAAAAAAAAAATAAATAAAAATATTTAATTCAATGAAATTTCAAAAAAAAAATTTTCTTTATTTTTATTATAACATAACATACTTCTTTCTTCATCGTGGATAGACGTGTTTTTCTGTGCTCCTGCATAATTTCTTTTATTTCGGTTTTAAACTCACCGCGCCTACCTAAAAATTCAGCTAATAATTTAGCAATAAATATTGACATTATTCTGTCATTTAAATTTTTGTCATTGCGCTTTTTGTTTATATTAACTATACAAAAGCAAAATCAAAGCATTGAACTTAATATTTGGAAAAACAACAAAACTTTTTACAGCAGTGTTGTTGTTTTTGTTATTCTTTGCTCTTGCGTTTGTACCTTTTACCGCTTTAATACCGCTCTCGCGCTATCGCATTGTTGTTGCATGTGTAGTGCTGTTGGCTCTCCCGCTCTCTTTTTTCTAATTTCTTTTATTCGCGCTCGCATTTATCTGTCTCGCGTACAAGTGATACGTGTATTTGTGTACTGCTTAGTTCTCTTAGTTCTTGCACTAATTTTCTCTGCGAGTTTGACCCCAGTGTCGAATTTGCTTAATAAATCTGAGTGAGTTTTTTTCTTTGGCCTTTTCGATATTTAATTTTTTTTATAAATTTTTGAGTTGTAATTAAATTTAAAAAATGTCTGTCTGCTCAAGCAAAAAGTGTTTGAACCCTCCTTCACCCCATAACGCGTTTCTTTCCTGTTGGCTGTGTGACAATGTCATGCACGTTAAATGTGCTGGCTACACGGCCAGAGTAAGGGATTGTTTGGAGCAAAAAGGGGGGGCTCAAATGGTGTTGTGACTCATGCCGAGAGGTTGAGATCGAAATGAGGGTGTTTATGAGGCAAACCAGGGATAGATTGAAGAAATTGTCATCTGGTTTTCGTAAACTCTGCGATGAGTTCAATGCTGTGGAGAGCGAATTTAGCAGCTATAAGCTGTTAAATGAGTCTCCAAAGCGTAAGAAAACTAGTATGCGCAATCTGTCCTTGCATTTGCCTGTGCCCAATCCCGTCTCGGCCGTAGTTCCACAATCTCCTTCACTGCTCACTGTGACAAATCCTCCGCAGCTTATTTCGTTTACCACCCCCATTTCTCAAGGTGGTCGCAAGGACGAGGCTATCTCCGTTTCTCCAGGAAATGGTCTCTCTTTGCAGACGAATAAAGCTGTAGTTTCCGAAAAGTCCGGGCAATTATCAATAACTGTTGATATTGCCGATAGTAGTCCAGTTGGAGGTGCAATACCGGACACGCAGGCGGATTCAATCGCGGTCGCTGACGCTGCGGTTGATTTGCGGCCTGGTTCCTATTAGCCTTTAACTGGAGTTCCACCTAAGTAACATATATTTGTTTCAAGGCTTGATCCCGAACATTCGTCGGATGATGTCTTAGCTTTTATTAAGACAAAAATTCAAGCTCATCACTATAAAGCTAAAATAGCGGTGGAAAAATTTAAATTTAAATATTCGAGGGAGATATCCTCCTTTAAAATAAGTGTCCCAGTTGAACTGTTTGACAGTATATGTAATAGCAGTTTTTGGCCGGATCACATTTTAGTAAAAGAATACACGGCCAAAAAGAAAGCTCGGGATCCGGTTAGGCTTTCTATCCCATCTAACTCCTCATCTTCCGGAATATCAGTATCGGCTGGCGTTCCAAAAAACTAATCTCGTCCCTTCATCTGGCCTATCAGAACGTGAGAGGACTTAAATCTAAGCTTCCTAGACTCTATTTAGATAGTTTTGCATTTGAATTTAAAATTTTAGTGTTTACTGAGACATGGTTAAAGCCCGATATTAACGATGCATCTGTTCTTTCCGCAAAATTTTCAATTTTTAGATGTGATCGGACTTCTCGTGTAGGCGGAGGAGTTATGATTGCTGTTGACTCGGCCTTAACTTCTGACCAAATCTGTTCACCGGACACTCTAGAGATAGAGTTTGTTAGTGTTAAGGTCAAGTCTTTCTCTGTCTACATTACTTGTTCTTACATCCCGCCACAATCCGACATGGCGGTGTACGCAAAACATTTAGATTCTATTCGATATATTTCTTCATTGCTTTCTGATAGAGATATCTTAATCGTCTTTGGTGACTTTAATTTACCACAAATAGCATGGTCTCAATCTGATGAATCTACTTTGTTGCTTCCTTCTAAATCTTACAGCTTTGTTGATGGCCTTTTTGAGCTATCATTAGCTCAAATAAACCCTGTGCGAAATAACATAGGCAGATCCTTAGATCTGATATTTGTGTTGGATTCCACCAACTGTGCAGTTACTAGAACCGACCCTCTAGTCTTGCCTGAAGACAATTTTCATCCTACTTTGGATTTATCTGTAGATCTGTCGTTTCGTGCACCGATTGTTGGTGTCAGTCCTGTGATTAAATCTCGTAATTTTCGCAAGACTAACTTTGTTAAACTGAATGAGCTCATTCTGAGAACTGACTGGTCATCCTTATACAGTTGCTCAGACATGGATCTTGCTATCTCGTTGTTTTATGATACTCTTGGTTCGCTTTTTAAGGTTTGTGTCCCACTGAGGACTCCAGTGTCGTCTCACCGACCTCCCTGGTTTTCTCGTGAGCTATCCAACTTAAATGAAGCAAGCAAGTCGTCCCTGCCGACATTGTGTATACCCTGTACCAACTAGTTATTATATTAAATGAAGTCAAACACCCTCAAAATAGCGATTAATTTCATAAATAATTTTCTTTAACATGCCGCAACAGTGAACGCATGCTATCTCGCTCTTTCTTATCTGCCAATGCCGCCTTGGCATTTCAGTACAAAACGGATATAGGCATATCTTCGATGTTTATTGTCCGATTTCGACAAAATTTGGTCAGTTGGTCCAGATTGGGTATATAATTAGGTTTACCAAGTAAGAATATATCTTGAAAGCAGCCCTAGTTATCGTTTTTTTTAAATTGCGGGGGCGGAAGTGGGCGTGGCTAAAATTTGAAACAAACTTGATCAGCTTTGACATTAGACGGATGCTCACACCAAATTTGGTAGCTCTAGCTCTTATAGTCTCTGAGATCTAGTGGCTCATACGGACAGACGGACGGACGGACAGACGGACATGTCTCAATCGACTCGGCTGTTGATGCTGATCAAGAATATATATACTTTATGGGGTCGGAAACGCTTCCTTCTGCCTGTTACATACATTTTAGCGACTTTAATATACCCTTTTACCCTTTGGGTACAGGGTATAAAAATGTCAAATCCAGATATTATAAAAAATACAAGAAATCGGGAAATATTATCGTTTGAAAATAATATAGCGGACTCTGATCAAGCGATTGCTGATTTGTTCGCTGATTTCTTCACAACAACATATTCCTCAACGGAATACCGAGCGAATCTTTCGTATCCTTATCTGATAAAAAGGTCTAATTGTATTTGTAGTCCTTCGATCGATGAAAGTTCGCTTCTTAGCGTGCTTAATTTAGTAAAACCTGTGTACACACCTGGTCCTGATGGAATACCTGGTTGTGTACTCAGATTTTGTGCTGAGGCTCTATGTAAGCCACTTCAAAAACTTTTTTTGTTGTCCTTAAATCTTGTCATTTCCCGTCTATATGGAAGGAATCTTATATAATTCCTCTTCATAAAAATGGTAAAAAGTCCGAAGCATCCAATTATAGGAGTATTTCTAAATTGTCCGCTAGTCCTAAAGCATTTGAAAATCTAATCACTTCTCAATTGCAACATTTTTGTAGATCTATTATTTCACCATCTCAACATGGGTTTGTGAAACGTAGATCTACTACCACTAACCTATTAGAATTTACATCTTTAACGATCGAAGGATTTAGGAATGCAAGGCAAACTGATGTCGTTTATACTGATTTCAGTAAGGCTTTTGATTCTGTTAATCATACACTTCTTCTTTTAAAATTAAACAAAATTGGTTTCCCATGCAGTTTAATTAGCTGGATTCGTGAATACCTGACAGACAGAACACAAAAAGTTCTTTTCAAGTCTTCAATTTCTAGGTCTATCCAAGTCACTTCGGGGGTGCCTCAGGGTAGTCATCTGGGACCTTTGCTATTTACCCTTTTTATTAACGATCTTCCATCCGTTATAAAACATTCTCATGTCCTCATGTATGCAGATGATGTAAAGCTTTGTCTCAGCTACAAATACATTATATCTCCTTCACGGTTGCAGTCTGACCTCCAAAACTTTCAGTTTTGGTGTCAACACAACTTATTAAACCTAAACACATCTAAATGCAAGGTCATGACTTTTTTCAGAAATACTCCTCAGTCGATTACCTACTTTCTTAATAACGTTCCATTAACCAGACTTAATGAGATGATTGACTTGGGAGTACTTATGGACCATAAATTGACTTTTAAGTCCCATATAAGCACTACTGTCGGAAAAGCCATGGGTGTACTTGGGTTTGTTAAAAGATGGTCAAAGGAATTTGACGATCCATATACAACCAAGGTTCTTTACACCTCATTGGTTCGTCCAATTTTAGAATATGCAACCTGCATATGGTCACCCCAATACGATTCACTTAAAGCAAGAATAGAATCAGTTCAAAAACAGTTCCTTCTCTTTGCTCTTCGTGGTCTGAACTGGGATCGTAATATCAACTTGCCTTCGTACTCTAGTAGACTTCTTTTACTTTTCCTTCCTTCCCTTTCTAATCGTAGATTAATGCTTGGCGTCATATTTATGCACAAACTTCTTAATGGGAATATAGACTCTCCCGAGCTATTGAACCGACTAAAACTAACAGTTCCTTGTAGACCTACTAGAAACTATATTCCTCTAACTTTTCCACGATGTACTACTAACTACCTTATGTATGAACCTTTTCGAGTTCTTTGTTCTGATTATAATCGTCTTTATCATGTAATCAGTTCAGAGATCTCGATTCCTTTACTAAAAACTTCTATCCTTTCCTATCTAGCACGTAACTAGCTATAGTTTCGCTTTTTGTCTGTGTTTTGTGAATTGTCCCCGCGACTCGAGCCGTGCGTTATGCGGCTTGCGCCCCTCGGTCGGTTGGGCGGGAGGTGTGGGAAATTAGTGCTCCCGTTGGGATTCGCGCGTAAAAAAAAAAAAAATTATGTATACGTTTTAGGTATGAGCGATTTTTAGGTATGATTAGCGTCTCTTAATTTTTTATGGATAATTTTGAAAAGAAGGTAGATTTTCGAAAAATTTTAAACATATTGATTACAGACGAAATATCGAATTTCTTCAAATTAGCTTCCCTAAAATCCAAATTGACACGAAAACAGTGGTTTCCACTGCCAATATGATCAATAGAGTAGAAGTAGAGACACAAGGTCTTACAACTATTACGATCTTATTGATCGTAATAATAATACTAATGAGTATCAACATGCTAATTAAAATTTATAGAATGCACAATAGGTGCTTAAAGAAAAAATACACTAGCAGGGCAAATGATTTAGATAAGGTCTAAAAAAAAAAAAGGAAAGGAAAAATGTCGTTAGACGAATATTTTGCGAAAATTAGAGATAGGAACATAAATATAGAAACCGATTTACTAGAGGTTTTTAAGAGTGAACAAAGTAGCTCACCTCAACGCGCATTAGATCTAGCTACCATCAATATAACATACTTGGATATAACGGGAGAAAATTTCCCAATCCAAGGAAACAGTAGAGTAGCCATGTGCTTCATCCTTACAGTACCTAGCATATGCTGTTATACAAACGCAGCAGGTACTTTTTGCTTTTATCTAATGGATGAAGCACAACATTAACCAAAAAAAAAAAAAAATATATATATAAAAACTCAGACAAGGAAGGTGTAAAAAAATAGCACTACATATATGTATGTCCACATATTTAAAGAATGACCGACTGGCAAGTGATTCTTGCACAAGCCAGAATTCTGAAAGAGCAACTGTTAAAATCAATAAAGTGTATCAGTCAAGATAGTACTATTAGTCCAAATACACTTGACAAGCACGTTGATATAATTCAAACCACTCTTCAGCAAATTCGTTTGCTTTTGAAAAAACATTTCGATTCCCTTACAGAAGGTCATAAGTGTGCCGCCAAAGCATTCTATAACGAGTGCAGAGACAAATCTGTCTCGGCGTTGGCAAAACACAATATTCAGTTCGCCAGAGTATCTGACCTAGATACAACGATAGTTCTCAGCGAAGATAACGAATATAACAGGAAGAACATAAATTTTACAATGGCGGAAAAAATAGCTGCCGATAGGGAATATGTGAGACAAGTTATGTCTTTAGTCCCTGAGTTTGATGGTCAAAAGACCTCACTCACCCGTTTCGTTACGGCATTAAAGTTGGTCGAACGAACTAAAGGAGACCAGGAGGATTTGGCCATTGAAGCCATAAAGTCCAAGATCACCGGCTCCATTGCCCACAAAGTCCAAAACGAGACTACCAATAATAGGCATAATAGAAAAACTAAAATATAACGTTAGAGGTGAATCAACCGACGTTATAATAGCAAAACTTATGAACGCCCAACAAAAGGGTAAAACAGCATCAGAGTATGCCATGGAGCTTGACAATTTGCGGAAGCAACTTGAAGTCGCTTTCATTGACCGTGGTTTAGATCCCGACAACGCTGAGGAATTCGCCACAAAAGAAGCTATGGAGGCGCTAATCCTCCAATGTCAGCACGAGCGAGTTCGTACTATATTGGAAGCTGGACACTTTAGTCGTTTTAGTGATGTTATGGGTAAATATATCCGTCTCATGACCCAAACGACTGGGAGTCCCAGTACCATATTGTACCAGCGTGGAAGAAATAATAGAGGCGGGTATTACTCTAACTACCAACGTGGTAGAGGCAACAGCCAGGGTAACTACAATGCCGACTATAAATCCAATAATTACCGGTCAAACAGAGGACAGTCCCACAGCAGGGGACAGTCTTTTTATCAAAATAATAATACTAATGCTAGAAGTAACATACCTGGCAGAAATATTCGCGTATCCCACAATGACACGGGAAACACGCAAAACTCTTTAGATACAGAAGAGTAAGCACAAAATATGTGCATACAATTAATTTTAATCTCAATATATTTGTTTCATTTTTTAATGTCGAAACAAATAAAAAATTAACATTTTTAATCGACACTGGTGCAGATATTTCAATTCTCAAAGAAGATTCAGATGTTCTAAATGACATCGACACGATTCACAAAATTTACATTCAAGGCATTGGTAAAGGAGCAGTAAAGTCCAAAGGCCTAGCATCCTTAGAGATTCAAACCTCTAAATACATAATCCCACACGACTTTCATGTTGTACAGTCTGATTTTTCAATACCAAGTGATGGTATAATTGGCATTGATTTCATCAAAAGATTCAACTGCCAAATCGACTGCAAAGCGTCTGAAGACTGGTTGATACTAAGACCAGATAATTTAAAATTTCCTATTTATGTTCCAATAACATACAATTCTGGTAACACCTCAATTTTCATACCAGCAAGATCCCAAGTAGTCAGACAAATTAATCTCACCTTGAGTGAAGACGTTGTGTTGATTCCCAATCAGGAAATTCAACCAGGTATTTTCGTTGCAAATACATTGGCAACAAATGGAAATACAGTTGTCCGTTTGCTAAACGCAACCAATTCTGACAAAATAATAGAAATAAACACTTTAAAGTCAGAACCATTTTCGAACTACGATGTAGTTCCAACCACTCCTAAAGCTAGGGAAAATATGGTAATGTCCCAGCTAACTAAAAATTTTCCGCTCCAATTTAAAGAACAATTAACCCAACTATGCACCAGATATAGTGATGTATTTGGACTTGAGACCGAATCAATCACAACAA
This sequence comes from Drosophila saltans, assembly GCA_018903575.1. NCBI lineage: Eukaryota > Metazoa > Arthropoda > Insecta > Diptera > Drosophilidae > Drosophila > Drosophila saltans. The sequence continues at coordinate 46,619 of JAEIGH010000098.1, forward strand.
ATAATTTTTATAAACAAAAATTGAGATTAAAGGACGAAGAACCGGTATATATCGAAAACTACCGGAGCCCGCATAGTCAAAAGGAAGAAATCCAAAAGCAGGTTGGAAAACTAATAGTCAACAATATAGTTGAACCATCTGTGTCTGAATATAATAGCCCACTGCTACTTGTTCCGAAAAAATCATTACCTGGCTCAGAAGACAAGAAATGGCGATTAGTTATTGACTATCGTCAAATCAATAAAAAATTATTGGCCGACAAATTTCCTCTTCCTCGAATTGAGGACATACTAGACCAACTAGGTCGAGCTAAATACTTCTCATGTCTTGACTTAATGTCAGGCTTTCACCAAATCAAACTTGAAGAAAGTTCAAGAAATATAACTTCATTTTCAACGAGCAACGGCTCTTATCGCTTCACGCGATGACCATTTGGTTTAAATATAGCGCCTAATTTATTTCAGAGAATGATGACTATCGCATTCTCGGGACAAGATCCGTCCCAAGCATTCCTTTATATGGATGATTTAATAGTTATTGGTTGTTCCGAAAAACACATGCTAAAAAATCTTAACGATGTCTTCAATACATGTCGGAAACACAACCTTAAATTACATTCAGAAAAATGTTCATTTTTTATGCGCGAAGTGACTTTTCTAGGTCATAAGTGCACAGATAAAGGAATTTTACCTGATGACACAAAATATAATGTCATTAAGAATTATCCAGTCCCACATGATGCGGACAGCGCTAGACGGTTCGTTGCATTTTGCAACTATTATAGACGTTTTTTTAAAAATTTCGCCGACTATTCCCGGCACATAACTCGATTATGTAAAAAGAATGTTCCCTTTGAGTGGACAGTTGAATGCCAAAATGCATTCCAATATCTTAAAGAAAATTTAATGCGGCCAACTATATTACAATATCCTGATTTTAGCAAAGAATTTTGCATAATCACAGATGCAAGCAAACAAGCGTGTGGAGCGGTTTTAACTCAAAACCGAGATGGACTCCAACTTCCAATCGCTTATGCATCGCGTTCATTCACCAAAGTTGAAAGTAATAAGAGCACAACAGAACAAGAGCTAGCAGCCATTCATTGGGCCATTACACATTTTCGACCATATATTTATGGCAAACATTTTACAATAAAAACAGATCACAGACCATTGACATATTTATTTTCCATGGTAAATCCTAGCTCAAAATTGACTCGCATGCGGCTTGAACTGGAAGAATACGACTTCACAGTTGAGTATCTAAAGAGAAAAGACAATTTCGTGGCAGATGCCCTATCTCGGATAACAATAACCGAGTTAAAAGATATTCAAAATAAAGTCCTGAAAGTTACTACCAGGTAACAATACAGACAAAATAAATCCTGCGCAGGAAAAGAAAAAGAGACTTTGCCAAGGCAAAGTACTCCAAATGCTTCTATGCCCAACGTTTACCAAGTTATAAATAATGACGAGGTACGAAAAGTAGTGGCCTTGCATATAACAAATAAACTGTGTTACTTGAAACACGGAAATAAAGTTATTGCAAGAATTGATATTGGCGACCTATATACTAATGAAAAACTTGACTTAGGTCAGTTCTTTCAAAGGCTTGAAAAGCAAGCCGGTATATTAAAAATAAGCCATATCAAAACGGCACCGTGGGAAAAGATCTTTGAATTTATTTCAATAGATACTTTTAAAGAAATGGGCAATGATAAATTGAAATCATTAAGAGTAGCGCTACTCAACCCGGTGACCATAATAAGCAATGAAAAAGAAAAAGAAGCAATTTTGTCTGAAAATCATGATGATCCAATACAAGGTGGTCATAATGGCATAACAAAAACTTTAATAAAAATAAAAAGACACTACTATTGGAAAAATATGACGCGTCAAAAAAAAGAGTACATACGTAGTTGTCCAAAATGCCAAAAGTCGAAAACGACAAAACATACAAAGACCCCACTAACAATAACAGAAACGCCTATGAGTGCCTTTGACAGAGAATAGTGGATACTATAGGTCCACTACCGAAATCTGAAAACGGTAACGAATACGCAGTAACCCTGATCTGTGACCTAACAAAGTATTTGGTAGCCATCCCTGTTCAAAATAAGAACGCTAATACCATTGCGAAAGCAATATTTGAATTTTTTATATTAAAGTACGGTCCAATGAAGACGTTCATTTCGGACATGGGCACTGAATATAAAAATTCAATAATGAGCGATCTGTGCAAATATCTAAAAATAGACAACATAACGTCTACTGCACATCACCACCAAACCGTGGGAACAGTGGAAAGAAATCATAGAACTTTTAATGAATACATCCGTTCATATATATCAGTCGATAAAACTGACTGGGATGTTTGGCTCCAATATTTTACATATTGCTTCAACACGACCCCCTCTATGGCACATGGTTATTGTCCATATGAGTTAGTTTTTGGCAAACAAAACAATTTGCCAAAACAATTTAATTCTATAACTAATATTAATCCATTATATAATGTAGATGATTACGCTAGAGAAGCTAAGTTTAGATTAGAGCAAGCCTATAAAAGGGCAAGGCTTATGCTAGAAGAGCATAAGGTAAAGAATAAAGAACTATACGATAGGAACATAAATAACTTTGAAATAGAAATAGGAGATAGGGTTCTTGTTAAGAATGAAACGGGCCATAAGTTAGAATCTAAGTATCTAGGCCCATATAGAGTAGAAGCAATAGAAGATAAGGATAATATTTTAATAAGAGATAAAAGAAATAAAGCACAAAGAGTGCATAAGGATAGGTTAAAAATTTTTAAATAACAAAAAGAAAAATTTTTCTCTAGTACTTACAAAATCTAAAGTGTATACATTGAAAATAAGGAAAGTTATTTGCATATATACAAATTTTTATTTTTTATATATATAAAGGAAAGGAACGAAGAAAAAAAAAAATTATTTTAAAACTTTGCTAAAAAAAAAGAAAAAAAAATGCATACATGTAAGGGAAAAATATATATATTCATTGACGGACGTCAAAAATTTTTTTTTAAATAACACGAATTACTTTATAAAGTCATTTACTTCATATACACATATATAATAACTTCATTAGATTACGTTATTCTTTAAAAAGGGGAGGTGTAGTGAATTCACATGTCGGTTTTAAATGACTTCAGCACAGCTTGTAACATTCTGTTGCAAGCAGAAAATAATAGTAATAAGTTTATATATAAGAACAATTGTATGTATGTACGCAAACTTGCATGCATACATTTCGTTCTGTATATAAGCTTACGTAAACGAATTGTGCTGGCAAGCCAGCCCAATTATGCTGAGCTTGCAATTCGATCATGTGAGTTCACTCTCGCGTCTCACCCCTCTTATTTTGTAGCTGCCAACAAGCAGCATAAGTTAAAACACAATATGAATCATTCCAATAAAAGCTTACGAAGAGCACAGACGTGCCCAAAAACAAGAATTATCACTGGAATCAATGAAATCATTAATATGTACGATTGTACATATTTCACACTATTATAACTTAAAAATTGTAACAATTCATTTGTTCAAAAAAAAAAAAATTAAGTCAATATTCATTTTAAAATCCAATATGGATTCTCTCAGCATCGGTGTAGGTGAATCACTCTTCTTGCAGTAATCCCAATTTGTTTCGCAACTCCTTAAATCTTCCGTCAGGTAACGGCTTCGTGAAGATGTCAGCAAGTTGATTGTCTGTGGATATGTACTCGAGAGAAATTTCATTATTTTCTACTTGTTCTTTTGTAAAATGATATTTTATATCAATATGCTTTGCTCTTTTATGACATGAGGGGTTATTTGCAATACTTATACAGCCTTGATTGTCTTCATAAATTTTAACTGATTTGTTGAGTTTAATATTAACACTATTTAAAAGCGCTTTCAACCATAAAGCTTCCCTTACAGCTTCAAATAGAGCCATATACTCTGCTTCATTTGAAAAAGCCGCAAAAAAATTTTGGCTTTTTTTTTTAAAAAAAAAAAATGTTGACAAAAAAAATTTAAAAAAAAAAAAAAAACAAATTTTTTTTTATAAAAAATATAAATCCCCAAAAAAAAAAAAAAAAAAAAAAAAAATTTATTTAAAAAAAAAATTTTTTTTTAAAAAAAAATTTCTTTAAAAAAATCCCCTCCAAAAAAAAAAAAAACAACCCTTTAATAAACTTAAAATATATAATAATTATTATACATATAAAAAAAAAAAATTAAAGATGTTAAAAAAAAAGGTTAAATAAACATAATTTAAATTAAAAAAAAAAAAAAAAAAACAAAAAGAGGAAAAAAAAAATATTTCAAAATAAAAAAAAAAAAAAAAAAATAAATTATTTAAGAGGAAATTAAAAAAAAATAAAAAAAAAAAAAAATATTAATTTAAAAAAAATCTTTTATAAAAAACAAAGCAAAAATAAATAAAAAATTTATAAAATTAAAAATAAAAAAAAAAAAAAAAAAAAAAACATCAAAAAAAAAAAAAAAAAAAAAATAAAAAAAAAAATTTTTTTTTTTTTTTTTTTTGCGTTTATTTATTTGTTGGATCTCTTATATAGTGTATAAGACTAACAACAATTTCCTAGTTTTATCTTAATCTAATACGTAACCTAGCATCAGAAGGATGCTTCTTTAATCTATGGCCCTGATTATTTGCTAGAGGGTTGGAAGGTCGTTTCGTTGGAGACGAGTTCTATCGCATGCTCGGGTTAATGATTTGGCGAGGGTATTCGGGTGGGCCTGCAGCTTAGCGGTGTACTTTAGCTGTTGTACCTTTATTTCGGTTAGTACACTAGGAATATGTAGGTCTTTCTGTAAGTTTTCGTTTCTGATATACCAAGGTGCTCCCGTGATAGTTCTGAGAACCTTGGATTGAGCCCTTTGTATGGTTTCGATGTTGCTCTTGCTTGCGTTTCCCCACAGTGCAGAGCCGTACGTCCAGATGGGTTTTAACACAGAGTTGTAGAGGAGAACTTTGAATTCCAAGCATAGGGGAGATCGAGCGTTGATAAGCCAATGTAGTCCGATTGCTTTAAGCTTTAGTTGCTTTTTCTTGGCTTCGATATGCTTACGCCAAGTTAATCTTCTGTCGAGGTGAACTCCAAGATATACAACATCGTCGGATTGAGGCACTGGCACGTTGTTGAGAGTCAATGATGGGCAGTTTCTTCTATTGAGGGTAAACGTAACGTGCTTACATTTCTGTTCATTTACACGGATGCGCCAATCTGCTAGCCAATTTTCAATTTCCTTTAAGTGGGTTGCCAGTTGCTCTGCAGCTTTGATCGGACATTTGGAGCGGCTAAGGATAGCCGTGTCATCGGCGAAAGTAGATGTGGTGAGTGTAGGGCTTGTTGGTATATCCGCTGTGTATAAAATATATAGTGTTGGACCCAACACGCTGCCTTGAGGTACACCTGCTTTTGATTCAAAGTCATCAGAGGTGAAGCTATTACAACGTACAGCGAATTTTCTGTTGAATAGATAAGATTCCATTAGCCTGTGTGTATATTTTGGAAGCGACGCTTTTATTTTGTATATTAGGCCGTCAAGCCAAACTCGGTCAAAGGCTTGGGCGACGTCGAGAAAAATTGCTGTACAATATTCTTTTTGCTCGAATGCTGTACGGATCTCTGAGGTGATACGGTTGACTTGCTCAATTGTGCCATGCTTTTCACGAAAGCCAAACTGATGATGTGGGATTATATTTTGGTTTACCAGGATTGTATTTATACGGAGTTGTAGGACCTTTTCAAATAGTTTTGAAAGACTTGGCAATAAACTGATGGGTCTGTACGATGATGGCTGTGTTTTGTCTTTTCCGGGTTTTGGGATCATTATGATTACTGATTTTTTCCAACTTATTGGAAAGTGACCAGTTTTTACTATCGCGTTGAAAAGTTTGCAGATGTATCGCACGGCACAGATCGGGAGTTCTCGGATCATTTTCGGGGTTATATTGTCATGGCCGGGCGACTTTCTTGGGTTAAGATAGTTTTTAATAATTGCAGAAATTTCCTCCGCTTGGAATTTCGGTGGCTCGGTTTCCACTGGGGTGCTTAGAGGGGGAAGCTGGAATGAGTTTGTTGACGGGTTTGGCAGAAAAACCGTTTTTAGATGAGCTGCAAAGGTGAGTGCTCTTTCTTCGTCTGAACGGGCCCACTTGCCAGTTGGGCATCGTATAGGTGAAATTATCTCGGTTGGGGCAGTTATGGTTGGGTGAGCTTTCCACAGCGGATATTTGGTGCTGGTGGGGGAAAGCTTCTCGATGTATTGCCGCTGTGCTATTGCTTCTTCTTGTCTAAGCGCTTTTGCTAAGGTTCGGGAAGCTGCCTTTAGGCGATATTTTGCTGCCGGTGATCGGGACATTTGCCATTCTCGCCTGAGTCGTCTTTTCTCTGTTACAAGAAGTTCAATTAGTCGGTTGTTAGACTTGTGTTTTTCCTGGGTGTGGCCAATGTTTGGGGTGGAGATATCAGCTGCTTCAATGAGCATCGACTCTAATGCAGAGGTGCAAAACTCGATGTCTTCTTCGTCGTCCAGTTTGGGATTTAGTTCGATATGGGTGCTTATATATTTCTTAAATCTGAGCCAGTTTGTTTTATAATTTGTTAGTCCGAGTGGGTGCTCTGTTACTTGAGGATATGTTAATACAGTGAAAATTACTGGCGAGTGGTCTGATGACAATTCTGCTAGTGACTCTGCCCTTATTAAGTTATGCGTAATTCCCCTGGTGACTGCGAAGTCTATTAGATCTGGGAGCTTACGTGGATCTGTTGGCCAGTACGTGGGCTTTTTCGGTGAGGCGTAGCCCAATTTGTTTGCTGGGTTGATGATTGTGTTATATAGCTGTTTGCCTTTTGGATTTACCAGGCGGGATCCCCAATGAGGGTGCTTGGCGTTGTAGTCTCCTGCAGCAATAAATCGTACTCCGAGTGTGTTGAAGAAGTCAGTAAACTCTTTTTCAGAGATTGAGAATCGTGGTGGACAGTACAGTGCAGCCACGGTTGTACTGCCGAAAGTGGTTTGGACACTTATTGAAGTTGCTTGTAGGTATTGTTTGGCAAATCCATTGTGGAGACAGTGTTTAATTCGGTTTTTGATTAGGATGCCAGTTCCTCCGTGAGCCTTGCCATCTGGGTGATTTGTTGCGTAGAATGCATATTTAGGTATTTGGAAGTTGTTTTTGTTGGTAAGGTGTGTTTCCGATAACAGCATGATATCAATATCATTTGAGTCCAGAAACAGTGACAGTTCTTGTTTGTGCTTGGAAATGCCGTTTGCATTCCATAGTCCTATATGTAGTGCTGACATTATTTATTGTTGTCCAAAAGCTTTTGAATGAGCAAGTTTTGGTTCCGCATAAGTTCCTGCATGCAATTTTGCATGAACGTCATGAAGTTTGTCATGTTTTGATTTAGCGAGATCAACAACGTTTCGATCCCGTTGGGTTGCTGGCCGAGTACGGGTGGACTTGGGGCCGCATTGTTTGAGATTGTAGCGGGATTTACAGATGTAGAGGGCTGTGAACTTCCGTTGCGCAGCACGCTTGCAAAAGTTACTCCAGGAGTAGTTGTCGTTGGAGCAGCTGATGACCTTACAGCTCTTGAGAAGAATATTCCCGGTGTGGTTTGCGAGGGAATAAGTGTGGAGCCCTGGATACGAGCCGAAGATTTCTTTGCATTAAGACGGGCCTTCAGTTCCTTATAGACAGGACATCCTCTGTAATTTGCGGTGTGATTTCCACCGCAGTTGCTGCACTTCCTTGTATTGTCGTTTGTTTTATTGTCGGAACAGACACACTCTTGTTGAATTTGTCCACAGCCAACGCAAACTGGGCGAAGACTGCAGAACGACTTTGTATGGCCAAACTCCTGGCACTTAGTACATTGTAGAGGATGATTCCTCTTGTGAGGCTCCTCGACAGTGATTCTGCGATGTAGCAGTAGTTGCAGGTTGTAGATAGGATGTACTGCATTGGATTTTAATGCTCGTGCATCAGGCTGTAGCTCCACTTTAAACAGAGGTTGTGGGATTTTGTTTCTGTTTAATATATTTGAGACGGACTTCACCTCAAAGCCCTTCTCTTCCAATGCCTCTGCAATTTCCTGAGGCGGAACCGAGGGTTCAATGCCTTTAATCACGGCTTGAAGACCTTTGGCGCTCTTTAATTGGAATGTGTAGAAGTTTACATTCTCCGTTCTAAAGTACTTTTCTATAGTACGATAGAACTGTTCGTTGTTTGTTTGGACTTTAGTTTCTCTTATGTTCCCCCTGTTAAGTGGGGTCACATAAAAGTTATCCTTACCTACTAGGGCCACCAACTTAGGCACCAATGAAGTGCAGTTTGCACCACGGATGTAAAATGGTGGTGGCTTGGCTACTGAGGGTTTTGTTTGGGAAACTCCTTCTTGAGATTCCGGCTGATTTGCCAGAATTTGGAATCTGTTGCCCTCCAGAGCTTTACGTTCAGCAATGTTGCTTTTGGACATTTTAGGAGTGTTGCCTCTTTTAGTATGAGGGCTAAGCTTTCGCTTGTTTATATTAATATATCTGTCCATGCCAGTCTGAACAGGTGACTTTGGATTCACCGTCACTGGATGGGTAGACTTTGTTGAGGTAGTCTGCTGGACGGTGATCGAAGGTATTGCAGACGTTGCTGCTGTTACAGTTGTTGTTGGAGCAGTAGCTGCAATTGTTGTTGTTGTGAGCGCGCTGACGGCGGTCGGCGAACCCAATGACCCAATTAACACTTGAGGTGTAAGCGAATTTGAGGGTGAAGCGCATTGGGCGCTCCAAGACAAATTGTTGCTGGTTGGTGTAAGCAATTTGCTCGTACTTGCACTTTTGGATTCAGCGCTTATTGTTGTTGTGGTTGTTGGAGACACTACTGAGAAGTATGCATTGTTGCGTTGAATAGATAGGCGACGCTCGTTTTGTTGCTGGAGAAGTTGTTCTTGTAGCTGTTGCTGGCGAGATTCTAGTGAAGATGGGCCCAAGTTGGTCTCTTTACACGTTGGCATTGCTAGTAAATTTAGATATTTACTAAGTATTATTATTTGTAGTTACAAATAACAATATAAAATTGTGATTGGGCGTCTCTGTGGCGACTGAGAGCCCTGTCACTTTAGTTTAACACTGATTTAAATGCTGACACCGATGAACTTGCGGAGCGCGATAAAAAAATCGTGACGGCCAATTGCCAACTTACTTACTTATAATTTGAAATAATAATACTTAAATATAATTTGAAATTATTCATTCTTTCTATGTCTCCTGTTGCTATTACTACATCATCAACATATAACAGTACATATATGTTTTCTTTGATGTCACCTTTATCGAGAATATATATGCATCGATCTACTGGAGAGTTTACAAACTCACATTCTTTCAACGTTTGCTCAAATACTTGAAACCAGCATCTCGCAGCTTGCTTCAGTCCATATATTGCCTTATTCAATTTGCATATATGTACATATGTCCAGTATTACATAATACACCTTGAGGAGGTTGCATATATATCTCCTCATTTAATGTTCCGTTCAGGAAAGCTGTTTTTACATCCATCTGATGTACTTCCAAATCATTCTGAACTGCTAATGACAATATAAATCTGAAACTTGCAATTCTGGCAACGGGAGCAAATGTTTCCTCATAATCGACTTGGTATTTTTGAGTGAATCCTCTTGCAACCAATCTAGCTTTGTGTTTTATTGGTATTCCTAGTTCATTATATTTAATAGAAAATACCCATCTACTATCTACAATATTTTTATCAACTGGTTTCTTTACTACTGTCCAGGTGTTATTGATTTCATGGGCATTCAACTCTGTCCTTATTGCTTCCTCCCAATCAGATCTATCGTTTCGATGTTTTATTTCTTCAAACGAAGTTGGGACTTCATCAAATATTCTATGAGCGTTTAAAACAAATTTGTTTAAACTATTATCGTCATCATCAAAATATGATACTTTAGGCTTAGTCTTTAGCCTTTCACTTTTTCTGCTTGGAACATTTGTACTCTCATTATTGTCAAAAGAATTATCAGGATGATCAGCAGTTTTACAATCCTTACTCTCATTCGGGATATATATTTCCTTACTTTCATTCAGGAGATCAGTTTTTCTTTTCCTACTTTCTTTCGTAAAATTCAGTTTTTCACATTCCTTACTATCATTCGGGAATTTTGTTTTATCATTTTCCGTACTATCATTCTGGAAATTAAACTGATCACATTCCTTACTATCATTCGGGAATTTCGTTTTATCATTTTCCATACTATCATTCTGGAAACTAAACTGATCACATTCCTTACTATCATTCAGGAATTCTTCTCGACTTCTTTCCTTACTCTCTTTCAGGACATCTGTTTTAAATTTTACTGCTCTAGAATTAGTCCATTTGGTTCATATCCTATAAATATGGATTTATACGATTTCTCATCAAATTTACCTTTTTTAATTTTATTGTGTACATATACGGTTGAACCAAACACTCTTAGAAACTTTAAATTAGGCTTTCTATTATGCCACATCTCATATGGGGTTTTTGTGCTGTTACCAAGTGCTTTGCTTGGAGTTCTATTTATTAAATATGTTGCCGTTAGGACAGCTTCACCCCAGAAGCTTTTATCTAGCTGTGCACCATTTACCATGGCTCGAGCTTTCTCTGTAATGGTCCTAATCATTCGCTCCGACACACCATTCAATTGAGGTGTATGTGGCACGGTTAAATGATAACTTAGCCCTTTTGATACGCAGAACTCACGCATCTCATTCGACAGGTACTCTCTACCATTGTCAATATACAAATTGACAATCTTGAGATTAAAATGAGTTTCGCTCTTTGCTACAAAATCCTTGAATGCATTGAATACATCTGATTTGTATTTCAACAAATAGGTTACACAATAATGTGTAAATTGGTCTATAAAAATTACAAAATAATTTTTATCATCTATTGTTGCTGGTGTAATTGGACCACAAACATCAGAATGTATTATAAACAAGGGTTGTTTTACATAACTTTTGTTTTTATATTGCTTAAAAGGCAACCTAGACTGTTTTCCGTTTAGACAATGTTCACAAATTTCATCTGATACTACTAAATCACCAAGAAGACTGCTGTCACAAAATAAATTATTTTTCTTTATTTGAATTAATTTTCCATTACTTATATGGCCTAACCTCTCATGCCAGAGCCGATATTTATTTTTATTCCTAGCATCTGCGCTGTATGCTTGGAATTTAATTGCAGGTATATCATTGAACATACCTGACTTTTTAACAACGTTCACTCCATTTTTTGAAATTGACACACCGTCACTGTCAAACTTAATCGTCATCCCAGCCTGTTGCACGCGCTTGACGGACATGAGGTTTCCTGCTGCCTCCTCACAATAAAGCACATCCTCCAGAGTAATGTTGTTTCCATTGTGCAGCTGCACAATCCCACGCTTTGTAGCATAAATATATGCGCCTTCTTTAGCAACAGCGATTTTAATAGGCTGCTCCAAAACCACGGAATCAACAAACAGCGACTCGTCATTGATTAAATGATCAGTTGCACCCGAATCGAGTATAAAACCGCGTTCATTGTTTGTTATATTATTGTTTATTATTTTCTTCATCATAAACGCGAACCCGGGTGTCGATGTTGCAAGTTGAGCTTGATTTTTATCTTTATTATTATTTTCTTTATTATTATTATCTGCTTTGTTTTTATTAATCCTAATAAAATGGTAACAATTTTTCTTTAAATGCCCCTCTTTGCCACAATGATGACACTTCATATTATTTTTAGCTTTTCCTTTAAACATTTTTCTCTGTTGTGCTTTTCTAGCTTTAAATCCATTATTTTTATTAAAATTTTAATTGCTTTTTCCAACTGCACTCATGACCTTTCTACTTGTATCTGTACTTTCATTCCTTAATTTTATTTCAAAATCTAATAACTTATTTTTCACAAAAGCTAACGACAGAGTGTCATCCGACATAGTTTCAATTGCAGTTATTACACTGTTGTAAGATGAAGGCATAGTCTGCGACAAATATGCAACCTTGTTCATCTCTTCCATTTTTGCACCAGCCGCCAACAACTCGCTCACTATTTCGTCAAAGACAATAAAATGACTTGAAAGCGTCATTTCACTCAACAGTTTGAGTGTTATTAGGCGTTTGTGCGCAGCTAACTGCGATGCAAGTCTTCTGCGCTCATATATGGCGCCTAAATTCTGAAAAATTGCACGCGCCGAAACGTCGCCTGCCGCATACTTTAGGAATGAGTCACCTAAGTGCTTAATTATCACGCTTTTTGCACTTCGATCTGCCTGTTTCCAATTATCGTCAACCTCCACAGGAATTTCCTCATCCACCACTTTAAGTATATTTAATTCACTTAATAAAGCCCTGACTCGAAATTTCCATACGGAATATTTCTCGCCATTAAACGGTTTTATATTGTTCTTATTATTCTCCATTATGCTTATGTGAATATATGTATACACACACTGCTATATATATATATATATAAAAAATGCACAAGCACGCACGTAGACTAATTTCACAACTATTTGCAATTATTATAATTTTCTTAAACTGGCATGACAGTCTTCGACTAGCTTTCGTTGAGAGCAGACGGTAAATCTCTTATCAGCATAGTACAATCGGTCTCTTCTTTCGCGACATTCGCGGTCTGATTTCTGCTTTATTCGCCTACGAATTTTTTACCCCACGTGCTTGTGTTCTTAGTGATTCCGCATTAAAAAATCACTACAAATTGTTGTTAATATGGGGCCCCCCCCTCGGCCCCACAGTCCGAGGGGCAATCAGTTTGCTTTGCTTTCTGAAAGCCCTCCTTCAAAAAAAAAGAAACCTACCCTGACACTAGACTGTGCTTTTCCTGAACTTCCTTTAGCTACACTGGAAAATCCTAAATACGTTGTGATCGCTTCCAAATCAACGAAAAAAAAATGTCTGATTTCTCTTGTATTGCTGTATTCAAGGCATTACGTTTGTTATCCAAAAACATTATATCAGTTTCCGATTTAAGAGACGGCAACCTTCTGCTGCTTGTCAAAAATCAAAGCGAGGCGGACAAATTCATTAACGCCCATTCACTTCCAGGGATATGTGAAATAACATGCAAACTTCATGACTCATTAAACCAAGTCAAAGGGACCATCTATGCCCCATATCTATCCGATATTCCAGACAACGAGATCATTGAAGAGCTACAATCACAAAAAGTTTCCGCTATTTACAAATTTACTAAAAACATCGACAATGTCTCTAAACCAAGCGGTGTCATTCTTGTAACCTTTGACCTTTATCATCTTCCAAGCAAAATTGATATTGCATGGCACTCCGTCAAAGTAAGAGAGTATATTCCCAACCCAATGCGGTGCAGATCATGCCAACTCCTCGGCCATACGGCCAAGCATTGCAAAAACGAGCCACTCTGTGGTAATTGCGCTTTACCCACACACATGCCAACTGACTGCACACAGATCAAATGCGCTAACTGTTCCGGGGACCACCCCTCCTCTTCTCGCCAATGCCCTAAGTATCAGCAACAATATGAAATAATAAAAATAAAGACAACAAAGAAGTGCACAATGCGCGAAGCAAAAACGATTTACAGAGCATATGCTCCAAAGTTTTCCAGCGTTGCCTCTTACTCTTCTGTAGCTAATGCTGCAAACAAAAAAACCGAATCCACTCATAAAAACGTAATAAGCAATAATGCAAATCTGAAACAAATCAAAAACAACAACGACAACGTAAAAACAACTATAAACAACACACCAAATATAACGGCAAGCACCGCCTTATCTTCGCTGTCATCACAGCAAAAACAAAATAAAAAAACTAAACTTGATGCAGTAAATGTTGATGCCTACCTAGATATAGGCACTAGCATAGTACAAAAGAAAGACAAACTAACAATACCTAAAGAAAACTCACCAACTACATCTACCTCTTTAAAACCTAACATTTTAACAACTTCCCTACAATATACATCAGACGAATCTATGATATACATTAAATTACTCTAACCTATATTATATGTATATAATATTCGACGATTCCCTTTATTTACAATAACTCTTTCATTTTTGCAATGGAAACTAAACGGTTACGTAAATAACTACATTAATCTATTACTATTAATTAAGGAACAAAAACCGGATATTATATGCCTATAAGAGACTAACATTAAATCTAACGCTACTAATATCCCAATACCCAAACCTTTTATGGGGTATTTCTTTAACAACGTCACCAATCTCAATGCAAAGCATGGAGTTGGAATTTTAATAAGACAAAATATTCCCCACAAGCCCATTCAATTAAATACGACCACTTGTTCAATTGGAATTAAGATTTTATCGCAACGCAATTTGACGATTTTAAACTCCTATATATCCCCAAACATTAACTTATCTGTCAATGAGTTATTCCAAATCATTGATGCATCTCTAAGTCCTATAGTATACACAGGCGACTTCAACGCTTGGAGTCCATTATGGGGCTCCAATTGTCGGAATTCCAAAGGGCATAAAATTGAGGAGATATTGAACAAACTAATTTAGGTATTCTGAACGACGGATCCCCCACCCACCACTCTACGCACAACACTTTCACGCATATCGACCTAACCATGGTCTCAGCATCACTACTTCCTGTTTGCACTTGGTCCATCAACAGAAACTTACATGGCAGCGATCATTTCCCAATCAAAATGGTCCTTCAGACCGGTATTAAATCAGAAAAGATAGTTCCGAATGTCAAATTCAAAATAGAAAATGCAAACTGGAATTTATTTCAGTCCAAATGCACCCAACTTTTTAATTTTTTGCCATCTACTGATTTAAACTTATTTGCAGCTAGAATCACAAAAGCAATTAAAGCAGCTTCCAATGCGGCCATCCCACAAACCTCTCCAAAAAAATATAAAAACAAACCCGTATGGTTCAACTCCCACCTGCAAGAATTAAGGAAGAGAAAGCAGTCCCTTTGGCACAATTTCAAGACTTGCCAAACATTGGAAAATTTAATTTCTTACAAAAAAGCCAGAGCCATGTTCAAAAGGGAAGCCAACATTGCAAAGCGGAAAGCATTCCAGAACTTCACTGCTAAAATTAACCCTCAGTCCACAACAAAAAAAATATGGACTGACATTAACCGATTAATTGGTTGTTTTCCAGCCCCCTAAAAGCGGTCAAAGATAAAAACAACATCGAATTAAATGCATCTGCCGATATCGGGAATGCTTTCGGATCTATGTGGTCCTCTTACTCAATGGATCAAAACTTTTGTCCAGACTATAAGCTAGGTAAAGAAAAGACCCTTTCACAGGTGTATCTGCCCACCCACACACCGTCCGATGCAACGAATATTGATTCAGATTTCACTTACATGGAACTCGAACTAGCTCTTCAACATGCAAAAGGAAAATCTCCCGGTTTCGACCGCATAAATTATCCAATACTGCGCCAACTCCCCAAAGATAGCAAAATCAAACTACTTTATATATTCAATTTAATGCTCGCTACCGGCAACTACCCTCATGTTTGGAAAACCGCTACCATAATACCAATATTAAAGCCCAATAAACCATCAAATGAACTAACATCTTATCGCCCCATATCTCTTCTGTCTTGTTTAAGCAAAACTTTAGAGAAAATTTTAGCGAAACGTCTTATGTGGTTTGTCACTAAAAACAAACTCATTAGCCCACACCAAACAGCCTTTAAAACACAGCACAGCACAATGGACTCACTTTTGCACATCCATCATTTCGCGTCGGATGCCCTTTCAACCAAAAATCATGTTTCCATTTTGGCAACAGATTTTGAAAGGGCGTTTGATCGCGTTGGAGTGCACACAGTTTTAGATCAACTATCTCGGTGGAGGGTAGGTCATAGAACCTTCAATCTCGTGAAGGCATTCATGACAAATCGTTCAATTCGTGTTAGAGTTCATAACTCCCGGACTAATTTCCATAAACTGCATAACGGCATCCCACAGGGGTCCCCGCTATCGGTAGTATTGTTCATGATTGCCTTCGAATCCTTAAACAACATTGTCTTGCAGCACAAAAATATTCAACTTTCTATCTATGCCGATGATGCGATAATATTTAGCAAATGTAAAGATATAAATATTCTGTTTAATTCTTTTAAAATCATTCTAAGGGACATTGAATAATGGGGGAAATCCTCAGGAGCGACTCTAGCTTTAGAAAAATCTAAACTATTTGATATTTGTCGCAAAAAACTATGTTCATATCCTGCTCTTACTATAAACAATATAGAAATCAAACATGTAACTACATTAAAAATACTCGGCCTTACTTTCGACAAACGACTTACCTTTAAGCAACATTGTAAAAATCTTAGAGTTAACCTAGACAAACGTCTTAATTTGATAAAATTACTAACATCCCAAAGTTCTCATATCCATCCAACTGCTCTCCTACATGCAACAAGGGCCTTGATGTTATCTTAAATAGATTACGGACTACCAATATATGGGTGGTGTGCCCAATCTAACATAAAAATTTTCTCTCCACCCTATCACGCAGCTATTAGGCGAAGTATTGGTGGCTGGTCTACCTGACGTGCTACCGAGAGTTTCTCAGATGACATATAAGCTTATACCAAAAATACTTTGTGGCAACAATCCAATACTATTAAAGGATTTCCAGACAGCTTCAAAACAATGCAAAAGATTCAACGTCCTATCAACTATTCGTAGATGTGTATGCTTTCATAAAAAACATCGCCTGGAAACACCCTATCATTGGAACAAGGTCATCCCTTCCCCTCCATGGAAACTGCCTGAAGACTCCGTCAATACAACCCTACACTCGTTTAAAAAGGATTCGACGAACATGACAACTTTTCGAAAACTATACGCCTCCGAGCTTGGTAACTATCCTAATTGGAACCAACTGTATACCGACGGATCTAAATTAGATTTCGCTACGAGTTTTGCGGTTATCGATTGGCAGGGGAAGACTATCTCCTGCGGACTACACCCCCCACATTTCTCAATTTTCACAGCTGAAGCCGTTGCCATACTCAAAGCCATTGAACATGCCTCTAAAACTAAGGGTAAATTCGTCATTTGCAGCGACAGTCTGTCAACCTTACTCGGAATCAACAACGCCTATAACCAAAATAACCTAATAACGGAAATCCGACATCTCTGCATCCGACACTCCAACAAAATAAAGCTTTTATGGATCCCTGGGCACTCAGGAATAAAAGGAAATGACTTCGCTGATGCGGCTGCCAAACTCACAGCACGATCGCCAAGTGTGACAGTCATACCCGGAGTGCGACGAGATATGTGGCGAAATATAAAACACATATTGAAAGAAATGGAATTAACTGACTGGGACGATTTCAACCATTTTTATAAAAAATGCAATCCCAACAAAGAAGTCATTCGGTACCCGCCTGCATGTCACCGTCATGTGTGCAACATCTTTACTCGTCTAAGAATTGGGCACACCTCCCTAACTCACGCCTACATACTAAAAAATAACCCAAATCCTCTTGCCGTGTATTAACGGTTCAGTACATTTTCGAAGAATGCCCAAATACACTAAAGACCAGAATCAACATATTTGGTCCAACCCCTCCACTACAACTCTTTGCAAACCCCTCCTTACTGAACGCTAACATTATAATTAAATTTTTAAAACTACTCAACATACATATGTATATAACATTATATGATCACGTCAGTCGAGTCGAGGCCGTAGTTGCTAGCACTCAACCCTTTGTATTTAGTTATTGTATTATAATTTTTTTATGTATTATAATTAAATAAAATAAATAAATAATAAACTGGCATGAACTGGGCCCATTACCTATTAGAAAATGAGATAAAATAAGCAAATGATAACTCTTAATGTTTGATTTATGTTTTATCTGTTGATTGACTTTATATTTAATGATTATTATTTTCGTATGGAACATCGACACCACGTTACAGCTTAGGCCTTTTTAAGAAGAAGAAGATAAAGAAGATTCAAGTATGACCAGATTAACATAAAATAATAATTCATAACTTAGTGTTGTGTAATGTCATTGTTTGAATGTTGATGGTAATCCAACAACTAACTTCGGCTCTGCCGAAGTTTGTATACCCTTGCAGCAAAATAATTGGTATAAATGTTTAACAAAATAAAAAAAAAAGAAGAAGAAAAAAGAACACATCTAAAAATTTTCACTTCAAAGAGCATTGAACCATTATCAAACACCGAGCGAGCCCATCGTGCCACCGATCTCTACATACTACGCCACCGTCCTTACTAAGATAGAGTAAGCTAATTCGACATATATGCAAACCCATTGCATCTCGCTCTTTCAATTTCGTTTTGTGTAAGAACACAACACAAATATTTCTGTCTCTCTCACACACCGCTTGGTGGTTGAATTTTTGCATATGTATGTGTGTGCGTGAGCATTAAAATACATTTAATTTCTATCAAATATGATTATTGATTTGTAACTTTAATAATTATCCGATCTTGTTCAAACTTGGTGTAGGGTGTATGGGTCAAAATTAAATTTAAATGCAACAACAAAAAAACAATAATTTTATATATTTCTTATTTGGTGCCGCGCGGATTCGAACACGGGTCTTTTGTGTTTGTACGGCAGATTTCTTGGAATTTGTTTTTGTTTCTTTGCTGCCAAAGAAAATAGCTTATTTTACTCGAGGTACCTCCACGTTTTAGTTAATAGCTCCGGTGATAATTATCCGATCCGACTAATTTTCACACTCTTCATACTTGATAGATCAAGGAACTTAACTTTTCATGTTTCAACCATGTAGCTTAAAAATTGACGATGTCATCCTGATTCAAACAGACAGACGGACAGATGGACATGTCTCAATCGACTCGGCTATTGATGCTGATCAAGAATATATATACTTTACGGGGTCGGAAACGTATATTTCTATGCGTTACAAACATCTGACCAATTTTATAATACCCTCTGCAAGGGTATAAAAACAGTTATCCAATTACTATTCAAAAAACAGTTATCCAATAACTAAACAAATAATACCACAAAACAGACAAAGCAAAAATAAATCTACTTCAAGTCGTAAAAGCACCGCTACGATGGGGACCGTTGATCGCCCCGATAAGACTAAACTAATGACTAAGCCCAAGTTTCTTATTATGAAACGCACCGACGACAACTCAATGGCAAACGTTTCACCATTTCTAATAAAAATGAAGCAAGCAAGTCGTCCCTGCCGACATTGAGTATACCCTGTACCAACTAGTTATATTAAATGAAATAGAATATCCTCGAAATCGCCATTAATTTCATGCAAAATTCTCTTTAACATGCAGCAACAGCGAACGCATGCTGTCTCGCTCACTCTTGCCAGCCAATGTCGCCCTAAGCGCTTCAGTACAAAACGCATTTCCGAATATCTCCCATATTTATAGTCCGATTTCGACAAAATTTGGTCAGCTGGTGCAGTTTGGGTATATAATTAGGTGAATACGATATCTTTAATACAGCTCTAGTAATACGTTTTCGCGATTTGCGGGGGCGGAAGTGGGCGTGGCAAAAATTTGAAACATACTTGATCTGTGTATGCATTAGACGCATGTTCGCACCAAATGTGGTGGCTCTAGCTCTTATAGTCTCCGAGATCTAGGTGTTCATACGGACGGACGGACGGACAGACGGACAGACGGACAGACGGACGGACGGACAGACGGACGGACAGACAGACATGTCTCAATCAACTCGGCTGGTGATGCTGATCAAGAATATATATACTTTATGCGGTCGCAAATGCTTCCTTCTGCCTGTTACATACATTTTAGCGACTTTAATATACCCTTTTACCCTATGGGTACAGGGTATAATGAAGCAAGCAAGTCGTCCCTGCCGACATTGAGTATACCCTGAACCAAATAGTTATATTAAATAATGTCGAACACCCTCGAGATCTCCTTTGATTTAATTCAAAATTTTCATCGAATGCATGCTATCTCGCTCACACCTGGCACAACTAATCTCGCA
This sequence comes from Drosophila saltans, assembly GCA_018903575.1. Lineage (NCBI taxonomy): Eukaryota > Metazoa > Arthropoda > Insecta > Diptera > Drosophilidae > Drosophila > Drosophila saltans. The sequence goes on from JAEIGH010000098.1 coordinate 66,713, forward strand.
CTTGTTGGTACAGTACAAAACGCACATTCGTATATCTCCTATATTAATTGTCCGATTTAAACTAAATTTGGTCAGATGTTGCATTTTGGCCACATTATTAGATGTGCCAAATAAGAATGTGATTCCTTCGAAACTGCTCTAGTAATTCGTTTTTATACCCTGTACCCATAGGGTAAAAGGGTATATTAAAGTCGCTAAAATGTATGTAACAGGCAGAAATATACATTTCTGACCCCATAAAGTATATATATTCTTGATCAGCATCACTAGCCGAGTCGATTGAGCCATGTCCGTCTGTCCGTCCGTCCGTATGAACACCTAGATCTCGAAGACTATATGAGCTAGAGCTACCAAATTTGGTGGGAATATCCGTCTAGTGGCTACACAGGTCAAGTTTGTTTCAAATTTCAGCCACGCCCATTTCCGCCCCCGCAATTTGGAAAAAACGAATACTAGAGCTGTATAAAAGATATCATATTGGCACACCTAACTATATAGCCAATCTGCACCAGCTGACCAAAATTTGTCCAAATCGGACAATAAACATCGGAAATATGCCCATATTCTTTTTGTACTGAAACGCTTAGGGCGAGATTGGCTGATAGGAGTGAGCGAGATGGCATGCGTTCGCTGCTGCTGCATGTAAAGGAAATTTTGTATGAAATTGATGGCTACTTCGAAGGTTTTTTTTAATGTATCTAGTTGGTACAGGGTATACTCAACGTCGGCAGGGACGACTTGCTTGCTTCATTTCTAAATTGCGGGGGCGGAAGTGGGCGTGGCAAAAATTTTAAACTATCTTAGTTTGCGTAGGCACTAAACAAAAGTTCAAATACTCTCGAAATCGCAATCAATTAAAAACGAAGTTCCCCTTTTCATGCAGCAGCAGCGAACGCATGCTATCTCGCTCTTTGCTATTTGCCAATGCCGCCTTGGCAATTCAGTACAAAATGCAAATGGCTATATCTCCGATGTTTATTGATTTGAACGAAATTTGGTCAGTTAGTACAGTTTGACTATATAATTATGTCTACCAAATAAGAATTCGATATCTTTAATACAGCTCTAGTAAATTCATTTTAAAATTTTATTTTTTCATTTGTGGGGACGGAAGTGGGCGTGGCTAAAATTAAAAATAAACTTGATCTACTTGGGCATAAGACGGATGTTCACACCGAATTTGGTAGCTCTAGCTCTTATAGCCTCCGAGATCTAGGTGTTCATACGGACGGACGGACAGACGGACATGTCTCAATCTACTCGGCTGTTGATGCTGATCAAGAATATATATACTTTATGGGGTCGGAAACGCTTCCTCCTGCCTGTTACATACATTTTAGCGACTTTAATATACCCTTTATCCTATGGGTACAGGGTATAAAAACTATTGATTTCACTTGCAATGGAGAAGTTCTGCTTGCCAAAAAAACACGAGATGGAAACCTTCTCATCAAAACAAAAAATTTGATCCAAGCTCACAAACTCTTAAAACTTCAATTACTGGGGCAATACCCAGTTTCTGTCTCTGAACCGTCAACTATCTCACCCTCAACGTCTCAAAAGGAGTCATTTATTCAAACAACCTACGCTGCCTTACTGAAGAATCTATCAAGCAAGAGCTGACAGCCCAAAATGTAGTTGACGTCAAGAAAATATTGAAAAAAGTTAACAACGAGCTCCAAGAAACTGGACTAATTATCCTTACATTTGCCTCACTCACAATCCCTGAGTACATCAAAACAGGGTATGAAATGGTCAAACTCCGCACTTACATCCCACCTCCACTCCGCTGCAACAAGTGCTTTAGGTTTGGACACACTTCTAAAATATGTCGCAACAACAAGGCCTGTATTAATTGTTCTAAAGATTTTCACACCGATCCCGACACGAAAGAACTTTGCAACTTTAACAAGTGCTGTGTTAACTGCAAGAATAACAGTCTCCTGGATACCAACCACTCATCAGACTACAGAAGATGCCCCATATTTGTAAAGCAACAAAAAATACAAGCCATTAAGACCCTACAAAAAGTTGATATTAAAAAAGCCGTCTCGATATATGATTTAAGACACCCACAAGATGGTTCCCTTTACTTTAATGTAGCAAAAAGCATTCCCACAGTCACTACTGATCACCAATCTAACATTACAGATAAGACTAACATTAAAGGAAGCTCCTTGTCGGCTTCCACTTTCTTACCGACTACACGTAAGCTAACCTCCTAAGTTGATTTAATGAAAAACACAGAGGAAAAACCAACCTCATCTAAAAACTCTCCACCAGTTCCAACACCCCTAACTATTAACCCACATACTACACAAAATTCTAACACAAAAATCCTCCTTAAAAATATATCAGGCAAACTTAAATCCCAGCTTAAAGCTAAACAAAAAAATTCAAATTCAACTATGAGTAAAATTTGGAATAACATACGTCTTTTCTGTGGATTAAATCCCTCCAAAGGTTTACATTGCTTACAAAAACCTTATTCGACCACAAACATCACTTGCCCACAAGAAATTGCGGATGCTTTCTGCAGTGCCTGGTCCTCAGAGTCACATGACCGCAACTTTTCCAACCTTTTTATAACCAACCAAAGAATAATTGCATGTCAAAGCTACCAGATAAAATTATTTCTAAAAGACTATGGTGGTTTGTAACCACTCACAAACTTCTACATTTTAGTCAAGTAGGTTTCAGAAAGGGAAAATCAGTTATGGACTGTCTTATATTTATAGACCATCTTATAACTAAATCCTTGAATGCAAAAAAACATATATCAGTTATATCCCTTCGCCTTGACTTCGCCAAGGCATTTGACAAAATTGGCATTCATGCCGTAATTGATCAACTGACTAAATGGAAAGTTGGACCCAATATTCTTAACTATGTCAGAAATTTCATGACCAATAGGAAAATCAAAGTGAAAGTTGGAAAATTTTACTCTGCAACCCTCACATTGGATAACGGAATCCCGCAGGGATCCCCATTGTCCGTAGTCCTGTTTGTCATTGCTTATCAAAAACTTACTAAAACCATAGGTCTGTACAAAGAAATTTAAATAAGTGCATATGCTGATGATTTCAATCTAATAGTTAAATTAGACAACAGCAAAAACAAAACAATTAATCTTGATCCTCTGTTCAACAGCATTTCCGATTGGTGTATGTATTCTGGTGGTAGCCTTGCTCCTGCCAAATCTGCACATTTGTAATAAACAGCGCTGCATATGTTATGTTAGTACAAGCAATCCACAAATCACTAACGTTGACTCACTAAGATTATTGGGCCTTAAATTTAGCAAGAAACACAAATGGAATATGCACATAGATGAACTAGCTCAATCACTGCATAAACGACTAGATATTATCAAATGTCTCTCATCAACGAGATTCGGTTACAGCACAATTACATTGACATCTGTAGTTAAGTCATAACTTATATCCAAAATTGACTACGGCTTACCACTATACGGTAATGCAGCTCCAAGCTCCTTGAAAAAAATTAAAACCATCTTAAACGCAGGAATTAGAATTGCCTTAGGCGCCTTTCGCACAATACCAACAACCAATTTATTTTTTGAAGCCGACATTTCCAACCTCGAAGTCAGAATACAACTTCTTACTGCCAATCTATTCAAAACCACTCTAAACAGTTCAGACTCACCTATCCAAAATTTAGTTAAACTAGAAGGATGGGCTAACTTCGGCCGTGCCGAAGTTCGTATACCCTTGCAAACTGTTATTTAACAATTACATATTTACAATTACATTAGAAATCATAAAAAAGCAATCAAATCTTCATTAAATGTTCGTGGCTTAAGAAAAAAATGTGATTCCACAAAAAAAATTTTTTGATCTGATTGTTCCAATGGGAGCTATAGCATATAGTCAACCGATTTGGCTGAATCTTAGCACAGCCATTTCTATATATACTAAACTTCCAAATACCAGATTTCGTAACAATCGTTTAAAAAACACCCAAGTTATTGCTCTAAAACAATATTTTTGACCGATCGTTCCTATGGGAGCTATAAGATATAGTCAACCGATTCTAATGAAACTTGCTGGATATGCTAAAAAGTATACCAAACTCATAAACAACAAATTTTGTAATATTTGATTGAAAAAACAACAAAGTTATTTAGGTTTAACTCTATTCTCGACAGATCGTTCCTATGGGAGCTATATGATATAGTCATTCGATCGGGATGATTCCGAGATGTACAATGCCTGCAGCAAAAAAAGCCTAGGTGCAAAATTTTAGCTCTGTAGCTTTAAGGGTTTCGGAGGAGAAGCTGTTGATCCAGACAGACAGACGGACATGGCTATATCAACTCAGCTCGTCGTGCTGATAAATAATATATATACTTTATATAGTTGGAGATGCTTCCTTCTATGCGTAGCAAACGTCTGACCAAAATTAATATACCCTTTTTGCAAGGGTATAAAAATATAAGTTCCCAAGGCTAAGAAAAAGACAGTCTACCCAAGACCGTATTTTCTCCTATAGTAAAGAAAATGACATCACTATGACACCTGCAAAGAATTTGAAGCAAAAAGCTCCACCGTGGGCCCTCAACCCTAGTTCTGTTAACACAACGCTAACAAAAGTACAACTCCACCTGATGTTTATAGAAAACAATTCCTGCAATTCCAATCAGAGCAACATTTGCCAACTACGTTCATTTACACTGACAGTTCCCAAATTTCTGGTTCCACGGGTTTTGCGATTACTACAGAACACGACATAATAAAAAGAGGACTTCTTCCAACTTATTCGTCAGTTTTTTTATCGGAATTAATTGCCATTCAAGAAGCCATTCTCTACCTGCAAACAAGGAGAGGAAAATTTGTAATCTATTCCGACTCACTTTCTTCTCTTAATGCCATAAAAAACGTTAGCAATAACTCCCATCACGTCGCCGAAATAAGAAACCTATTAAATAGACTATTCCCCAAATTTACAAATCAATATAAAAGGCAACGAACTTGCTGATATTACGTCTAGAGAATGTAGACACTTTCCACTCATATATACACCAAACAATAATAGCACGGATATTAAAAGACAAATTAAAACACATATTATACTCAAAAACACAGTTTTTTCAGACATACATCCATATGGTATCAAAGAGCTAACCCAAATAAATTTAATATTAAAAACTACCTCAATTTTACAAATAAAATGAAAATCTCTAGAAGCGAAGAAACAAAACTTATCCGACTCCGCTTGGGTCACAAATATAACACACGCTCACTATTTGGACAATTCCTCAATCATGTCCATTCAGCCTTTCCCAATTCACATTAACTCTCGATCATTTACCCATCAACTGTCGTTGCTGTTGCCCTTTTCATAAGTTTTTTTTTTTGAAATTGTTTATTAATTGCTAGTCTTTTTAAAGACAGTGTATTAAATAATTTAAAATTTAAATACTGGTCTTTTTCAAGGCTTCTGTATTTATTTTTCCAAGTAGTAGTCTTTTACATGCAATATACAAACATATAATCATTTAATTTTAATCTTTACATTTACACATCATATTATCTTGTTTTCAGAATAATATAATATCTTTTGCGATCCTGATTCAATTCAAGAAATTAATTCGCAACGTTTGGCTAATGATCGCCAAAATAATTTAGAAACTCGAGCACGAGAACGCAGACAGGACGCCTTGTCACATTCTACACGCCGAACAAATGCCACGTATAGAAACAGAGAGCGCCAAGATGATGCTGCTTCTCATACTATTCGAAAAGAAAACATAATTACTCGACGGCAGGAACAGGAGCGCAATATTGCCGAACATTCTGTTAGAAGACAGAATTTGGAGTACAGAAAAAACAGAGCGCGAACGAGACGCATTATCCAATTCCATTCGTCGCCAAGATTTGGATGCGAGACAGCAGGAACAAGAGAGCAATACTGCTGAACATTCTGTCCGAAGACAGAATTTGGAGTACAGAGAAACTGAGCGGGAACGTGATGCGAATAATCGTCAAAATGTAAGACGAAATGCGACTAAATTTGAATTCATCTCAAAGAAGATTGACTCGAATGCAAGCCCGGAGAACTGCTGAAGAAATTCGACATATGAATGAAGCACGGATTATCAATTATTGCCAAAATTCTCAAAATCGTGAAGCGTAGTCACAACGACAATCCCAACGTAATAGAGAAGCCAGAGCTGCAATGTCACGAGAAGAGACGCTGCAACATAGAGAGAGTAAATACTGCAGTATTACACAAATAAAGATGGGTCCAAGGGAAATATGTACGAGCTATGGAGGCACATTTTTTAAGCACTACACTCAGTACTTGGACATGAATCGAATTTCCCTAAAATATCCTCTGTTGGATATAACAAAGTACTTTTATTTGTCTGAAAAGTTTCCGATTGCAATTTCTATTTGCCTTAGAAAAAGTTTGACAGAGCGCATGTTACAGCGGCAAATATGATGGATGAAAACTTTGTGAACAGCCTGGTTCAGCACGACGATGGATACCATTTGCAAAGAGGATTCCGTTCTGCCCCAGCTCATTGGGAGGCGGAAAAAAAAGGTCTGGCCATGATTCGCCAGTTTGGATTACCAACATTTTTCATTACCCTCTCCGCGGCCGAGAACAAATGAAACGAGCTCCTGGTCATTCTGTCTCTTCTTATTGATAACAAAGTTATCATGTATTGGCTGAAAGGAGCACCAAAACTACAGAATAGTGACGGCTCATTAAACACAGAAGAAGTGCTTAGATTTATTGATACGTTCATCACTACCAATGGAGGCAACGAAGAGTTACAAGATGTTCTAAGATATCAATACCACAAACATAGTGCCACTTGTAAAAAAGAATTCGTAGAGAAAGCAAATATCGGTTTAATATTCCATACCCTCCAATGCGTGAAACTAAAATTTTGTATCCGTTTGACGTCGAAGAAACTCCCAATCCAATTTATAAATGCTGATCAAATAAACCTTAACAATTTTGATAATTTTCCTACACACCTGGGCATTAATTATGATGAATTGTCAATAAGAACAACCTTGAAGAAACCTCAAATATTTCTACAAAGAAAGTTTTCTGATATAATGCTGAATGCATATAATCATGATATATCAAAACTTCATAGAGCAAATATGGATATTCAATTTATTTATTCAGACCAGAATCTATGGAACATGTATGTCTGGCTGATTTTGCCGCACTATATGAACGAAAATCTTCGAAAAGACGAAGAGAGGCGGACGGAAATATAGAGAAGGATAATGAAAATCCTCCAAAAGAAATTGTGGAGGAAGACTTTGATGAATCACCCGAAAATATCAATTACAAATGGATCAGGCGTCATGCGGAAAAGAAAAAATCCTTATATCCTAAGATGGAGAAGGTTTAGCAAAAATGTATCTAGATTGGATTATTACAGAGAACTTGTGACGCTATTTTTTCCCTGGCGCAATGAAGAGTGCGATATAATTAATAATGACAATGAAGAACATACAACAATAATAAAATGTTAACTGATGCCAACAGGAAGAATTATGATGCGATAAATGAAGATCTCTTCGACCAAATTTTACTCGACGTTCAAATGAAAAATGACGATAATAAAAAACGGAGAAATTGCAGCCTCACAACTTTTGGATGAAGAGTTTAGAGGATTTGCTATTCCCGAAGTTGCAAAAGACCCTAACGTGTTTCAACAAAACGAACCTGATCAAAACTCTGAAGAGAGTGGGCCCAGAGTTATAAGATTGCCCCCCTTGATTCCTGAAAATAATTTACACGAATTGGTGAGCTCACTAAATAATAAACAACGACAATATTATGCCCATGTAATGAATAGCATGAACGCTAATAAAACTTTTTATGAATATGTCGGAGGTGGCGCAGGAGTGGGGAAGAGTAGACTCATTACTACTATTTATCAGTCATTTATGTTGAGATTTACCACTATTGCGGGTAGCAACTAGAGGCCTGCACGAGTACATCCGAAACACAAAACTAAATACGCAAATACTTTAGCAACACATACTCGTATTCACAAATCAAAGTAAACCAAGCATCGCTTATGAACAAATGAGTGAAAACGAATAGCACATACACAAAAACCCGGTAAAGCAAATGTGAGCACAATGAAACCAAGTACCGAAACCCAACCGAGTATTTCGAACTATTCAAATGTTTTGTTCGTTCTCGGTATACCGAATAGCAAACCGAATACCTGACAAATATATAAACATTTCGTTCGGCTCAGACTCAATGTAGACGAACTGTAACAGCTGAAAATAGGTTGATTTCATCAATATATTTACAGTAAATAAAAAAAAAAAAATAAAAAACACGATTTTATTCAAATAAACGATGTAAAAGCGTACACTAATGTATGTATGTACATACTTACGAATACTTGGGAATGCTTGGAAGTACTAAGTATACTTGGAAGTAGTATCGTATTCATTTGTTTCGTTTGTCATTCTCACTTGTTTCGCTTGATTTGCTTTGTGTTAGATTTCGTTTGTTCGGCTTGATGTGCCGAAGTACATCAAATTAGAATACTTCGGGTTTTTGCTACTCGATTCATTCGTTTGAAAGCAATTTTTTCAAACGAATGAATAAAAATTTGCAAGTATTTGGAAGACTGACTACAATGAGTATACTCGTGCAGGCCTCTAGTAGCAACCCAGAAGTGACCAAAGTATTGCTTTTCGCGCCAACGGGAAAAGCTGCATTTGGAATTGGAGGTTTCACGTTGCACTCACTCTTTTCATGATGATTGTGACAGTCGATGCAGACGGTTGTGTTCGCGGAAGACAAATTATTGTGTATTCTCAGTCGAGATAACGGTGAAGTGTCAGAGTGAACGACAGAGTGAACGAAAACAAAACAAACACAAAGACTGCACTAAAAGTGCCATAAATCTTACTTTCTGCTTGTCGGCAGTGGCAAGTACCGTTACTTGGTCTCCAAGGCCAAATAAACTTCAAGCGGTAATTTTGTCCTAAAAAAAAGTGTAGCATACCTAAAGGCTGGGCAAAAATTTAAAAAATTAAAAAAGCGTAGCGTACTTTTTGGCTGACGTGGCTCCCGTAGCCAAAATCAACATGGACTTGCCATCCACGTCAAAGAAAGCTTCACTGAAGCTTATAATGCAGAAATCGCAGGTCGAAGGTGCCTTAACGGCCAAACAGGCCAAGGCAAAGAAGAAGTCGCTATCAGCAGGAATAAGCGGCAGTGAGAATGACGATGCTTCGTCTAGTACCGAGCCAGGTGAGATCCGACGCAAGGCCCCTAATCGGAAGTCTAAGCAGTGCCAGGCAACTGCTGACGTTGATAATGTTGCTGGAGTTAACCTTCTCGGCAACAATAGATTTGCACCACTGTCAGATAATGACGACGCTGACGACGACATGGACCAGGATCAAGGTCAAGATGATACCCTATCTGTGGCACCTGAGAAAAGCATCAAGCCACCACCAATTTTCATCTCTGGCGTGGAGAATATCAAGCCTTTGCTCAATGAGATTGTAGGAGCCATTGGCAATAATAATTTTACCTACAAATCTGGAAGGGACGGCCGTATCCGGGTCATGACAGACACCAAGGAGAGTTTCTTCAAGTTGAAGGAATTCCTCAAGAACAAACTCATGCTGTACCAGACTTTCCAGCCAAAGGATGAACGGGCCTACAGAATTGTCATTAAAGGACTGCACTTCTCTACTGACCATGAAGACATCAAGGAGGCCCTGACCTCTGAAAGACACCACATTAGAGGAATGCAAATAAAAAATGGCATCAGTCGTGGCACAAAGAAGCCAATGGCGCTGTTCTTTGCCAATCTGGAACCGGCCAGCAACAATCGTGATGTTTTCACCATCAAACACCTCTGCAGCTGCATTGTGGCCTTAGAGCCTCCGCTTAAATCCAGAGATGTCCTGCAATGCCACCGTTGCCAAGGTTTCAGTCACACAAAAGCCAACTGCGGACTCCGTTTCGCCTGTGTGAAATGTGGAAGCTATGTGCATGCCATTGCTGAGTGCCCCAAGCCTAAGGAGGCCCCCCCCCCCCGCTGCGCTAACTGTCAAGGAGAGCACACTACCTCCTACAAGGGTTGCAAGGCCTACCAAAAAGCCAAGGAGCACTACCTACCTAAGGCCAAAGTTTCTCCCCGTGTATCAGGCCCCGCACCTCGCGCCCCAGAAATTAGTGCTACCAACGTTCTAAGAGGTCAACAACAGCAGCCCCTTCAGCAGGAGCAGCAGCAAGAGCAATCACCCAATGCTGACACCAGACTTGACCCAAGAGTGGATCGACTTGAGGCCATGATGATGAAGATGTTCGACCAGTTTGCGGCAATGTCGCAAATGATCATGTCACTTATGGCCAAACTATGCAATTAAGTCTCCATATACTCATATGGAACGCGAATGGACTGTGCAGGAGCAGGCCAGAGGTTGAGCATGTCCTCAAGACCAAACATGTAGTCATCCTACTCGTATCAGAGACACATTTCACAAAGAAGTCATTCTTCAACATCAACGGCTACGACGTTATTCACGTCAACCATCCGAATGGAACTGCGCGCGGAGGGACGGCAGTTATCATTAAAACTGGTTTGAAATATGTGGAACTTCCTGCGTTTCAGGAGCCCTGGGCTCAGTGTGCTAAGGTGAGAGTAATATCCCCGACTGGAGACACCACTGTTGCGGCTATATACTGCCCTCCAAGATACCTGGTTGCTCAGACTCAATTCCAAGAGCTCTTTGACAGCTCAGGTAATCGGTTCGTTGCTGGAGGTGATTTTAATGCCAAACACACGTGGTGGGGATCCCGCATCATAAATCCTAAGGGCAGGGCCCTTTATAACTGCATGGCGTACAGCAGGTTAGACTGGCACTCCACTGGAGAGCCAACACACTGGCCTATTGATCCCAATAAGATCCCAGATTTATTGGACTTTACACTGGCCTATTGATCCCAATAAGATCCCAGATTTATTGGACTTTGCCGTGTCCAAAGGAGTAGACAGACACAGAATTGTCGCAAGCAATGATCTAGACTTTTGCTCAGATCACTGTGCAGTTAAGCTGCTTATTAACATGCCAGCCAGCACGAATGCAGTCAGAAGCAGTCTGTTCAAGAGAAGTACCAACATTCAGTCCTACCAATCTGTTTATATGTGTATTTTTTTTTTTGTTGTTGAAAAAAATGCGACAAGTAGCAGTGGCAGAAATCAAAAAAATTAAATCAATTCGAGTGCAAAAAAAAGCGGCAAGAAAGAAAGATACAAAAAAATGTTGCCAGGAGGAGACATCTAGAAAATGTATATATACATATATGTATATTGGTATTTCGATATAGAGAAATATTTCACATATTAAGCAAAAAAAAAAAAACGAATTTCATTCTCCACATACTAGCGAATTAAAAGCTTTTTTGGAATCCATCTATTTATTTGTGATTTAATTGAATTGTTTTCTGACTGCTAAAAATAAACAACAAATTCTCTTCGTGTTTTCATTTTCGCATTTTCCTTTTTGCTTGTTATTGTTATTATTGTTGTTAATTGTTGTTGTTGATGTTGCTGTTGTTGTTATTATTGTTGTTGGCCGAGGCAGCTACCACTTGTTGCGCCTGGAAGTTGTTGCGCCCGGAGGCGAATAAATGAATTTATGGCCACAAAACATTTTGTTGTAATAATAAAAACATTTGCATGAAATTGTTTTCGGATGAATTTTGATGCGCACAGCTCTAAAATAACTTGGATCCAACGGTTCAGCTGAACGATGAGGAGGACCTGGACGATGCTGTCGAGCGGCTCAACATCGCAATACACAACGCGGCCTCGTTTGCCACTCCGCTACCTACTTCTAACACAAGGAACGTTCCACGCAGAGATGCACATCTCTGGAACTCGGAAGTTTCCTCACTGGTCGCAGAGAAGAGACGACTGCGTCGTGTATGGCAGAACTCTAGGAACCCCAGGGACAAGGCCGACTTTAACAGAGCGGCAAAGGATCTTAAAGAGCTCTTATACAGTCTCCGTCGAGATTCTTTAGAAAGTTTTCTGCAAAACGTCGAGCCTGGAGATCAGCAACATAATCTTTGGCGGCTGACAAAAAACATCAAGAGGCCCACCAAGAGGAAGGAGCCTATTAAGAAGGAAGACGGTACCTGGTGCCGCTCAGACAGCGACAGGGCAGCAGCCTTCGCCAACCATTTGTCTGAAGCCTTCACTCCGTTTAATAGGTGCACACAACTCGAAGCTAGCCAAACGCTAGAGTTCCTAGATGTCCCCTGCCAAATGGCTCTCCCCATCCTGCACGTCGAATCAGATGAACTGCTCGCTGAGATCGCGAAGCTAAAGTCGTCCAAATCGCCTGGATATGATGGCATTGACGCACCATCAGTCAAAGCCCTCCCAACAAATGCAGTTCAGCTTCTCCTCAACATTAGAAACAAATGCTTCCTGATAGGACACTTACCCTCCCAGTGGAAGTGCGCCGAAATCATCCTGATCCAAAAACCTGGGAAACCTGCAGCCAAACTCGCCTCATATCGTCCGATCAGTCTACTGGCAGTATTCTCCAAAATAGTTGAGAAACAATTTTTGCGTAGAATGCGGCCAACACTGGACGAGGCCGGTTTGATCCCCGATCACCAGTTTAGCTTCAGAGAGTGCCGTGGCACACCGGAGCAGTGCCACAGGATCACGGGTAAAATACTGGAAGCATTTGAGGAAAAAAAGTACTGCAATGCAGTCTTTCTGGACGTTAAGCAAGCGTTCGATAGGGTTTGGCACACTGGACTGCTGTTCAAGCTAAAGACCGCCCTCCCAGCGCCCTTCTTTATGTGGCTGCGCTCCTATCTTTGCCATAGGATGTTCTATGTGAGATGCGGTGATGACACCTCTGAGATCAAGATCATTAGAGCAGGAGTCCCCCAGGGCAGCGTGCTGGGCCCTATACTGTATACCATCTACACTGCTGACATGCCAACATCACCGGACCCACGAGTTCTCACGGACACCTATGCGGATGACACTGCCTTCTTGGCATCCGACGAGTCACTGCTGACTGCTGGCAGTTTGATTCAGGTGCAGTTAGACGCCACTAACACTTGGCTCCGGCGCTGGAATATTGTCGTCAACCCCGAGAAATCTGTGCAAACGACCTTTGCGCTTCGAAGAGGATACTGCCCTGCCATACATTTGGATGGAAGTACCATTACATTCAGCGACTCGGCTAAATACCTGGGCCTCATCATGGACAGACGCCTCACTTGGCAGATGCATCTCAGCAACAAACGCAACCAATTGGATGCCAGACTCAAGAGCCACCTCTGGCTGGTTGGAAGGAAGTCTACCCTGCGGCTCCACGTCAAGCTTTTAATATACATTCTAAAGCCAATGTGGACCTACGGTGTTCCTATATGGGGCACTGCCAGCCGTTCCAACGTGGACCGCATACAAATCTTCCAAAATAAGACTCTAAGAATCTTGTCTGACGCCCATGTGTTTACCTCAAACAGAGAGCTACACGAAATGCTGGAGCTTCCCTGAGTACACGAGGAAATTATCAGAATCACCAAGGCCCATCTGGAGCGGCTTGATGGGCACACTAACCCACTGGCCATCAACTTGTTGGATAATAGTACCGCCACACGCCGTCTAAGGAGGTTGCACCCATTGGATCTGCCGGATCTAGATGAGGACTAACCCTTCAGCGCAGCCGGTTTTTCTCTTAATTGTCCCACTTTTGTATATTGAAACATTGAAACACTTTTGTTACCCCATAATCTGTACTGTTGTCACACTGAAATGCTATACTATTGTTACCCCATAATCTTAACTGTTCTCACATAATTTTAAATACTCTCACATGTCAACGTATGGTCATGGTATTTGCTTATTATCCACTGTTGGATAGATTGTAAATTGGAGGAACCCAGTTAAAAAAAAAAAAAAAAAAAACTCTTTTCATTACCAGTAAATTAGTCTTCAAATGGATTGATGCCATTAATTAACGATGTGTTGAACACGATGCACTCGAAGCTTATTGATCTTAAGCTAATCATAATTTATGAGATATCAATGGTTGGTGCTAAAATGAATGTGTAAGGGTGCCTTGTCTTGCACAGTGACACATTCAATAAAATTTGCACTAGACCAATGTTTATTATTAAAACTGTACGATATGCTTAGAATAGCTGAATTAAAGGGAGAGCTTCAACGGGACTTCTTAAAGCTCGACTTCTATCGCTGATCTAGCTTAGAAAAAGTATAAAGAAAAAACGTATGGGGAGTCTGGTAGAGAACGTGGAACGAAGCGGAGCTAAAAAAAATAAACGATACGCGTAAGCGTTACCAACGGAGTCACATAACTCTGACCACCACGTGGGATTACATCATCCCACGCCCGTTTGGGGTCAGTCACCACTGACATTTGCTAAGATGGTTTTTGAGAGCCAAGCCAGCATTTAATTCGTGGATGCTTAACAAAAATTAAAACCTCTTATGTTAGTAAGACAGAGAGTGCCCTCTGACACACGCGTATTCGTTACAAATGTTTCGGCGGAATTTCTAATAATTGCTTTTGGAGACTTGAAACAGCTACGCCCAGTTGGCAATAGATGGATATTCTGTGCCAACCCAAGAGATAATTACAGTGTCATTACAGGAACTTCGCTTTGGGACCTGTTTAAGCTTTATAAGCTTACGGAAATTATGCGCCAGCGGGAAGATTGCGCTTTCGCTGTGGCGTTAAATAAAATATCGGAAGAAAAAATAACAAATAGCGATAATGCTTTAATCAAAGAAAGAGAAGTCAATGCTCGGGAAATGAACACTATCCCAGATGTAAAACTAGCTCAAATTAATACTGGACAGTTCATTTCAACAATGAATGACACTCAAGGCCTTCCATACACACTAATTCTAAAAACCATGATAACTGTGAATATCGATACCGGTGACGGATTGGTAAATGGAGTTAGTGGCCAACTTATGGGAGTTGACTGCTTACCAAGTGGATCGATCATAATAGTGTCGACGCTTTGGATTAAGTTTCTGGGGGATTCGGTTGGAGCCGAAGCAAGATCGAAGAACGGAAATAGATCTCACCCTGATTGGACGCCGATTGTACGAGTATTAAGAACCTTTCAATACCGCAAGAATGAACAGGTAACAATAGAGCGTTGTCAATTTCCTGTGGTGCCTACTGAAGCTATAACTATACATAAAAGCCAAGGTGCAAAGTATGGCAGAGCAACCAATGCAGGAGGGCTATATATTATTGTTAAATTTTCTCCACCAAGGGAAATGCAGCAAACAGATGCAGTTTATATTGAGCTAAATAGCCTCAGAAATGAAAACTGTTGACACCCTGCCTAAAGTGGCTTCTTGATAAGCCATCAAATAACATATTGACATATTATATTACCATAATGTTCAAGGCCTGCATCTGTGCAATGCAGATATTTTGGAGACATATCAACAGACATTATATGCTTTGTGGAAAGTTGGTCAAGAGAAGGGGAAGAATGTGGCATTGTTGGATTTGAAATAATCGCGAGAATTAATGGGCGCACCTGGGAACAAAACAAAAGATCGCGCAACGGAGTTATAATATATGCGAAACCACAACTTTTTGAAAACATAGTGGTTTAGAGCAAAAGAGTAAACGAATAATCGCAATGAAATATGTCAGATCGTGACATTTAGGCACGTTGACGTTGTCTATCTCGTGATTTACAGAAATCCATCGTTTCCCGGTAATCAATTTAGAGGTATAATTACCTCATATTTAACGGATTTCAAAGAGCTGTATGTCACTACTACATAGTCGCCTGGCTTAAAAACTTTTGGCCCTCGTCGTTTTCAATTCGCTAGACATTCATTATACTTGAAGTTTCTTTTCTTTTTCTTTAGCTTTGGCTCATACTGATTCTAAGATTCGTTCCACATACCTGTCCTCTAACTAGTAGTCTTTTAACTCAACTACTTGTCGTCCTTTTTGGCCGACGCCAAATAGTACGCCACTTGGATGCTGTCCCAAAGACCTATGAATAGTGTTATTCATGGTAAACTCTACCATCTCTATGGCCTGACCAAAGCTAACATTTTCTTCTGAGGCTAGTAATTTTGCCAACATAGGTCTGACAAAGTTCGTACACGCGTCAACCACCACTAATATATGTATGTTTTTTTGTGCTTTCTTTGACATCGATTGGTCCGAAGTGATCGATATGAACCACTTCGAATGGCACATCAGGTTTAGGTATATTGTGGATATGATCTTTTTGTTTTCCATTTTTTGACGAAAAGACTATACTTGCACTTTAGGCAAGTATTAGAACGAAGTTCCTTATCGCGCGGTAGGGGCTAAACCGAAAAAATTAAGACTAAAAAGTGTAACGACACTTTTACCGTTACCAACTATGTATAGTGCTGTTTTGTCTTTCTTTCGCATTAAACAGTGTACGAGTTTGTAGACAGAGAGACGCACAACTGAATGCGGGGCGCACACTTAACTAAGAGACGCACAAGCAGCGATCGAGTTTGTGGACAAAAGGACGCACAAGCAAATGCGGGAGAGGAAAGAGGAAGCGAGCTCGAGTTTGTGGGTAGAGGGACGCACAAGCAAGCGCTGGAGGGGAAAGAGGAGGAGAGCTCGAATTTGTGGGCAGAGGGAAGGACAAGCAAATGCTGAAGGGGAAAGTAAATACGAGACGCACAAGCAAAGATTCTGAGATTGAGAAAGGGTCATAAATGTGCGAGGCAGGGGTAAGAAGAAAAAAGGTCGCGATCGCGAGCTCAAAAATGTGTGTCCGTCAGTTAAAAGTGCAACCCTCATTTACTTGTGTGTCTCGCTGCCCACAAACTCGCACATATGTATGACCTCTGCTTGGATTCGCGATCCCGACCCTTTTTCCCTGCTTGTAGAAGTAATAGCAGTAAACCTGAGTAGGTGTAAATAGAGCCTGGTTGCGGGCAACAACAATCAAACGCGTTTTACTAGACTCGGTTCCTTAAAACTGCTGCCAAGATATATCAAAAACTCCTTAACCGATTTTGCTCAAATTTTCACAATATCTTTATTATATAAAAACCTATCTGAACTTAAATAATTGTGATCGCTTTGTTGTTTTTTTTTTTTTTTTTTTTTTTTTAACAAAAAAGTCTCTCAAAATGGGTCGAAAAAGTGATTTTTTTCAAGTTCAAGTCTGTAAAAAATTTATTTTTCATTGTATGGGCTGAAGGTTTGGTTTTTGCAATTCGGATCAACGTGGCATTTTGGTGGCATTTGAGCTACTTTTTTTAAATGGTTTCCTGTTGGGTGGAGTATTTTGAAAAAGTACATACATACATGTGAAGAGTTTATAGTTTATTGATAGAATATTTAAGGTTGAGATTACAAAATTAATGAACGACAACTTTTGCGACTTAATTTAGCTTCAACTTTATGACTTTTCAACTGCTACGACTGTCTGCTACTGACTGACTCTGCTTCTTCTTCCCTTCCATCGTTGCCACTAGGTTGCCACATCAACCATGTCTAGCCTTGCCACCTTACATTCGGCCTTCCTGATAATAGTCATTCGTCCTCGATGACACTCCTTCCGAATCTTGGCTCTGCCTCCATAGCTTTTCGAGCCCCTAGCCATCAGCACTGGTGCCCCAAAATCTGGTCCCTTTTCAACATTGCATCTTTCATTTCGTTTAACCAGCATTATCTCGTGTGGGCCAACATATTCACTAGCGTGCTTCCGACCATCAACAAATTGTTTACGCCGAATTGCTCCTGAATCGCCCGCTTTATATTTTTCGTCAGGTTTATGCTTAGCATCGAATTGTCTTTTGTATGACCTTTGGACGTTTTTAATTACCAACTTGGCTGCAGTTCTGATCAACTGGTTCTCTTTCTCGCTAGTCGAATCTTTACGCTTTCGGGTAGCAACAGGGCGACCATGACCTTCCTGTCCAGCTGATGGAGTACCAGCGGGTCTACCTCGTTTTTTGGTCAAAGCGCGTTTACCTCTTTTGAGCACATCACTCTCGACCAGAGTCATTACATTCTCAACATCTTTGGCCACCTCATTATTGACAGTGAGACCATTGCCATCGACACCATCATTATCGTCTTTTTTATCTGAAGCTCTGCCATCGCTACCATCTGGTACTATTTGTAAATATACATCCTCCGTTGCTTTGCTGATTATTTCGGGCTTCATCTCCTCACTCTCGGTTGTGTCATCCGCATTTAATTTTTCTGCTGCTTTGCCGTTGCTAAACTTAGTTCGCACCTCATGCTCACATTCTGAAGATACATCAATATCAGGCTCAATCTTTGTTACATTAAAGATACTTAGCTGATTAATCCATAAAGTTTCATCCCAACTAGGGGAATAAAACTTAAATCCTGAGTTAAACGATTTGACAACAAACTTGCTCATAAAATCATGTCCCAGTAGAACGTCGTATCCTATATCTTCGTTGGCTACCACCACAAACTTCTGGGATGTGTAAATGTCATCCACTTTGACATCAGCTGTAAAACTACCCAGCGCGCGAGTCATTTTTCTGCCTAGGCCATATAGCTTTTCTCCGCTGTTCTCCAGGCTTTTCATTCCAATTTTGTGGCATAAACGTTGTCTCATCAGTGTAACATCCGCTCCTGTGTCGACCAGACCATTGACTTCGATACCATTTATCTCCACTTTTTTCATTCGCTCCATTCTATACGCTACAGCAACGTTAGCGACTTTTGGACAATTTCTGGATATATGACCAGACTCATCGCAACTAAAGCATTTTGTTTCAACCTTGCAATCCTTTCTCTTATGATCAGCTGATCCACAATTGAAGCAACGCACTCTTTTCTCATTGTTGTTCTGAAAAAATTACTTGGGTGTCTGCGGAATATCCACTTTCGTCATTTTCATTGCATGCTCATATATTTCATATTTTTCTCGCAGCTCCCTGAAGGATTGGGCGCAATATAAATTTATTTTTATGTCATTCTTTATGTCCAGCCCGTCGACTATGTAGCGCAGTACCGATTTCAAATCCAGATTGCCTTGTGTAGCAATAGTTTTCATACGTAACATGTATTCATAAAAAGTTTCTTCCCTCTGCTTCTTCCGATCACGCAGCTTGTTATGTACATATGTCAGCGCTACATACATAATCTTGACCAAATTCAACTTCTGGCTGTGTACGGAGGTCTTCATAGTCCCGTACTGATGTTGAGTCTAAAAACAACTTTGCTAAATCGATCATTTTATCTCTTGCCTGAACATATTTTTGCTTCATAGTTAATCCGTAAGCGTCTGCGATTTGCTCAAAGTTATTGAACCACATCTGAACAGGCATATTTTGTGCATCATAATCAGGTACGATTTTAGCAAATTCGTTAGCCAGAATTCCAAAATCATTCTTTATTTTGTCTGCTTGTATTTTCAGCGTCAATAGTTGCATTAAATTTTTAAGCATCTCGTTATTCTCCATTTCTACGGCTTTGCTTTCCTCCAAACGAAAACCCTTTTTTTTTATTCTCACTAATTTCTTTTGCGTCTTTGATCGCGCTTGCCTCGTGCACTAACGCTTGTGTCTGTACTTCTTGGAATTCCTCTATTTCATCATCTTGATTCGACATTGAGGCGCCGGTAATATTTTTTCCTGCTGCTTTTGCTGGCGTGCGTCTTGGGTTGACCATTTTTCTTCCACAAATTTTAATTTCGTAAAACCAGATAGGACGAGCCCCCAAATGTGAAGAGTTTGTAGTTTATTGATAAAATATTTAAGGTTAAGATTACAAAATTAATGAACGACAACTTTTGCGACTTAATTTAGCTTCAACTTTATGACTTTTCAACTGCTACGACTGTCTGCTACTGACTGACTCTGCTTCTTCTTCCCTTCCATCGTTGCCACTAGGTTGCCACATCAACCATGTCTAGCCTTGCCACCTTACATACATATGTATATTGTTTTCAAAAAAATATTCAATTTTTATTTCACGCTTTGTTATAATACAGATTGTTTGTGAATTTTATCTTACAATATTTTAAGAGTTTAGACTAAGAACTAGGCCTTTTCTACTTAGATATTTATTACATATTTACATGACATATGGCGTATGCTATGACATAACTATTAGGGGAAAAAAGACAAAGAACTAGAAAAACCCCAAGGAAATTTATTACAAGCTAAATTGAACACTAAGAATACGACGAATATGCCAGATTGTTTATATGCGTATATGATGAATCATGACACTTGGTTATGAAATTTTGCGTTAATCGCAATAATCTAAGATCTACCAATTCAGTATTGGCTCGACAATGTAGGTCAATCGTAGAATGATGCCACGGGAGATTTAAGATAAGCTTCAAGACTTTATTCTGGCTGATTTGCAAGTGGCTTATGTGACATTTGGCTATGTCAGACCATACTGGAGCACCGTAAAAAGTTACTGCTTGGAAAATGGACCTAAACAAAAACATTTTGTTTTCTATGATAAGTTTCGAGTTTCTATTTATGAACGGATATAGCGTACGGACTAAATTTTTGAGTTTTTTGTTTGTATTGGTTATATGGTCTTTGAAGGTAAGTCTTTTGTCCAGTGTAATACCCAGGTATCTGACATTTGGTTCCCACTTTATATATTCCATGCCTAATCTGATATCAGTTGTTGGCACGTAGATGTCCTTTCGTTTTTTTGTGAAAAATATTGCCTTAGTCTTTTCTGGGCAGACTAAAATTTTCCATTGGGAGAAATATATATCTAGGGACTCATATGCTGCTTGGAGGTTTCTAGTTATATCTGCAGAAAGAATTCCCCCACAAAGGATTGCTGTGTCATCCGCAAACACCGAGGTGGTACAATTGGGTAATATTGGGAGATCAGAGGTATATATATTATATAGTATAGGCGATAGACATGAGCCTTGGGGGCAGCCTGCTGGGATATTAACTGCTGTGGATGAAGCATTTCCTAGATATACGACGAAGGATCTGTTTTCTAGATAACTTTGAACTATCTTTATGGCAGCGGGAGGAAAGTTGAAACAAAACATTTTGTGGATTAGTCCATCGTGCCATACTGAATCGAAGGCGGCTTTTATATCAAGCAGTACCATTCCAGTTGACATAGAGCTAAGAAAATTTTTCTTAATAATTTTTTAATCCTACAAAGGGGTTGAACAGTATTGTGTTCGCTTCTAAAGCCAAACTGATGACTCGGGAGGATATTATTTGATTCAACAAAAACATTAAGTTTATCTTTTATAACCTTCTCCAGGATTTTACTGATTGCCGACAGAAGACTAATAGGTCTATAGGAAGAAAGCAACTCAACGGGTTTATTTTGTTTTAAAATAGGGACAACTTTGGCACATTTCCAGACAGAGGGAAAATAACATAGCTCTAGGCATTTATTGACTATGCAAGTAATAAACCTTACTCCCTTCCTAGGAAGGGCTTTTAAGCATATATTGTCAATTTTATAAACTTAAATATTTGTCAAGTTATTCAAAAAGAAAGTTTGAATATATGGGTGTCTGAATAAATGTTGTGCTGGATGCATGGTCAACGGCGTTTTCTACCCATGTGGTAGACTTGACTTAAATCATTAATACCATTTCTTGTCCGTGGACCCTAAAGGTTGAGAGGTGTACCTCGACCTAAAAAGGTTCCTTACAGACTCAATTGAAAACCTTTCCTTGCAACCTGCAGCCAATTCTAAAAACAGTAATCTGCCACAACGTAAAACCAACACTTAGGAAAGTTATTAAATACCTGGAGGTAGGTAATTTTTCTGGCGCTCACATTGATAGAAGCCCAAATCGCACAGCTTCGCAACAATGCTAGATTTGCAATACATATTTGCAATAACATTTGGTTCCATCATTTGCATCAATTGCTAACCAATCCTTCAATGAATCACGCATCCAAGAATCTCGTGGTTTTTTTCACTTTCTTCAGACTTGACACAATTTCTGATTTACAAATTTGAAATTTCACAAGTTGCGAAATACTCTGATGGTGGTGAAAAATTGTCAATTCCTGTATTTCTTATACTATTGCCACATCTTTGCCGTCATTTAAAGTCCCGATTTGTATCAACGTTTTAAGTGCAGAAGCAACTGTTTCGCTAAAATAACTGTCGAACGTTTTCTCGTTGTTTGCAAATAATTGCTTTTTCCCGACTCCTTACGAAAAGACTCAGCAACCGATTTATCGGTTCTTAAATGAACTCGCTCGCGCTCGGAGCGAAACTGTTTTTTATACCCTGTACCCTTAGGGTAAAAGGGTATATTAAAGTCGAGAAAATGTATGTAACAGGCAGAAACATATGTTGGAGATAAATTAGGGTATTGCACTGTCTGGCATACCTTTGGGTACCGTATGTGATCTTATATCTCTATCTACTTGATGGCGCGGTTGTCCCTCTCTACTTCAGTCTCAACCGTCATTCTTGTAATATTAGGCTGGTAACATTAAGTACAGTTACAGTGACTTCGGTCATGTAAGTCAAGTAGTGAGTATTGTCATGTTAATTCGACATTGACTATTGAGTCCTAGAAGTTTGCTCATGCAGGTGTTGTAGTATTAGTGCCGAGTCGTTTGAGACATGTCCGTCTGTCTGCCCGTGTTAACATCGAGATCTTGGAGACTATAAGAGCCACCAAATTTGTCTAGTCTGTACACAGTTCAAGTTTGTTTCAAATCTTTGCCACGCCCACTTCCGCCTCCAGAATTTAGAAAAAACTTACATTTAGACCCGTATTAAAAATATCGCTTTCTCATTTGGCATATCTTTCTTATTTGGTAATGATATAGTCAAAATGCACACGCTGACCAAATTTAATTGAAATCGGACAATAAGCATCGAATATATATGTACGTATAAGCAAGTTAACACCGCTTGGCGCCTCAATTATGCCCAGTGGCAAATATATTGTGGAGCAGCGGCAGTGCTGACACCGGCGACAGTTGCGGCAGCAACAGCAGCATCAGCGTTGGCCGAGGCGCGAGCAACTGATCTTGGCAGAAGAGTTAGAGTCGGCGAAGAGGTCGGAGTGTAATCAGGGAGTATGAAAGTGTTAGTGGGTAAGATTAGTGTATTGTGGCCGCGGGCACAAGGCCTGACAGATGATACAAAGTTAACTTGCATTTTGTATTGAATTCCTAAGGGGTAACATTGCCAGCCAAAAGTAGGCGAGATAGCATGCGCTCGCTGTTGCTGGATGTTAAACTAAATTTTGGAGGAGATTGGTGGCGATTTCGATGGTGTTCGACTTTATTTAATGTAATTAGTTGGTGCAGGGTATACCCAATGTCGGCAGGGACGACTTGCTTGCTTCATTTCTATACTGATTTGTTCTGGTTGTTCCAAGAACGTTTCGTCGTGTTCAGTAAAGCAAAAAGTATTTTGCGTATGTACTGGTATACATTCACACGCATAGGCAAGCAAATCGTTAAACGTACAGGGGTGGTCAAAAGTATTAACACAATGAACCCTTTTTTGCAACTTTACTCTTCGAAGAGATTTTGTTGTTGTTGTTGTAAGTGAATTACAACAACAAAACATTCTGTGCTTTGAAGCTTGATCATTTAAGAATCCAATGAAAGAAGAAATAGAAAAAATAACGGTACATAGAGATATTTGAAAGCAAATGAACTAATAATAAACAGTTGTCAAAAGTATTTACAACGCCAAGCACCCTCATTGGGGATCCCGCCTGGCGAATCGTAAAGACAAACAGCTGTATAACACAATCATCAATTCAAACTAGACGACGAAGAAGACATCGAGCTTTGCACCTCTGCACAAGAGTCTACGCTTATTGAAGCCGCAGATAACTCCACCCCAATTATCAGTCACACCCAGAAAAAAAAAACAAGTCTAACAACCGACTAATTGAACTACTTCTAGCAAACAAAAGACGGCTTAGGCGAGAATGGCAAATGTCTCGATCACCGGCAGCTTCGCGAACTCTAGCAAAAACGCTTAGGCAAGAAGAAGCAAGGACACAGCGGCTACACATCGAGAAGCTCTCCCCTACCAGCAACAAATATCCGCTGTGGAAAGCACATCCAACCATAACTGCTCCAGCCGAGATAATTTCACCTTTACGATGCCCAACTGGCAAATGGGCCCGTTCAGACGAAGAAAGAGCACTCATCTTTGCAGCTCATCTAAAAACGGTCTTTCTGTCAAATCCGTCAACAAACTCTTTTCAGCTCCCCTCCTTGCGCACCCCAATGGAAAATGAGCAACCGAAAATCCAAACGGAGGAAATTTCTGCAATTAATAAAAACTATGTTAACCCAAGAAAGTCGCCCGGCCATGACAAAATAACCCCGAAAATGATCCGAGAACTCCCGATCTGTGCCGTGCGTTACATCTGCAAACTCTTCAACGCGATAGTAAAAACTGGTCACTTTCCCATAAGCTGGAAAAAATCAGTAATCGTAATGATCCCAAAACCCGGAAAGGACAAAACACAGCCATCATCGTACAGACCAATCAGTTTATTGCTAAGTCTTTCAAAACTGTTTGAAAAGGTCCTACAACTCCGTATAAACACAATCCTGGAAAACCACAATACAATACCACATCATCAGTTTGGCTTCCGTGGAAAGCATGGCACAATTGAGCAAGTCAACCGTATCACCTCAGAGATCCGTACAGCATTCAAGCAAAAAGAATATTGTACAGCAATTTTTTCTCGACGTCGCCTAAGCCTTTGACCGAGTTTGGCTTGACGGCATAATAGACAAAATAAAAGCGTCGCTTCCACAATATACACACAGGCTAATGGAATCTTATCTATCCAACAAAATTCGCTGTACGATGTAATAGCTTCACCTCTGATGACTTCGAATCAAAAGCAGATGTACCTCAAGGCAGCGTGTTGGGTCCAACACTATGTATTTTGTATACAGCTGATATACCAACAAATCGTACACTCACCACATCTACTTTCGCCGATGACACGGCTATCCTCAGCCGCTACAAATGTCCGATCAAAGCTGCTGAGCAACTGGCAACCCACCTAAAAAGGTAGAAAAGTGGCTAGCAGATTGGCGCATCCGTGTAAATGAACAGAAATGCAAGCATGTTACGTTTACCCTCAATAGAAGAAACTGCCCATCATTGACACTGAACAACGTGCCAGTGCCTCAATCCGACGATGTTGTGTATCTTGGAGTTCACCTGGATAGAAGATTAACTTGGCGTAGGCACATCGAAGCAGGACTACATTGGCTTATCAACGCACGATCTCCCCTATGTCTGGAATTCCAAGTTCTTCTCTACAACGCGGTATTAAAACCCATCTGGACATATGGCTCTGCGCTATGGGGAAACGCAAGCAAGAGCAACATTGAAACCATACAAAGGGCTCAATCCAAGGTTCTCAGAACCATCACGGGAGCACCTTGGTATATCCGAAATGAATATGTACAGAAAGACCTACACATTCCTAGCGTTATAACCGAAATAAAGGTACAACAGATAAAGTACACCGCTAAACTGCAGGCACACCCGAATACCCTGGCCAAATCATTAACACGAGTACGTGAAAGTACTCGTCTTCAACGAAACGACCTCCCAACCCTCTAGTAATTAATCAGGGCTATAGATCAATGTAGCATCTTTCAGATGTTAGGTTATGTGTTAGATTAAGATAAACCTAGAAAATTGTTGTTAGTCTTATAAGCCTATATAAGAGATCCAACAAACTATACTTGGGTAACTCATGAGTGAGCGAGCCAAAATGAATGATTCACTGAACTGAGCCACTGAGCTTGTTCATTCAATATGGCTCAGTTTGGCTCACTAGCTCAGTTTGGCTCACTAGTTCAGTTTGGCACACTAACTCAATTTAGCTCACTAGTTCAGTTTGGCACACTAGCTCAGTTTGGCACACTAGCTCATTTTGGCACACTAGCTCAGTTTGGCTCACTAGTTCAGTTTGGCTCACTAGCTCAATTTGGCTCACTTGATCAGTTTGGCTCACTAGCTCAGTTTGGCTCACTAGTTCAGTTTGGCACACTAGCTCATTTTGGCACACTAGTTCTTATGGTTCGCTCAACTGGCGATCGCAAAGTGAACTTATAAGCTATCTACAAGTGAGCCAGTGAGCCATATGAGTGAGTTGGCTCACTTCGAAAAAAAAAACGAATGAGCCAGTTCACCTCAATGAGCTGCTTTTACCCAAGTATACAACAAACAAATAAAACGCTTAAAAAAAAATATTTACACAGTTATTTATTGCGACAAAAGTATTTACACAAAACTGAAATAGTGATTTTTTTCATTTTTTGTTGAATTTTTTTTTTGAAACGAAGTTTTATATCGCGCGGTAGGGGCTAAACCGAAAAAATTAAGACTAAAAAGTGTAACGACACTTTTACCGTTACCAACTGTTTTGTCTTTTTCTTTCGCATTGAACAGTGTATGAGGATGTAGACAGAGAGGGACGCACAAGCAGCGATCGCGAGCTCGAGTTTGTGAGCAGAGGGACGCACAAGCCAATGCTAGAGGGGAAAGAGGAAGCGAGCTCGAGTTTGTGGGTAGAGGGACGCACAAGCAAACGCTGGAGGGGAAAGAGGAGGAGAGCTCGAGTTCGTGGGCAGAGGGAAGGACAAGCAAATGCTGAAGGGGAAAGTAAATACGAGACGCACAAGCAAAGATTCTGAGATTGAGAAAGGGGCATAAATGTGCGAGGCAGGGGTAAGAAGAAAAAAGGTCGCGATCGCGAGCTCAAAAATGTGTGTCCGTCAGTGTAAAGTGCAACCCGCATTTACTTGTGCGTCTCGCTGCCCACATACTCGCCCATATGTATGTATATATATGACCTCTGCTCGGATTCGCGATCCCTACCCTTTTTCTCTGCCCGGATACTTGTAGAAGTAATAGCCGCAAACCTGAGTAGGTGTACATAGAGCCTGGTTGCGGGCAACAACAATCAAACGCGTTTTACTAGACTCTGTTTCTTAAAACTGCTGCCAAGATATGTCAAAAACTTAACCGATTTTGCTCAAATTTTCAAAATATCTTTATTGTATAAAAACCTATCTGAACTAAAATAATTGTGTTCGCTTTGTTGTTGTTTTTTTTAGCTAAATAGTCTCTCAAAATGGGTCGAAAAAGTGACTTTTTTCAAGTCTGTAAAAAATTTATTTTTTTGAAATTTGAATTTTTTATAGTTTATTGTATGGGCTGAATTCTTACAATTCAAATAAGGTTTTGTTTTTGCAATACGGATCAACGTGGCATTTTGGTAGCATTTGAGCTACTTTTTTTTAAATGGTTTCCTGTTGGGCGGAGTATTTTGAAATATGTACATACATACATATGTATATTGTTTTCAAAAAAATATAAAAAAAAAAGGTTTAAGTATTAATTAAAATATATTTTCTTTCAAAATTGCACAAAAAAAGCAGCTCTCACCCCTTAATCGAAAGAAACTTCGTTTCATCTGGGTGAACCATGACACCGCTCTTCTTTTTAAATATGTGACTTCGCGCACCATCCGAAGATAGGGAGACCGTTATCGATTTTAGAGAGCATTCGGGCACGAGCTATATTTATAAGTGTTTTATTGTTGTTTTCTTAGGATAGTGCAATGTTGTTTAAAGAGAAGCTTTGAGTCGAAGTATATGCCCAGAATTTTAATGTGGTCTACGCATTTAATGATCTTGTTTTTATAAGTTATATCGGGCAAGTTGCAACTGTGTTTACGACAGATGTGTAGTAATTGGCATTTTTCTACAGCAAGTGCGGCTCCAGAAAAGGCTCCCCACGAGTCTAGGTCTTTTAAGATGTCTGTAAATGTAGATCTTACAGTGCTCAATTCTTTTATTTTACTAAAGATAACAACGTCATCGGCGTAGATCGATGCATTTATGTTCTTATATCTAATGAAAATATTGTTAACCTGCTCAAACGCTACCACTGACAGTGGGATTCCGTTGAATAAGCTGTGGGTGTTAGAAGTAATATTATTAACCAGAACTTTGAATGAGCGATTGGTCATAAAGGCTTTTACAATGTTGTAAAGCTTAGGACCAATCCCCCATTGTTCAAGACGGCAAAGAACTGGCTGTGGCCCCAAACGATCAAAGGCCCTTTCAAAATCCGTTGCCAAAATAGACACGTGATTTTTTGTAGAAAGAGCGTTCGACGCGAAGTGTTGGATACGCAACAAGGCGTCCATTGTGCTGTGCTTTTGCTTAAATGCTACCTGGTTGTGCGAGATTAAATTGTGTCGTGTAATGAACCACATCAGTCTACGGGCTATTATTTTTTCTATTGCTTTACTCACGCAAGAGAGCAGAGAAATCGGACGGAAGCTATTTATTTCTTGGGGCATCTTATTTGGCAATTGGGATAATTATTGTCCATTGAGTATTTTGACCAGGCTATAGCAAACTCTTCGGCAATACGGTGAGAACTAGAAACCATTTCTGAGTTTAACATTATATATTTTTGAGGAGTGGGAGGGACTCCAGTTAATCGCTTTACATCAGACCAGACTTTTTTGGGGCGGATAGGGGGGAGATGCGGGCCGTGAAGTTTTCTAAACAGTTTCGCTTTGCTGACCGTACTGCTATTTTGAATATAGCGTTTGCTTTTTTGTATTTTATCAAATTGGAATATGACATTTGGGCCTTATATGAATTAAAAAGGCGCTGTTTTGTGTCCCTAAGATTCTGAAGGGTATGATTCCACCAAGGAACTTTGGATTTATGGGGAACTCGTTTGGTGTGTGGTATGCTGCAGTTTGCAGTTGCTCTTATACCTTTGGTAAATCGGGCCACTTTATAATTTAAGCAGCCATTTGTCCAATTCTCGGAAATTATATTTGCCAGATCCGTCTTATATTTGGGTAGAGGTGCAGTTTTGTCCGGGCTGAACTGTGTGGAGAGTTCTAGGGTTATTGGGAAGTGATCACTGCCATGGAGGTTATCCATAATAGACCAGCTACACCTATGGGCGATTTGGAGTGATATCATTGAGATATCAACATGGGTGAAGGTATTGTGAGGTGAGTAGGCGACCCATCGTTAAGGATGATCAAATTTTTTTCAGACAATGCTTGTTCAATTTTTTTGCCTCGACCATTTATTTGCGGGGAGCCCCAAAGAGGGTTCCACGAATTAAAGTCACCTAATAACATAAGGGAGTTACTGATTTGGTTAAGTATAAGAGAGAAATCGTAGGTTGTAAAACTTTGGGATGGGGCAATATAAGCATTAATTATGCTGATATTCCCATCAGTGTTTAGCTGTAACACAGAGCAGAGAATGTTGGCGTTGACAAAGTGATAGGTATGAGGAATGTGTCGTTTAATAAGCACACCAATACCTTGTTTGGCTGCTATGTTTTGGGGTAAGTTGTTAAAGTAGCCGGTATATGCCTTGGGGCAGATGAAGTTGTTAAAGTTGAAGGGGAGATGAGTTTCTTGTAAACATAAAACATCGGGCGAGAGATCTTTTAAAAGGAGCGTAAGCTCGTTACAGTTATTAAACAAACCATTTATGTTCCATTGCAAAATTTTAATTGACATTGAAGGTGCAATAAAATATGTTATACGTCAAAGATGGATGAAATCGATCTACTTAAGAGTAAGGTTTTGACTATGAGTCAAGATCATACGTAGATGAATCCGAATCTTGCGATTTATTATCAATTGAAGAAGTAAAGTAGTGAGGACTATTTGGTACATTGGATTTAAAATCGAGGTCTTGATTTATTGATTGTGCATGTTGTTTTCCTTGTGAAATAGGGGTACCAGGTTTTAACTGGCAGTGTGTAATTGTTTTGTCAATGTTTTTATAGGAGGTCGAAATTTTTTCGCGTTGGGGGACTCAGAACTGCTCATAGCAATTTCCTTGTCAATTGTTTTGCTTTTTGGAGTGGTGATGGCAATGGGAGCGGAGCGCTGATTAGCTGTGATAGCTGCGTAGGTGGTCGTTGAGTTTAATGTGTTGTTTTGTTGTTGTTGCTTTTGAATGATTCGTGCTTCTCGCAAACTGCACTTTTTCGTTGTTTTTATTTTAAGTATTTCTTTTTGTTGCTGGTATTTCAGGTATGAGGGATGATTCCCGTTGCAATTGGCGCAGAAAGTGCGTGTGCAGGGCTCTGGAATATGGGGAGGTAGATTACAAGAATCGCATGTGGCTGGGTTTTGGCAATGTTTTGCTGTGTGACCCAGCTGCTGACAAGTCTTACACCTCATCGGGATTGGAATGTCTTCTCTTACCTTGACGGTATGCATCGAAATGTCAAGCTTGCTAGGTAAATTGTGAAGGTCAAAAGTTAGTAGAATTACACCCGTTGGTTTTGGGATTCCATCGATTTTTTTGGAGAACTTAAAAATAGAATGGACGTTCTGGGATTTAAGTTCATGAATAATTTCATTATCTTTACTAATAGTATTTAGCGCACGGTGAACTGCGAAGCAAGAGAATTCAGAGATCGGTTTGTCGGTGTTTTTCGAGGCTATGACGATGAATTTTGGGTTTTGTTGGGCAGATATAGGTAAATCAGGGTATTCCTCTGAAAACTTTTGGTGTTGTCGTTTTTTTTTTAGCTTTGGGGCTAACGCTAAGACTAGCAAAGCGGTTATCCCCCAAATTGGGTGGGCCCGGGGCCATGATTTGAGGATGGAAATTTCCACTAAGGCTTGTTGTAGTCACACGTTCAATTTGAAGAAAGAACACAAAAAGGAGTATGAAAATGAAATAAACACTGAAGAACGATTGAAGCACAGACGTTAGCACTCGCAGAGAGATAGTCGTTGACTGAGTTTAATATCAAGTGCATAAGTTTTTACCAAATTTAAATTGCTCATATCTTTTGGTAGTGTTCTGCAGATTCCACATATCTGTGTAGATGCTTCTGCTAGGACACCAAATGTTTTGCCATCAAGCATGGTACCATGAAACTCATGAGATATTGTATATGGTACATAAATTGTTGGCTTAATTGAAAATATTTGATGTTTTATATTATCAGTCTCTTTATGAATTAACTCAGTCGTTTCTTTTTGACTTATTAATTTTATGGGCCGACAATAGCGAGTTGAGGAAGGTCTAGTGCTTTTCCACAAGGTTGTCGATTCCAATTTAAGTTGCATGGGAACAAGGCAAACTGCTGTTCGCTGTCCGGATTTATACAAGCTAGAACTTGTTGCCACTATTAACTCTTCACATTTTATATCTTGGACAAGGTTAGACACTTTTCTGGTTTTTGCCTTAGAGAAAAGGTCAAGAAATTTTTTGTAGGTCGACCCATTTCCTACCCATTTGCCCGTTTGTGTAGGAAGAACGGCATATCAAGCCATTTCAGTTTTTTTTTTTCTCAAAAGGAAACCTTTGGTGGTGGACTTCCTAAATACGAATTCCTCCACAACTAAAATTTTTCTGCTGGAGACTCGTTCGTCGCGCCATATGCAATACAGTGAGCGCTTGATGGCCTAATCACCTAAAAAGCTCCACAGTTTTAATATATGGTCGTATATGGTTATCATTTTGAAAATATTTGTACCACAAGGACTTGCACTATACATAAATATCGATTAGGCTGAATCCGTTTGAATCCCGTTTGTTATAGACCATACAAATTGGTATAACCTCAAAAACTACGTTTCAAATCACTACTTTCATTTACTTCAATATCTTATTTACACGTTAAAAGACAGGTCACACACATACAATATTACGCATTACATACATTATATAAATGATTTAAATAGATATTGACACAATAAACTTTAATATATTTATTAATTGAATGGATTCAAAAATGCCACAAAAGCAGTGAAATTTTCGCCGGCCACGTGCTAAACATCTCTTTACTTTGAAAGCTCGCAGCTGATCAGTGGTGCATCTAAAAGATCTTACGAAAGCTTTTTAAGCTTTGGCAAGTTTTGCCCAATGGGGTGGAAAAAAATTAATGCATTTTAAATAAGTTAAATTTGACACTATGCTCTGCTCGGATTCGCGATCCCGACCCTTTTTCTCTGCCCTGATGGTTGTTTGTTGTAAATATTGTCGTCAGGTGAAATTTAGCGCCCACCTTGCATTAAATTATTATAATTCCTTCACTATTTAAGGAGGTCGTCTAGTGTCTCGGGTCCAAAAAAAATTCTTAAGCAAAAGGATTTTTTATAATCTAAAGATGTTTGGTTTTTGCAATTCGGATCAACTCAACTATTGGCATCTTTGAGCATCTTTTTGTATATTGGTTCCCGTTGGGCGGAGTATTTCGAAATATGTACATATATGTATTGTTTTCAAAAAAACACAAAAAAATTAAAAAAAAAAAATTATTTAAGTATTAGTTAAGGTAAATATTTACTTAGACTCCTTGCGCTCAATACAGCCTTAAAGATAATAAATCTGGTATCAAACGAAAGGGAAAAAAATCACAGAGCAACACCTCGCCTTGACGATTTATTGCTTAGTTTTTGCACAATTAACAAAACAAAAATGACTTTTTAATCGAAAAAAATCGATAAAAAGCTAAATGTAGCAATTTCTCGCTGAAAACAGTGCTGTCAAAATCAGAATTAGTGATGGAAATGACGAGATTGTAGCGCTGCCACATAGCACGAATGAAAAACAGCTGACTGAAGTTCGTTAAAAATTTCAAATACATTGCCAGAAAGTCGAACTAAAAAATACGTTAAGCTTCAAATTGAAGTTACTACAGTCTTGTGTTTTTCTCATGTGGAAAAGATATACAGGATGTACACATGCCCACAGATGGACACGAAAACAGATCGGAACAAATTTAATGTTAGATGGCCACTTTAATTTTAATAAACCGGAAACAATTTTTTATGAATACTTTAAGAGGCTTACTTAACATCCATAGCATGAAAGCAACGATATTAGGTGTAGTTTTGTTATACCCTGTACCCATAGGGTAAAAGGGTATATTAAAGTCGCTAAAATGTATGTAACAGGCAGAAATAAACGTTTCCGACCCCATAAAGTATATATATTCTTGATCAGCATCACTAGCCGAGTCGATTGAGCGATGTCCGTCTGTCCGTCCGTCTGTCCGTCTGTCCGTCCGTATGAACACCTAGATCTCGGAGACTATAAGAGCTAGAGCCACCAAATTTGGTGTGAACATGCGTCTAGTGTGTACACAGATCAAGTTTGTTTCAAATTTTTGCCACGCCCACTTCCGCCCCCGCAAATCGGGAAAACGAATAACTAGAGCTGTATTAAAGATATCGTATTCTTACTTGGCACACCTAATTATATACCAAAACTGGACCAGCTGACCAAATTTTATCGAAATCGGACAATAAACATCGGACATATGCCTATATCCGTTTTGTACTGAAATGCCAAGGCGGCATTGGCAGATAAGAAAGAGCGAGATAGCATGCGTTCGCTGCTGCTGCATGTTAAAGGAAAATTTTGTATGAAATGGATAGCTACTTCGAAGGTTTTATTTTTAATGTTGGTACAGGGTATACTCAACGTCGGCAGGGACGACTTGCTTGCTTCATTATCTCTTAAAATTGACATCGCAGAGATAGAAATTGTTTAATGCATTCTTAATGGTTTGGGGAGCAAATGCTAATATTTAAAAAACATGGATAAGCATTCCATGAGTTTTTATATCAAGTCAATGCTAAGTAAATATCAAAATGAATTCTTGGGGGAGTCATGGATACTGTTATTGAATTTTATAATTTTATTATTTATAAAAATGTTCGCCTGTAGAACATAAATTAGTGACATAGGGCTGTCGCAACCTACACTTGAAATTGGGTGGACTTCGGAGAGATCATGCAAATGGGGCCAAACACACAGCGATGCTCACCCGATGATTGCAGAGTAGTGAATAGACAAGAGTGGCTCGAATACTGGCTTTATTAAGAAAAAGGTCGAGTTTATATACATGATTCTAGGATCTAGGGGGTCACATGTATATACATTTGGGGGCCTTATTCATAGTGTAAATGTGATTGTGTGAGTGAACATAATGTGGGGGACAATTTTGTGTTGTATGAAAATATAGTGTGAATACAGTGTATATGAAATATGTAAGGGTAAATTTGTACAGCGGTTCATTTTGCTTAACTTGGTGGCAAACGTTTGTAACTTTTGAATTAAGCCAGTTTAATAAATGTTTATTGTTATGAGTTTTGATGTTGTACAAATTTTCATTTTTACATAATTCAAAGAAAAATAAAAACCAATACACAAAAACAATTAAATTTTTTTCAATTTTAGCTTTGTTATAATTTTAATAAATTTCTTGGTGAAAAGTGAGAAAAAAAAATTGTTCATTGCAGCTTTACATTGCTTTTGAGGGAAGTAGATACTAAATTTAACTAGCGGGTGCAATGTAATATATACAAGAAAATTCGATCATATTTTTATGATAATGATAACTTTGTATTCAAATGAAATATTTTGTAAAAAAAAAATTTTTTTGCCTTCAGTTGCTCTCCTCCAATAGATGACACCAATCAG
This sequence comes from Drosophila saltans, assembly GCA_018903575.1. NCBI lineage: Eukaryota > Metazoa > Arthropoda > Insecta > Diptera > Drosophilidae > Drosophila > Drosophila saltans. The sequence continues at coordinate 101,235 of JAEIGH010000098.1, forward strand.
TGAATTTAATTATAAAATCGTAATAATAGTTTTAGTATATTTTCTTGAACACCTGCAGAACAAGTTATTAAAGTTACCTCTGGCCAAATTTTTTTTAAAGTATAAGAAGGATGCAAGTGTATAAGTTATTAAAAACGAAAATACTCTTGTTCTTAATTATTTTAACTTTTAAAAAATAAACCAAAATTCATAGATATGTTACTGTTAAATGTAAAGCCATAGTCTAATTGCTTTTCATTTTATTATACCCCATCATTTACGGCAACAACATTTTGAAAATAAGCGTTTGATATTGTAACGTAAATATTATAAATGGAAAAGTTTTTTGAATAGAGGAAGGAATTTAAGACATAATTAAAGAACACTAAAGGTATAAAGAAAAAGTTGTCGTTTTTTGTACTACTTTATTATGTCGTATCCCCAGTATTAAGCGCAGCAACAATGCACGCTTATTTGTACTTTTTATACCCTGTACCCATAGGGTAAAAGGGTATATTAAAGACGCTAAAATGTATGTAACAGGTATAAATATACATTTCTGACCCCATAAAGTATATATATTCTTATTCAGCATCACTAGCCGAGTCGATTGAGTCATGTCCGTCTGTCCGTCCGTATGAACACCTAGATCTCGGAGACTATAAAAGCTAGAGCCACCAAATTTGGTGTGAACATGCGTCTAGTGTGTACACAGATCAAGTTTGTTTCAAATTTTTGCCACACCCACTTCTGCCCCCGCAAATCGGGAAAACGAATAACTAGAACTGTATTAAAGATATCGTATTCTTACTTGGCACACCTAATTATATACCCAAACTGGACCAGCTGACCAAATTTTGTTTTGCACTGAATTGCCAAGGCGACATTGGCTGGCAAGAGAGAGCGAGACAGCATGCGTTCGCTGTTGCTGCATGTTAAAGAGAATTTTGCATGAAATTGATGGCGATTTCGAGGATATTCTATTTCATTTAATATAACTAGTAGGTACAGGGTATACTCAATGTCGGCAGGGACGACTTGCTTGCTTCATTTTTTTTTCGAAATACTTTTTTTTCTCATGCTACAAACATTTAATGTATGTAGGTTTGACTTATTTTATATAAGCAAGTCGTCTCTGCCGACGTTGAGTATACCCTGTACCAACATTAAAAATAAAACCTTCGAAGTAGCTATCAAAATTTATACGAAATTTTTTTTTTTACATGCAGCAGCAGCGAACGCATGCTATCTCGCTCTTTCCTATTTTCCAATGCCGCCTTGGCAATTCAGTACAAAATGCAAATGGCTATATCTCCGATGTTTATTGATTTGAACGAAATTTGGTCAGTTAGTACAGTTTGACTGTATAATTATGTCTACCAAATAAGAATTCGATATCTTTAATACAGCTCTAGTAAATTCATTTTAAAATTTTATTTTTTCATTTGTGGGGGTGGAAGTGGGCGTGGCTAAAATTTAAAATGAACTTGATCTACTTGGGCATAAGACGGATCTACAAACCGAATTTGGTAGCTCTAACTCTTATAGTCTTCGAGATCTAGGTGTTCATACGGACGGACGGACATGGCTCAATCGACTCGGCTAGTGATGCTGATCAAGAATATATATACTTTATGGGGTCAGAAATGTATATTTCTGCCTGTTACATACATTTTAGCGACTTTAATATACCCTTTTACCCTATGGGTACAGGGTATAATTAGTATTAATAAGACGAAACTTCAAAATGATATACAAATTTTTGGATAAACTTAAATATTTGTCAAGTTATTCAAAAAGAAAGTTTGAATATATGGGTGTCTGAATAAATGTTGTGCTGGATGCATGGTCAACGGCGTTTTCTACCCATGTGGTAGACTTGACTTAAATCATTAATACCATTTCTTGTCCGTGGACCCTAAAGGTTGAGAGGTGTACCTCGACCTAAAAAGGTTCCTTACAGACTCAATTGAAAACCTTTCCTTGCAACCTGCAGCCAATTCTAAAAACAGTAATCTGCCACAACGTAAAACCAACACTTAGGAAAGTTATTAAATACCTGGAGGTAGGTAATTTTTTCTGGCGCTCACATTGATAGAAGCCCAAATCGCACAGCTTCGCAACAATGCTAGATTTGCAATACATATTTGCAATAACATTTGGTTCCATCATTTGCATCAATTGCTAACCAATCCTTCAATGAATCACGCATCCAAGAATCTCGTGGTTTTTTTTCACTTTCTTCAGACTTGACACAATTTCTGATTTACAAATTTGAAATTTCACAAGTTGCGAAATACTCTGATGGTGGTGAAAAATTGTCAATTCCTGTATTTCTTATACTATTGCCACATCTTTGCCGTCATTTAAAGTCCCGATTTGTATCAACGTTTTAAGTGCAGAAGCAACTGTTTCGCTAAAATAACTGTCGAACGTTTTCTCGTTGTTTGCAAATAATTGCTTTTTCCCGACTCCTTACGAAAAGACTCAGCAACCGATTTATCGGTTCTTAAATGAACTCGCTCGCGCTCGGAGCGAAACTGTTTTTTATACCCTGTACCCTTAGGGTAAAAGGGTATATTAAAGTCGAGAAAATGTATGTAACAGGCAGAAACATATGTTGGAGATAAATTAGGGTATTGCACTGTCTGGCATACCTTTGGGTACCGTATGTGATCTTATATCTCTATCTACTTGATGGCGCGGTTGTCCCTCTCTACTTCAGTCTCAACCGTCATTCTTGTAATATTAGGCTGGTAACATTAAGTACAGTTACAGTGACTTCGGTCATGTAAGTCAAGTAGTGAGTATTGTCATGTTAATTCGACATTGACTATTGAGTCCTAGAAGTTTGCTCATGCAGGTGTTGTAGTATTAGTGCCGAGTCGTTTGAGACATGTCCGTCTGTCTGCCCGTGTTAACATCGAGATCTTGGAGACTATAAGAGCCACCAAATTTGTCTAGTCTGTACACAGTTCAAGTTTGTTTCAAATCTTTGCCACGCCCACTTCCGCCTCCAGAATTTAGAAAAAACTTACATTTAGACCCGTATTAAAAATATCGCTTTCTCATTTGGCATATCTTTCTTATTTGGTAATGATATAGTCAAAATGCACACGCTGACCAAATTTAATTGAAATCGGACAATAAGCATCGAATATATATGTACGTATAAGCAAGTTAACACCGCTTGGCGCCTCAATTATGCCCAGTGGCAAATATATTGTGGAGCAGCGGCAGTGCTGACACCGGCGACAGTTGCGGCAGCAACAGCAGCATCAGCGTTGGCCGAGGCGCGAGCAACTGATCTTGGCAGAAGAGTTAGAGTCGGCGAAGAGGTCGGAGTGTAATCAGGGAGTATGAAAGTGTTAGTGGGTAAGATTAGTGTATTGTGGCCGCGGGCACAAGGCCTGACAGATGATACAAAGTTAACTTGCATTTTGTATTGAATTCCTAAGGGTAACATTGCCAGCCAAAAGTAGGCGAGATAGCATGCGCTCGCTGTTGCTGGATGTTAAACTAAATTTTGGAGGAGATTGGTGGCGATTTCGATGGTGTTCGACTTTATTTAATGTAATTAGTTGGTGCAGGGTATACCCAATGTCGGCAGGGACGACTTGCTTGCTTCATTTCTATACTGATTTGTTCTGGTTGTTCCAAGAACGTTTCGTCGTGTTCAGTAAAGCAAAAAGTATTTTGCGTATGTACTGGTATACATTCACACGCATAGGCAAGCAAATCGTTAAACGTACAGGGGTGGTCAAAAGTATTAACACAATGAACCCCTTTTTTGCAACTTTACTCTTCGAAGAGATTTTGTTGTTGTTGTTGTAAGTGAATTACAACAACAAAACATTCTGTGCTTTGAAGCTTGATCATTTAAGAATCCAATGAAAGAAGAAATAGAAAAAATAACGGTACATAGAGATATTTGAAAGCAAATGAACTAATAATAAACAGTTGTCAAAAGTATTTACAACGCCAAGCACCCTCATTGGGGATCCCGCCTGGCGAATCGTAAAGACAAACAGCTGTATAACACAATCATCAATTCAAACTAGACGACGAAGAAGACATCGAGCTTTGCACCTCTGCACAAGAGTCTACGCTTATTGAAGCCGCAGATAACTCCACCCCAATTATCAGTCACACCCAGAAAAAAAAAAACAAGTCTAACAACCGACTAATTGAACTACTTCTAGCAAACAAAAGACGGCTTAGGCGAGAATGGCAAATGTCTCGATCACCGGCAGCTTCGCGAACTCTAGCAAAAACGCTTAGGCAAGAAGAAGCAAGGACACAGCGGCTACACATCGAGAAGCTCTCCCCTACCAGCAACAAATATCCGCTGTGGAAAGCACATCCAACCATAACTGCTCCAGCCGAGATAATTTCACCTTTACGATGCCCAACTGGCAAATGGGCCCGTTCAGACGAAGAAAGAGCACTCATCTTTGCAGCTCATCTAAAAACGGTCTTTCTGTCAAATCCGTCAACAAACTCTTTTCAGCTCCCCTCCTTGCGCACCCCAATGGAAAATGAGCAACCGAAAATCCAAACGGAGGAAATTTCTGCAATTAATAAAAACTATGTTAACCCAAGAAAGTCGCCCGGCCATGACAAAATAACCCCGAAAATGATCCGAGAACTCCCGATCTGTGCCGTGCGTTACATCTGCAAACTCTTCAACGCGATAGTAAAAACTGGTCACTTTCCCATAAGCTGGAAAAAATCAGTAATCGTAATGATCCCAAAACCCGGAAAGGACAAAACACAGCCATCATCGTACAGACCAATCAGTTTATTGCTAAGTCTTTCAAAACTGTTTGAAAAGGTCCTACAACTCCGTATAAACACAATCCTGGAAAACCACAATACAATACCACATCATCAGTTTGGCTTCCGTGGAAAGCATGGCACAATTGAGCAAGTCAACCGTATCACCTCAGAGATCCGTACAGCATTCAAGCAAAAAGAATATTGTACAGCAATTTTTCTCGACGTCGCCTAAGCCTTTGACCGAGTTTGGCTTGACGGCATAATAGACAAAATAAAAGCGTCGCTTCCACAATATACACACAGGCTAATGGAATCTTATCTATCCAACAAAATTCGCTGTACGATGTAATAGCTTCACCTCTGATGACTTCGAATCAAAAGCAGATGTACCTCAAGGCAGCGTGTTGGGTCCAACACTATGTATTTTGTATACAGCTGATATACCAACAAATCGTACACTCACCACATCTACTTTCGCCGATGACACGGCTATCCTCAGCCGCTACAAATGTCCGATCAAAGCTGCTGAGCAACTGGCAACCCACCTAAAAAAGGTAGAAAAGTGGCTAGCAGATTGGCGCATCCGTGTAAATGAACAGAAATGCAAGCATGTTACGTTTACCCTCAATAGAAGAAACTGCCCATCATTGACACTGAACAACGTGCCAGTGCCTCAATCCGACGATGTTGTGTATCTTGGAGTTCACCTGGATAGAAGATTAACTTGGCGTAGGCACATCGAAGCAGGACTACATTGGCTTATCAACGCACGATCTCCCCTATGTCTGGAATTCCAAGTTCTTCTCTACAACGCGGTATTAAAACCCATCTGGACATATGGCTCTGCGCTATGGGGAAACGCAAGCAAGAGCAACATTGAAACCATACAAAGGGCTCAATCCAAGGTTCTCAGAACCATCACGGGAGCACCTTGGTATATCCGAAATGAATATGTACAGAAAGACCTACACATTCCTAGCGTTATAACCGAAATAAAGGTACAACAGATAAAGTACACCGCTAAACTGCAGGCACACCCGAATACCCTGGCCAAATCATTAACACGAGTACGTGAAAGTACTCGTCTTCAACGAAACGACCTCCCAACCCTCTAGTAATTAATCAGGGCTATAGATCAATGTAGCATCTTTCAGATGTTAGGTTATGTGTTAGATTAAGATAAACCTAGAAAATTGTTGTTAGTCTTATAAGCCTATATAAGAGATCCAACAAACTATACTTGGGTAACTCATGAGTGAGCGAGCCAAAATGAATGATTCACTGAACTGAGCCACTGAGCTTGTTCATTCAATATGGCTCAGTTTGGCTCACTAGCTCAGTTTGGCTCACTAGTTCAGTTTGGCACACTAACTCAATTTAGCTCACTAGTTCAGTTTGGCACACTAGCTCAGTTTGGCACACTAGCTCATTTTGGCACACTAGCTCAGTTTGGCTCACTAGTTCAGTTTGGCTCACTAGCTCAATTTGGCTCACTTGATCAGTTTGGCTCACTAGCTCAGTTTGGCTCACTAGCTCAGTTTGGCACACTAGCTCATTTTGGCACACTAGTTCTTATGGTTCGCTCAACTGGCGATCGCAAAGTGAACTTATAAGCTATCTACAAGTGAGCCAGTGAGCCATATGAGTGAGTTGGCTCACTTCGAAAAAAAAAACGAATGAGCCAGTTCACCTCAATGAGCTGCTTTTACCCAAGTATACAACAAACAAATAAAACGCTTAAAAAAAAATATTTACACAGTTATTTATTGCGACAAAAGTATTTACACAAAACTGAAATAGTGATTTTTTCATTTTTTGTTGAATTTTTTTTTTTGAAACGAAGTTTTATATCGCGCGGTAGGGGCTAAACCGAAAAAATTAAGACTAAAAAGTGTAACGACACTTTTACCGTTACCAACTGTTTTGTCTTTTTCTTTCGCATTGAACAGTGTATGAGGATGTAGACAGAGAGGGACGCACAAGCAGCGATCGCGAGCTCGAGTTTGTGAGCAGAGGGACGCACAAGCCAATGCTAGAGGGGAAAGAGGAAGCGAGCTCGAGTTTGTGGGTAGAGGGACGCACAAGCAAACGCTGGAGGGGAAAGAGGAGGAGAGCTCGAGTTCGTGGGCAGAGGGAAGGACAAGCAAATGCTGAAGGGGAAAGTAAATACGAGACGCACAAGCAAAGATTCTGAGATTGAGAAAGGGGGCATAAATGTGCGAGGCAGGGGTAAGAAGAAAAAAGGTCGCGATCGCGAGCTCAAAAATGTGTGTCCGTCAGTGTAAAGTGCAACCCGCATTTACTTGTGCGTCTCGCTGCCCACATACTCGCCCATATGTATGTATATATATGACCTCTGCTCGGATTCGCGATCCCTACCCTTTTTCTCTGCCCGGATACTTGTAGAAGTAATAGCCGCAAACCTGAGTAGGTGTACATAGAGCCTGGTTGCGGGCAACAACAATCAAACGCGTTTTACTAGACTCTGTTTCTTAAAACTGCTGCCAAGATATGTCAAAAACTTAACCGATTTTGCTCAAATTTTCAAAATATCTTTATTGTATAAAAACCTATCTGAACTAAAATAATTGTGTTCGCTTTGTTGTTGTTTTTTTTAGCTAAATAGTCTCTCAAAATGGGTCGAAAAGGTGACTTTTTTCAAGTCTGTAAAAAATTTATTTTTTTGAAATTTGAATTTTTTATAGTTTATTGTATGGGCTGAATTCTTACAATTCAAATAAGGTTTTGTTTTTGCAATACGGATCAACGTGGCATTTTGGTAGCATTTGAGCTACTTTTTTTTAAATGGTTTCCTGTTGGGTGGAGTATTTCGAAATATGTACATACATATGTATATTTTTTTCAAAAATATATGAAAAAAAAAAAAGGTTTAAGTATTAATTAAAATATTTTTTTTTCAAAATTGCATGAAAAAAGCAGTTGCCACCCCCTTAATCGAAAGAAACTTCGTTTCATCTGGGTGTCCCATGACACCTCTCTTCTTTTTTAAATTTTTGAATTTTTATAACAAACTAGAAAACCCGGCAAACGTTGTTATGCCATATATGTAAATAATTTTCTAGTAATGACGATAAATAAGCAGATTGTGTTTTTTTTTTGCAAAAAATACAAAAAAAAATTAAATAACTACATTAATCATTCATTATTATTTCTGTATTTAGTACATAGGTTGCTCTTCACTTAAGTACCTTGTGATACACGACATTTTTTGTTTTTTTATCAGGCGCAAAAACAAACAACGCAGATGGTCTTCCGACCCGTGAACATGCCACGTACAATTGACCATGGGAAAAACATGAATGTTCTAGATTTAAACCACAAACTTTTAAGGATTGGCCTTGTGATTTGTTGATGGTCATGGCAAATGCAAGACGTATCGGAAATTGAAGTCTTTTAAATTCAAACGGCATATCGGTTGGGATCATGGGATCCTCGGAATGAGAACTTCCTCACCTTTGAATTTTCCTATCATTATCGTAGCGTAAATTACATTGTTCATCAATTTATTAATCACCAAACGCGTACCGTTGCGCAGTTTTGGTTGGTTTATGTTTCGAAGCATGATAACTACGGAGCCAACCTTTAGGCGCAAATTGTGCGGTGGTAAGCCAGGCACGTCCAAAGAGTTAAAGAATTCAATTGGATAGTTGGTGGCTTCATCTTCATTTGTGACGCAGTCAATAGATTTGTATGAATGCATTGTTCCAATGATCTTGATGACCTGAAGGTCATCTACATCTTTATTCTTAGCCGCTAAAATTGCTCGCTCACTCAACCATTCATTATTTTTGTAGTTAGAAATATTATTTGGAAATACATTGTTGATAAGTTCGTCTTTTGATGAGACAAAATTACAGAAATTATTTGGAAATGATATTAATCCGCTCGATTCATCGACAGGTACTTGACCATTACCGATAGTCAGCAATTGCTCCGAGAAATCTTCAGCAGATATATCATTAAGCAATGTAACTCTCATGTTTGTTGTCAGCTGCAGTTTCTTCACATAGCGCCATAGATTTGACGATTTGAAGCAAGCGTTTATTTCATCGGCAGCCGTAGATCTTGGAATTACTGGCAGTATTTGGCGGAAATCGCCAGACAGTAAAATCATTGCTCCTCCAAAACATCTCGAGTCATTGCGTAAATCTTTTAATGTTCGGTTAAGTGCTTCTAATGCACGTTTATGCGCCATTGTGCATTCGTCCCAGATGATGATTTTCGATGCCGCTAAAACTTTGGCCATTGCTGAGTGTTTTGCAATATTACACGTTGGTTCTTCAATAGTTTGAAGATTTAACGGCAATTTGAATGCTGAATGAGCCGTACGGCATCCTTCTAACAATGTGGCTGCTATTCCAGAAGAAGCAACTGCAACCGCTATGTTGGATCTCGCCCGAACAGTTGCTAAAACTAATGACATAAGGAATGTCTTGCCAGTTCCACCAGGGGCATCTAGGAAATATAAACCACCATTTTCATCAGCGATTGCCTTCATTAAAGTATCATAAACTTCCTTTTGTTGGTAATTCAACAGGGGTACATTCCTTTGAACTGCTAATTCTAATTCCTGGTGATCATATTCACGTTCCCGTTCCAATTACCGATTAAATGCGTCATTCATTTCACGATTTGGCGCTGGCATTCCTAACGAAGTCGAGCCATACTATCGCGGCGCTGTTCACGTGCAATTTCTTCTTCAGTCCTTTCATTTGCAGTATTTTGTATTCTTCTTGCATTACGGCTTCGTCGGGAAAGATTCGATCGTCTTGGTCGCGGCATTATTAATTAAACTTCACTTCACTTCAATCCACTTGATAGAAAGAGTTTTTTTAGTTTGAGTTCATCGATGACATATGTATATATGACATATGTAATCCGGCAAACTTTGTTCCAAAATATTTCACTTATTTCTTAATGTCAAGATACACGGGAACGCTGTCGAACGGGATAAAAAGTATCCTATGTCCTTTTCCTGGCTATAAGCTACCTCCCTACCAATTTTCAGCCAAATCAGTTCTGCCGTTCTTGAGTTATAAGTGGTGTAACTAACACGACTTTCTTTTATATATATAGATAAAGTTTTTATTTATCTAATATTTTGTGATCCCACCTTTAGCATCGATTACTGCCTGCAATCTGGCTGGTATTGATTCGACCAAATTCCGGGCAAAGTCAATTGTTAGTTTTGACCAAATTTCTCCCACTTCAGTGATGGTATCATCCCGGTTTCGATCTCCATAGATTGTTCTTTGGCCCTTGATGAATGACCAAACATTTTCAATAATGTTTAGTTAGGGGCTTTGCGCAGGCCAGGGAAGAACATCCATATTTAGGTCCCTTAAAAATTTGGTCCTTTATGACATAGGACATTGTCATGTTGTAAAATCCAGTCGCGGATAGGAAATAGCCTGTCTCCAGACACAAAGGCATGGTCATTTAATATTAGAAGGTATCCACCTTGATTAAGTGTGCCTTCTAGTGGTACAAAGTCGCCAAAGGCATAATACGACATGCACCCCCAAAACCTCAAGGTGCCTTCTCCGTTTCTATTGATGAGCTGCACTGCTTTTTCTTTTTGTTTTTGGTGTAAGTTCATGAAACGCTTACGATATGAACCCTGGTACTGAAAGGCAACTTCATCTGTCCACAGAACATTGTACCAGAAGTTCATAGGCTTCTTAATGCATTCTAGTGCGAATGACAGTCGTTTGGCTTTGTTCGCTTCAGAAATATTAATTACTTTGCGTACCGTATAGGTTCGGATGTTGGTCTCCTTTAGCCTCCGACGTATTGTAGCATCGCTAACCCTTTTGCCAGTAAGTTAATCGATTCTGATGACAATTTAACAGGACTTTTCGTTGGATTTCTCTCAACTATGCCAATTAGCCTGCATTTCCGTTCAGACATCGCCGGTTTTCGCCCACTTTTTCTTTTGTTTTGCAAATTTCCTGTCATTTCCTTTTTCTTAACCAGATTATAAACAGTTTTTCTGGAAATGTTGTAAAATTTGGCCAATTCCGATCCGATTCCAATCACCACATTTAAATTTAGTTACGATCTCAGATCGTGTTTCAATAGACAACTCTCCTGTTTTAACCATTTTAGTATTTTTTTCTGAAATTTTAACCAAAATATAAAAATTGAAGCTTTTTATGTTTCAAGGAAATTAAAACCGACTTAATCTTCCAAGCCGAAGTCCAAGAATAAGAGCACATCTAAATTGTGTAAATACAAAATGGGAAGAGACTTGAATAAAAAAGTGCACCAATTCTTTAAATTGATGTGGAAGAGAATAAGTCAATTTTTTATGATCGCGATATTAAATTGTCCGGTAGTCATTCAACAAACTTAAGACGGCATTTAACAACGAAATATACGGACATTTCCAATGAGTGGAACAATTCTGGGGATTCAAAATTAACCCAAAGCAAAGAAAAACGAAGAATCGTATCAAACGAGCGAGAAGCAATTGTTTCTTCATTGAGTAAAATAGTAACCACAGACGGAAAACCATTTTTATTTCTAGGCAGTGAAGGGTTCAAAGAAAGAATGGATCCAATATATAATGCACTTGGCATGAACCCTGTAACGTCTCGAAACATTATGAATTTTGTGTCAGTCAAAAAGCAGTTTGTCAAACAAAACAGAAGGGCTCTCATGAAGGAAAAGCTTATGTCGCTGAAAATAGATGATGCCTTCAGAATGGATAAAGCCATTCTATGAATAAATTTGCAAATGGTCCACGCAAGCCTGGCTAAAACCGAGATCATTGTAAAGATTTTAGGTATGTATGATTGAGCTCGGGGAATCTCACACTGGAATATATGCACATACAAAACAAAATTCTAGAAATCTTAGATGATTATGGAATATCCCTAGATCAAATCTACAGGTAAGCATTTAACTACAGTGGACCCTCGGTTAAGGAACACTTTGGATAACGAACATCTCTGATAACGAACATATTTTTTCGGGAAAAAAAGTTTCGGTTAACGAACAAAGTTTCGCATAACGACCACCAAAAACGGGTAATCTGAATAAATATATAAAATCTCTGTCTGCGTTTAGCAATGAAACGGCACATTTTAGTGTTGCCTAGTGTGACCTTTTTAGCATTATTTTGCAAGCTGCAAAATTTTTTAAGACCTGGTTACACAATTATTAAGACGTGTTGAAAATTATGATTGGTGTATTTTTAATTTTGTTTAGTAAGTCCTTTTGCTGAGTTGATCAATAATGTTTCTTGCCCCTCTGTGCGGAAATATTTCGTTGAGATGGATTTGCTTCTTACTTATTATGGACAATGCTCCTGCACATCCACCAACTCTACAAAAGAATCTCACTGTTGACTCGCCGGCGGACGATGAGCTCCTCTAAAAATAAAACAGTTATTTCTAGCAAAACTTGTACACATTAAGTTTATTCCGTCTTATTTATGTATAGCTACAGTGGTGCTCATATACTTAAGCCATATGAAGTAAACCTTGCATTTAAGCAAAAATCAGAAAAAGTTTTAATTTCACAGCTCCAATTTCTTGTGTCAGAATACTTTTATATGTCAGTACCCTAACAGAACAATAACCAAGTCAGAAAAATATATATTTCATGAAAAACTTAAAAAATTCTGAACCATCTCCAAAATGCCCTGCTCATATAAATGGAAAGACGTTACCAAGAGAACAACGGAATCTTCCTGGAAAAAACTATGGCACCAACGCTTTGCCGAATGCACATTTGAAGAACCTGACGCATTATCTACGGATCCGATAACCAACGAAATTATAGTTTTGGCTAACCAGTTTGGGCTAGAAATAGAAAGCAATGACATCGTTGAGCTTGTAGCAGAGCACAGTGAAGATCTGACAACCGAAGAGCTTGTAGGATTGCAATGTTCTTTGCAGCAAGAAGCTGAGAATCTGGCTTTATTAGACGAAAAGTTAAAAGAACAACACAAACTGTCTAGTGCAAGGGTGGTCATAAATGTGCGAGTTCGTGGGCAGAGGGACACACATTTAGCTGAAGGACGCACAAGCACAGGCATTGTGCATTCTTTGCATTCTTTTTGCTGCAGGCATTGTATATCTCGCATTCATGCTGATCGGATAACTATATCATATATATATATATCGTCGAGAGTAAAGTTAAGTTTCCGTAACTTTGTTGTTTTTTAATCGAATATTACGAAATTTGTATTCTATTAGTTTAATATACTTTCTAAGATATCTATCAAGTTTCATCAGAGTAGGTTGACTATATCATATAGCTCCCATAGGAACGATCGGTCAGAAATATAGTTTTAGAGCAATAACTTGAGTGTTTAAAAAGCGATTGTCCCGAAATTTTCTATTTGAAAGTTTAGTACATAAAAAAATATTTGTGCTAAGTTTCAGCCAAATCGGTTGACCATATGCTATAGCTCCCATAGGAACAATCAGATCAAAAAGTTTTTTGTCGAGTCAAATTTTTTTCTTAAGCCATTAACATTTCATGTAGGTTTGACTTGTTTTATATGCTCTCCAATGATTTTGTTACATTATAAATATGTAAATGTCAAATAACAGTTTGGCAAATTTGCATGCGCTCTTCTTCCTTGTACCTGGAACGCGTTTTTATCGCGGGGTTGCATTATTTTTTTGGCTTTTTGACAAATTTCCGCAAAAAAGCGTAAGACTGCACAATATAGGCCTGATAGGTGAATGTTCCCTCTATCACATGTTTATGGTTTCATCGTGTATCTCGGTGTATCTCTGTTGATTCTACTCCACCAAAGTTTAAAAAATGCGAAAATTTAGTGTATTTTTGAAAAACACTATTTACTGAGTATTTTAAATTTCGTTAAATTTTTTACAACAAATAACAAAAAATGTATCTACTTTTCGAATAGAGTAAAAAAATTTAAGATCAATTGTTTAATTCGGCCAATATTTAGTTTCAAAGTTGGAAGTTTTTGTAAAAATTGTACACATGAAAAATGTTTCCAACTCGAGATAATGTAGCAAACACAATTCTTATCAGATTTCAAAAATATTTTGGATCCGTAACTTCTGAAGTATTTTCTGTGGATTTCATAATTCACTTTTGCCCAACGCGATGATGAAAAAATGATTTTTGATCAGCTATCCGAGCACAGGCCTTACTGTGCGACGTCAGAAACAAACGACTCTAGACAATTTTTTGATAAAAAAAAACTAGGTATGCACGTACCCATAATAAACAAACATTTTTTCCATTTCCGATGTCACCTTTCGTCCTTAAGGGGACCATATAGGTTCGCAAAAATTTTTTTTCGATTTTTTTTTTTTTTTGCTTAAATTGTGTGTTAATGTGTTAAAAACATCCTCTGAAAATTTAAAGTCAAAAGGACATTTGGTTTTTTTTATAGAATTTTTTTTGAGCAGGTAGGTCGGCCATAAAAGAAGGAATGGCGAAACATTTAAGCATCCAACGCCACTACACTTATTTGTTTTCACCCCGTTTTCACGCACTTTGATCTAAATTTCTCGAGAACTACTGAGCCGATTTTGATAATTTTTTTTTTCGGTGAAAGCCCAATGCAACGAATGAATGCATGAAATCTATTAAAAAGAATTTTTATTTGATTGAAAACAGTTGTTAAAACTTTAAACGCGATTATCTCGAAACCACTTTTTTGAAACTGGTTGGGAGGATAACTTCAGTAAATGTGAGCCGATTTTCAATATTTTTTTTTTAAATTACTCCTTATACCCACCATTCTCACGTATACTAGGATATTTTGGATCGGTCAAAAAATAAAGGACCTAGGACCAAAAGAAAGGGGTCAAAAAGGGTAGATTTTCGAAATTTTGACTTTGACACCCCGTCACTTCCCTATATAGTGACCGATTCCAAATATCCTAGTATACGCGATAACCACATCAATTCTTAACATAACTCCATTTCAACTTTTTCTCTCAGATAATCCTTTCTCAAAAAATCCTCCCAACCATGGGCCTACCTTTTAAATTTTTCGTCAACTTTAGAACGAGTTACAACAACAACCGTTACAACAACAACAACAAAAAACATTTTTTATTTTGATTTGATTAATTATCTCTCAAATAAAACAAAATGCATTGATACCTCTTATACTTTTTGTGTAATTGAATTTTTTGTAAACCCTTGTAAAACGACACCTGAGACTATATGGTCCCCTTAAGTCTATGTTTGTGATCTCCTTCATTAAAGATTCGGTTCCTTAAAAAACTTTAGCTTCTAACATATACTTATGTAATTATACCCTTGCAGAGGGTATTATAAAATTGGTCAGATGTTTGTAACGCATAGAAATATACGTTTCCGACCCCATAAAGTATATATATTCTTGATCAGCATCAACGAGTCGATTGAGACATGTCCGTCTGTCCGTCCGTCCGTCTGTCTGTTTAGCCATGCGTTTTCGAGCTTAAATTTTAAGCTACATGGTTGAAACATGAAAAGTTAAGTTCCTTAACCGATCATCCAGATCAAGTTTAAAAATAGGTCGGATCGGATAATTATCACCGGAGTTATTAACTAAAACGTGGAGGTACCTCGAGTAAAATAAGCAATTTTCTTTGGCAGCAAAGAAACAAAAACAAATTCCAAGCAATCACGCACACACATATGCAAAACTTCGTCACCACGCGGTGTGTGAGAGAGACAGAAACACTTGCGTTGTGTTGTTGCACAGAACGAAATTGACAGAGCGAGATGCAATGGGTTTGCATATATATCGAATTATGACGGTGGCGTAGTATGTGGAGATCGCTGGCACGATGGGCTTCGGTGTTTGATGGTTCAATGCTCGGTGAAGAAGTGAAAATTTTAATGTGTTTTTTTCTTTTTTGTTTTTTTTTTTTTTGATTTTGTTAAACATTTATACCAATTATTTTGCTGCAAGGGTATACAAACTTCGGCAGAGCCGAAGTTAGCTTCTTTGATATTTTTTTAAAGAATTTTCATATTCATGCACACAGCATTACATATGATAATGGGCGAAACATGATAAAAGCCGTCCAAGTGTTAAATGATGCCACAGTGGCATCCCTTTTTGAAGATGACACAGAAAGTGTGAATGTCCTGAATTAACTGGATACTATTGAAATTGCTAATATACACCTTGTGAGATGTGCAGCACACACTCTGCAACTATGCGTATTCGATGTGAACAAGACAAAGGCCGATCAAATAAGTAGCACATTATGCAAATCGCTGCTCATTGAAACATATAGGTAAGTAATGATTAGTTATATATATATGCATATATTTATATATATACAGTATGTCCATTAATTGTTTGCAAAATGAAAAAAGGCACACAAATTAAACTTTAACTTAAATTTTTATTATAAAAGGCACTTTTTTTCATGTTTAGTCCTTTACAATATTTTTTTTCAGTCTATTCTGAAGTAAGTAGTAAACAAAAAAAGTAAAAAAAAGAAACAAAAACATAAACAATTCATAGAAACAAAAAAAAAACAGCAAATAGAATGTGTCTATTAATTGTTTGCAAAATGCAAACATTACATAAAAAATGAAATTTCTCTCGAAGATTAAGCTAATATTTAGCTAATAATTTATATGCCCTCCTTTAGCATCTACCACTCCTCTGAGACGTCCCGACATCGTAGTATTCCGGTATTTTAACCCACTCCTCATTTATGCATCGAATCAAATCGCCTTTTGAAGTGGGGCATCGTTTGGCTACTTTTTTCTTGAGCAAGGCCCACAAATTCTCGATAGGATTGAGATCCGGAGTCTGGGGGGGCGTGTCAATCATTTTGCTACAATTGTAATGGACCCAACTGCGACACCGGAACGACTTATGTTTCGGATCGTTGTCCTGGTATAATTTGTATTTGAGTTTGCTGGTGTTTTGTGGGTCAAGGAAGCCAAAATTGTATGCACTTTTTGTCAGTTCATTTTTCAATATGTCCAAATAAAACTCCTTGATCATAATATCGTTGAATTTGCTCGCCAACACCTTTCGACGAAATACAACCCCAAACCATGACTGACAGCTTGCCAAATTTTGCCGTAGGCACGATATTCTTTGCCTGGAGGGCTGTATTCGATTTTCGCCAAACTTTGCCAGGACCTTCATTGTAGTAGAGCATGATCTTGGTCTCATCACAAAAGATGACATCGTTCCAATACTCCAGAGGCTTGTTAACATTAGATATTCCGAAGCTTATACGTTTCTCAATATTAACAGCTGAAAGCAACGGCTTCTTCCTTGCTACGTGTGACGAATATTTGTGGATATTTAGCACTTTTCTAAAAGTCTCAGGGCACACGGATTTGTTGAGATTGATTTAAATGTCATCCACCAATTCCCTGAGGCTTGTTTGCGGTTTGTTTTCAATCGTTTTTCGGATTTTTGAACAATCCCGTCGAGAAAGTTTTTTTGGTCTGCCTGTGGAGGTCTGCAGATCCAGCCTATTCTCCTGTTCCGCACGTTTTATGATGTTATAAACTGTTCTCAGTTTGACTTGGAACATTTCAGCCAACTCTTTTGCTGTCTTCCCTTTATTATAATGGAAATAAACCAATTGTATTAAATTGTTGTCGGTTCTTTTACCAGGCATTGCGAAAATATGATTTGGACAATAAAGTGCACCGAACTCAACAAAATTTTGGAAGGAATGACTGTAAAGAAGACTTAAGAAAAGCACGCGACACAACGTTTTCATATTTGATGTCCCGTTACTTAATTTTTCGTCTTCTTTCAATCGGTGTTTACATTTTGCAAAGAATTAATGACAGAGTCAAAAATGCTGTTTCTTTGTTTTCTTCATTTCTTTTACATTTTTCTTGAAATTTTGTTTTCTTTTTTTTTTGTCATACCTAGAGCTGAATTACGGTTAAATATTAATTAATAAAAATGAAGCAAGCAAGTCGTCCCTGCCGACATTGAGTATACCCTGTACCTACTAGTTATTATATTAAATAAAGTCAAACACCCTCGAAATAGCGATTAATTTCATAAAAAAATTTCTTTAACATGCCGCAACAGCGAACGCATGCTATCTCGCTCACTCTTTCCAGCTAGTGTCGCTAGTGTCAGATGATGCATATTAGCCACATTATTAGGTGTGCCAAATAAGAATGTGATTCCTCAAAAACTGCTCTAAAAATTAGTTTTTTTCTGAATTGCGGGGCGGAAGTGGGCGTGGCAAAAATTTTAAACTTTCTTGATCTGCGTAGTCACTAGACAAATGATCGAACAACCTCAAAATCGCAATCAGTTCAAAATAAAGTTCTCTTTTACATGCAGCAGCAGCGAGCGCATGCTATCTCGCTCTTTCTTATCTGCCAATGCCGCCTTGGCATTTCAGTACAAAACGGATATAGGCATATCTCCGATGTTTATTGTCCGATTTCAACAAATTTGCTCAGCTGGTCCAGTTTGGGTGTATAGAATACGTAAGAATACGATATCTTTAAAGCAGCCCTAGTTATCGTTTTTTTTAAATTGCGGGGGCGGAAGTGGGCGTGGCTAAAATTTGAAACAAACTTGACCTGTGTAGACACTAGACGGATGTTCACACCAAATTTGGTAGCTCTAGCTATTATAGTCTCCGAGATCTAGGTGTTCATACGGACAGACGGACGGACAGACGGACATGTCTCAATCGACTCGGCTGGTGATGCTGATCAAGAATATATATACTTTATGGGGTCGGAAACGCTTCCTTCTGCCTGTTACATACATTTTAGCGACTTTAATATACCCTTTTACCCTATGGGTACAGGGTATAAAAAAAAACCCAAATTATGCCTTTTCTTATATTTTCCATCTTTAACTTGAATTTGCGTGCTTCTTTTTTTTTCATTTTGCAAACAATTAATGGACATACTGTATATACATACATACTATTTATAAAATCTATGCAGACGTACATATCTTAATTGAGAGCAAAAGAAACATACCATCGCTCGACGTTGTTACAAGGTGGAATTCCACCTATTTATTGGTAAAAAAAAATTATTGGACCTAAAGGATTTCCTGGCTACGCAGTTTTATATTTGTGAAGATGCCGATTGGGATTGGATGGAGACATACATTGACGCTTTCAGTGATACATACCAGGGAACCCTAAAGCTACAAGACAAAAATTTAGTTTATAGTGAGTTCTTCGTAGTATGGATGGAACTATCGCCATTAATTTCATACAAGATTCCCTTTAACATGTAGCAGTAGCGAATGCATGCTATCTCGCTCACTCTTATCAGGCAATGTCGCTTTGCAGTTTCAGTATAAAACTTATATGCAAATATCTCCGGCATTTATTGTCCGATTTGAACAAAATTAGGTTAACTGGTTGGCTATATAATTAGGTGTGTTAAATAAGAATACGATATCTTTAATATAGCTCTTGTAATTTGTTTTTCTCGATTTGAGGGGGCGGAAGTGGGCGTGGCAAAAATTTGAAACAAACTTGATCTGCCTATGCATTACATGTGAACTTGCCACATTAAATTTGGTGGCCAGCTCTTATACATAGTCCCCGAGATCTAGGTGTTCATACGGATGGACAGACGGACGGACATATCTCAATCGAATCGGTTGGCGATGCTGATCATTCTTGATCAGCCTTTTACCCTATGGGTACAGGATATAATAAGGGAAAGCAAATTGTTAGAAAATTAATCATTGTTTGCGGTGATTTACATGGATCCTCGGGTAAATTGCATATTGACGAACTATCAGAAATCGTTAGCAAAGTTTAATTTAAAAAAATATAAAAGAAGCTAACTTAGGCTCTGCCGAAGTTTGTATACCCTTGCAGCAAAATAAAAATTGCTTATTTTACTCGAGGTACCTCCACGTTTTAGTTAATAGCTCCGCTGATAATTATCCGATCCGACTAATTTTTAAACTCTACCTACACAAAGGATTGAGAAACTTATCTTTTCATGTTTCAACCATGTAGCTTAAAATTTTACTATCTAAAAGTTGATAGAAACAGACAGACGGACAGACGGACATGTCTCAATCGACTCGGCTATTGATGCTGATCAAGAATATATATACTTTATGGGGTCGGAAACGTATATTTCTATGCGTTACAAACATCTTACCAATTTTATAATACCCTCTGCAAGTATATAAATATCAAAGAAGCTAACTTTCCGAAGTTTGTATACCCTTGCAGCAAAATAATTGGTATAAATGTTTAACAAAATCAAAAAAAAGACAAAAAAAGAAAAAAACACATCTAAAAATTTTCACTTCTTCACCGAGCATTGAACCATCAAATACCGAGAGAGCCCATCGTGCCATTGATCTCTACACACTACGCCACCGTCCTTACTAAGCTAGAGTAAGCTAATTCGACATATATGCAAACCCATTGCATCTCGCTCTTTCAATTTCGTTTTGTGTAAGAACACAACACAAATATTTCTGTCTCTTTCACACACCGCGTGGTGGTTGAATTTTTGCATATGTATGTGTGTGCGTGAGCATTAAAATACATTTAATTTCTATCAAATATGATTATTGATTTGTACCTTTAATAATTATCCGATCTTGTTCAAACTTGGTGTAGGGTGTATGGGTCAAAATTAAATTTTAATGCAACAACAAAAAAACAATAATTTTATATATTTCTTATTTGGTGCCGCGCGGATTCGAACACGGGTCTTTTGTGTTTGTACGGCAGATTTCTTGGAATTTGTTTTTGTTTCTTTGCTGCCAAAGAAAATTGCTTATTTTACTCGAGGTACCTCCATGTTTCAGTTAATAGCTCCGGTGATAATTATCCGATCCGACTAATTTTTAAACTCTACATACACAAAGGATTGAGGAACTTAACTTTTCATGTTTCAACCATGTAGCTTAAAATTTAAGCTCGAAAACGCCAGAACAAACAGACAGACGGACATGTCTCAATCGACTCGGCTGTTGATGCTGATCACGAATATATATACTTTATGGGATCGGAAACGTATATTTCTATGCGTTACAAACATCTTACCAATTTTATAATACCCTCTGCAAGGGTATAAAAATAGCTTTTCGAATATTTGAGTTAAAACAAGTAAGCTGTCGTAGAATTATTGAAATTGGGGTCCTGTTTTGTTTATGTTGTAATTTTGAGAATTTATGATAATAATTAAAATTGTCTTCATCAAAAACTAATACTTATACTAAACTAAAATCCAAAAAACATTTTATATTTATTACCGCTTTTTATTTAAGGCACAAACACAAAATGCTCCAGCACTCAAATACATAGCTGCAACGCAAGTTTCTGTCGAACGGGCATCCATACACTTTACATTGAGTGAACGAAGAAGTTCGATTAGCGCAGAAAATTTGAACGCTTTACTAGTCATTAAGCTTAACACATGATGTATGAATAATATTACAAAACAGACATATATGAATAGATTAAACTCTTTTGTTAACTAACTATAGTTCTAAATGGAATATGAAATTGAAATGGAACAAAGTATGGTTTTCTAAATAGAATATGAAAAAAAAAAAAAATATTTAAAAAGAAGAGAGGTGTCATGGGACACCCAGATGAAACGAAGTTTCTTTCGATTAAGGGGGTGAGAGCTGCTTTTTTCATGCAATTTTGAAAGAAAATATATTTTAGTTAATACTTAAACAATTTTTTTTTATATTTTTTTGAAAACAATATACATATGTATGTATGTACTTATTTCAAAATACTCCACCCAACAGGAAACCATTTAAAAAAGTAGCTCAAATGCCACCAAAATGCCACGTTGATCCGAATTGCAAAAACCAAACATTATTTGAATTGTAAGACTTCAGCCCATACAATGAACTATAAAAAATTCAAAATTCCAAAAAATAAATTTTTTACAGACTTGGAAAAAGTCACTTTTTCGACCCATTTTGAGAGACTATTTTGTTAAAGACAAAAAAAAAAACAACAAAGCGATCACAATTAGTTTAGTTCAGATAAGTTTTTATATAATAAAGATATTTTGAAAATTTGAGCAAAATCGGTTAAGGAGTTTTTGACATATCTTTGCAGCATTTTTAAGTAGTAAAACGCGTTTGGTTGTTGCAACCAGGCTCTATATCAAGGGTGGGCAGCCAAATTTCGCAAGTGAGCCCGACAACAACATTTACAACAAACAACCAGTGGTGCCAGAATTTAAGCGTTAAAATATGCTAGATTTTACAAAAATACAAGCTAGAACAAGCTAAAAAATAAAAAAAAAGGCTAAGAAGTAGGCTAAATTAAATCAACGCAGAAATATATACATTTCTAATTGTATAATTATTTCATTCAATTCGCCATTGTTCGAATCAGTATATTTATCACTGGAACGTATTAAATTGAAATATTTTTCCGGTATTTGGTAATTGTGGCAATATTTGCCATGACGGCGCAATCCATATCTGTAAAATTTAAAAGAATTTTATTTGGATACATCAAACAATTAAATATTACTAAAACAAACCTGATATTTAATATTGAGTTCAAGGATTTAACAGTCAACTTGTTCCTTAGTTTGGTCTTAACGACATTCATTTCTGTGTACACGCTCTTTTTGGCCCCTGTCATTCCTTAAATTCGGGCCAATTGGTCTATGACTCTCAAAAATTTTGCTTGTACACTACTTTTGGCATCATTAACAACTTCACAAATTTTTACACGATCGCCAATCAAATTTCTGTATAGTAGTGTGACCGAAACTTTCTAACGAAAATATTTCATAAATTAATTCTAAGATACCATTATTTAAAATGGTACAAATTTAAAAAAATACCTTCAAATATATGTAAGATATGAATAGGAAAAATATGCAAAGTGAAATTAAAAAAAGGCTAGATTTAAAGCTATAAGCATTTTCGAAATTTTTCAAGCATTTACGTTTTCAAATATGCTAGATCTAGCCTTAAATATGCCAAAATGGCAACGCTCGATAAGAAACTTCGTTTCAATAAATTTAAATTGTTCAGTAACAAAATGATATTACTCCTTTTTCACAACAACAAAAATAAAAGTGAAAACCGTTTGCGTTGAGTTTTTCGGCCAATCGGTCTTTTACTGACTCATGTCCGTCAAATTAGCGTCGATGAGTTAGCAACGATCGGAACGGTGGAATTTTGGAACACTTTTTAATTTTCTATTTATTGATTATTTCTTATTTAACAACTTTTTCGACCAAAATAAACTATAAAATTGTTAAGAATTCAATAATCTATTGTTTTTATTCATTTTTGGGCGGTTTTGATTATGCTGGGTATAAAAAATATACATGTGAAAAATCTACTTCTCACAATTTGCCCCATAGCTCCATTTACAGAGAATGTAGGGATATGCACGGTATGCCAGTTTATGCTCCACATATTCATCTATGTCTCCACCAAATTTGAAGAAAATCCTTGGCAGGATTTTTGAGAAAAACGCTTATCAGTCCACCAACCTATGGTTTTCCCCCATACAAAATGCGACAAAAAAATTGAGTTGCAATTGCTGGCAATATAACGGGCTTCACAGAGAATGTAGGGCAATGCACGGTGCATGGGGCCATTTGTACATGTTTCAAGAGTATATAACATAAATTTTATCAAAATCATTGGCGCCGTTTTTGAGAAAAAGTCCCAAGTATGTGGTTGCCTCGGATGCAAAAATCTTACTGATAAGGGTGGCGCCCAGTTCACAACCGGAACCGGTTTTGGAACCAGCGTGTAATCTGTGCTGGTACCAGTGTTAGAAAAAAATGGCAAGGGGTGGAGTGAAATCGACGCTAACTTTTCTAGAGAATGTAGGAATATGCACGGTAGTGCATATTATTAAGCATATTTTTCTTTATATTTCAGCCAACTTTCATTAAAATCATTGCAGGAATTTAGAGAAAATCAATTTTTTACATATTGATAAATGTCAAACTTAAATACGGGCAGCAGCGCCATGTCAATATGACTTGGCAAGGGATGGAGTAAAATCGACGCTAACTTTTCTAGAGAATGTAGGAATATGCACGGTAGTGCATATTATTAAGCATATTTTTCTTTATATTTCAGCCAACTTTCATTAAAATCATTGCAGGAATTTAGAGAAAATCAATTTTTTACATATTGATAAATGTCAAACTTAAATACGGGCAGCAGCGCCATGTCAATATGACTTGGCAAGGGATGGAGTAAAATCGACGCTAACTTTTCTAGAGAATGTAGGAATATGCACGGTAGTGCATATTATTAAGCATATTTTTCTATATATTTCAGCCAACTTTCATCAAAATCATTGGCAGGAATTTTGAGAAAATCAATTTTTTACTAATTGATAAATGTCAAATTCAAATACGGGCAGCAGCGCCATGTCAATATGACTTGGCAAGGGATGGAGTGCAATCGACGCCAACTTTTCTAGAGAATGTAGGAATATGCACGGTAGTGCATATTATTAAGCATATTTTTCTATATACTTTAGCAAATTTTCATCAAAATCATTGGCAGGAATTTAGAGAAAAATATAAATGAATTATTTTTTCCTCAAAGTTATCGTTGCCCGCCCAAACAATGTGCATATAAATGAAAAACCTCTTAGCCCTGATAGCATTATTGGTCTGTTAAGGCGAAGTCTTAAATCCTCTACGCTGTGCGTTCATTTAGTTATTCTTATAGCTAATATGCCTTCAGCTGTACGGCATCGCACAGTGTACACAAGTCATTAAATTACATAAAGTTTCATGTACATGAGAGTCTTCACAATATTTAACAAATTTTAATAAGATATACCAATATATTAAATTTGGTTGAAATACCATATTACTCGAATAGTTGGCTGCTGATTTTAAGCCAATTTTTTTTTTCCACAATGCCACTAAATAGTATTCAATATCGGACATATTTTCATTGTTGTGAAGTTTCACATTTCATCGTGGATTGACGTGTTTTTCTGTGCTCTTGCATACTTTCTTTTATTTTCGGTTTTAAACTCATCGCGCCTACCTAAAAATTCAGCTAATTACTTAGCAATAATAATCTTAACATTTTGTTATTTGAATTTTAACTTTGCGCTTTTTGTTTGTTTAAATAAACAAACGCAAAACTAAAGCATTGAACTTATTCTTTGTAATAACAACAAAACTTTTTACTCTTGCGTTTGTACTTCTTACCGTTTTTAAAATCGCGCTCTTGCCAACTCATTGTTGTTGCATGTGCAGTGCTGTTGGCTCTCCCGCTCTCCTTTTTTTCTAATTTTCTGATTTCTATTATTCGCGCTCGCATCTATCTCTGTCTCGCGTACAAGTGATTCGTGTATTTGTGTAGTGCAAATTTCTCTTAGATTCCACATTAATTTTCTCTGCAAGTTTGACCCCAGTGTCGAATTTGCTTAATAAAACTGAGTGAGTTTTTTCGTTGGCATTTATTCTTTAAAGATTTATTTACTCTTTTAAAAAAAAATTGTTTATTATGTCCGTCTGTTCGAGCAAGAAGTGTTTGAACCCCCCTGCGCCCCATAATGTGTTTCTCACTTGCTGGCTGTGCGACAATGTCATGCACGTTAAATGTGCTGGGTACACGGACGCATGCCGAGAATTGGAAATAGAAATGAGGGTATTTATGAGGCAGACCAGGGACAAGTTTAAGAAACTGTCATCTGGTTTTCGTAAACTTTATGATGAGTTTAACGCTTTGGAGATGGAGTTCAACAGCTACAAACTGTTGAATGAGTACCCTAAGCGTAAGAAAACCAGTATGCGGAATCTCTCCTTGCATCTGCCGGTACCAAATCCTGTCTCGGCCGCAATACCACAATCCCCTTCACTGCCCACAATCAATCCGCCGCAGCTCATTGCGTTTAATACCCCCGTTCCCCAGGGTGGGCGTAAGGATGAGGCTATTTCCGTTTCTCCAGGAAATGGTCTCTCTTTGCAGACGAATCAAGCCGTAGTTTCCGATCAGTCCGGGCAAATATCAAATAATATTGATATTGCTAATAGTTGTCCAGTTAGAGGTACACAAGTACTTAGGCCTCTAACTGGTGTACCACCAAAGAAACACATATTTGTTTCAAGGCTTGATCCCGAACATTCTTCGGATGACGTCTTAAGTTACATTAAGACAAAAGTTCAAGTCTCCAAAATAGCGGTGGAGAAATTTAAATTTAATTATTCAAGGGAGATATCTTCCTTTAAAATCAGTGTTCCCGCTGAACTGTTTAACTGCATTTGTAGTAACAGTTTTTGGCCGGATCACATTTTAGTAAAAGAATATACGGCCAAAAAGAAATCTCGGGGTCCAGTTAGGCTTACTATCACCCCTAATATTTCCTCCTCCGGAACGTCAGCATCTGCTGGTGTTTCAAAAAACTAATCTCGTCCCTTCATCTGACCTATCAGAATGTGAGAGGACTTAAATCTAAGCTTCCTAGACTCTATCTAGATAGTCTAGAATTTGAATCTAAAATTTTAGTATATACGGAGACATGGTTAAAACCTGATATTAACGATGCATGTTCTTTCCGCAAAATTTTCAATTTTTAGATGTGATCGGAATTCTCGTGTAGGCGGAGGAGTTCTGATTGCTGTTGACTCGGCCCTAACTTCTGACCAAATTCATTCACCGGATATTCTGGAGATTGAGTTTGTGAGCGTTAAGGTCAGATTCAAGTCTTTCTCTGTCTACATTACTTGTTCTTACGTTCCGCCACAATCCGACATGGCGGTGTATGCAAAAAACTTAGACTCTATTCGTCATATTTCTTCATTGCTTTCTGATAGTGATATCTTAATCGTCTTTGGTGACTTTAATTTACCAGAAATAGCATGGTCTCAATCTGATGAATCTGCTATGTTGCTTCCTTCTAAATCTCACTGCTTCGTTGATGGTCTTTTTGAGTTATCTTTAGCTCAAATAAACCCTGTGCGAAATAACATAGGCAGATCCTTAGATCTGATATTTGTGTTGGATTCCACCAACTGTGCTGTTACTAGAATCGACCCTCTAGTCTTGCCTGAAGACAATTTTCATCCTACTTTGGATTTATCTGTAGATCTGTCGTTTCGTGCACCGATTGTTGGTGTCAGTCCTGTGATTAAATCTCGTAATTTTCGCAAGACTAACTTTGTTAAACTGAATGAGCTCATTCTGAGAACTGACTGGTCATCCTTATACAGTTGCTCAGACATGGAATTTGCTATCTCGTTGTTTTATGATACTCTTGGTTCGCTTTTTAAGGTTTGTGTCCCACTGAGGACTCCAGTGTCGTCTCACCGACCTCCCTGGATTTCTCGTGAGCTATCCAACTTGAAAAATGTCAAATCCAGATATTATAAAAAATACAAGAAATCGGGACGTTCTTCAGACTTTGCTCTTTACGCAGTTGCTCGCTCCAATTTTATGTTGCTTAACAAGCACTGCTATAATAATTACCTCAAGCGTTGTAAGCTTGAGTTTTCCCGTGATCCTAAACAGTTTTATAGTTTTGTGAATTCTAAACGTAAGATGGATGTGTTTAAGAATAAACACCGTAATTGTTGAAGCGGTATAAAATAATACATTTGAATATTCACATATAAAAGAATAAATAAGTAACGTACGATTCATATTCAGCCTAGCTCACATGCCGAGAATATGTGTATTTTTAGCCGAAGCATTCAGCTAGGCATCTAACGGCGAACGCAGGCTTAGATTAAAATAGATCTCACCCCAAACCATCCGTTTGGTGGAATTCATGCATGCGTTTTTAGAACTAAGATTCCACCACCAAATATGTGACCCCCTAGACTCTAAGACCTGTCCCTACAAATATCTTAGTAAATAAAATCAGTTCAGATTGTGAATTCAACAAATGAAGATCGGGTTAATTATTTCTTCTCCTCGGAAGCCCTATTCATTTTGGTCCTTCGAGCTCCTCGGAGATCCAATTCAGTTTGGTCCTTCGAGTAAAGACTCTGTTGTTTTCCCCCACCAGTGGTAAGAGACAAAGAGGTTGACCAGCTCCTTAAAGTCTGCGATCTAGCTACGTTATATGCTAAGACCAGCTAAAGGTAGCAAAATAAAAAACTCCTGTTTTCCCCACCAGTGGTAAGAAACGGAGTATAACTGAAAATATCTAAAAAATATTTAATTCAAAAAAAAGTGCGTCCGTGTTTAAAAGGCAGTTTGCTGTGGAGCAATTGCAGAAATTCGTGTCGGCAAAATTTGGTGTGGCGTGTTCGAAGCCAATATATCGAACTCGCGAAAAAAGGAAAGTCCGTAAAAAAATCGTAGCTCGCGACTCGGTTTAAAATTCCAGTGTGAGTGGCTACGAAAGTGAAAGTAGCAGAAAATAAAGAGACAGAAGAATATAATAGACAGTTCCAATCAATATTGCCAGTGGCAGGAACATTGTCAAAATACCCTGTGGAAGTACCCAGTGGAAGTACCCAGTGGAAGTGCCCAGTGGAAGAGCCCAGTGACCGTAATACGTATAGGCGTATACTCTTGGCAGTGGCAGTGAAAAGACCGAGAGACGTGGGCACAAAGACGAAGCCCCTTATCATCACCCATCAAGAAGGAAGGACGAAGGCAAGAGCAGCAGCAGCAGCAACAGCAACAACACCAGCAATAGAGGCATCTACAGCAACACCAGCAATAGAGCAGCAGTAGCAGCAGCAGCAGCAGCAGCAACAGATAAGATAAAATAAGATTTATATTTGTTTCTATTTATATATATATATATCAAATAAGAGCTAATTTAGTCATAATGATGTCAGAAAAAACAATTGCATTGCTTACGAAGCAGTCCAAATTGATGGAAAGATTGAGGTTTTTGGAAGGTTTAGATGCTAGCAAGATAAATAAGGAGATTTTAAAGGAGGTAGATGAAATCCAAACCCAGTGGTTAGGAAATCATAGCATTCTATTAAAGATTGGACTAGTCGATCACGATTACTTTAATAGTAGGAGAGTTGATGAGGGGCAAGTAATAATTAAAAGGATAAAAGATAAAGGCAATGTAGATACTAGTAAGTCAACTGTCGTTGAAGAAGGCGTTAGACCTAGTACTAGTAGAGAAGCCGCTGCTAGGGTGGATACGGTCATAGGTAAGGACAGTGTAGGTGAAGAAAATGAGTTTGAAGATAGAGTTCGCCAACTTCGGGAATACCTGGAGAGGGTGAACATTGACGTTGGGGACATTGACAAGAAGGTGGAACTATTTAAAATCCACAGAAATAAAATTAATTTTATGTGGCAGAAGGTACAGAAGAAGGTAGAGGAACTGTACGAAAAATTTGTATCAAACAGGGAGTTTGAGGATACAACAGAGGAGCTAGAGTTTGATGTACAGAATACTCTAGGAGCATTAGAAGAGCTTATAAGTAAACCGGTAGGAGTCAAAGTTGAGAATGTTTGCATGAGGGAGGAACTGCCGGTGTTACCGAAAATTCAGGTACCCACATTTTTCGGAGAACCGAAAGAGTGGGACCTGTTCGCGGAATTGTTTTTAGAACTAATTGATAAAAGAGAGGATCTTAGTCCTGCTCTTAAGTTTAATTATTTAAAATCCGCGTTACGGGGGAGAAGCAAAGAGCATGGTAGCTCATTTATTGTCGGGTTCGGCCGACAACTATAATGCCGCTTGGGATTTATTGACCAAGCGGTATGAAAATCATCGGAGGATATTTTCCGAACAGTTAAACCGGATAGTTGACTTACCGGTAGTCAACAATGAGTCCGCGAAAAATATAAAAGGCGTGATTGACCTAATTAATGAGTCAACACACCTTATTAAAATAAAGGCCAATTTGTCCGATGAAGTTGACGTGATATTCGCTCAACTCATATTAAGGAAGTTGGACAAAGAGGCTCTTCAACTGTATGAGAGCCAAGTTAAAAAGACGAAGCAGATACAGGTGTTATCTGACGTTTTAGAATTTTTGGAGCAGAGATTTTGTTCTCTAAGCTCCGTTAAAAAGGAAGAAAAACGACCGATGCAAAAAATGGCATTTACGGGTGTTAAAGAAAATTGTCCGATTTGTAAAGTTGCCGGACACAGCACATTACAGTGCTATAAATTCAAAGGCTTGACTCCAATAGAAAGGGTCGAACTAGCCAAGAAAGTGCAATTATGCACAAGATGCTTGAAACATTCAAGCAGTAAAAGATGCACAAATGAGGTTGTTTGCTCAGTGTGCAATAGGGGGCACCACACATTACTCCACCTTGGTGAACGAAGGGAAAAGATTAATACATGTGTGACGGCACAACCGGCATTGTTGGCTACGGCCTTAATAAAAGTAAAAGCAATCGACAGTGGAGCACAGAGTACTATCGTGTCTGAGGAAGCAGAAATAAGCGGTGTATCGTCAACAAAAATATGTACTTCAAAGCACAAAATAAAGTTGTCAATAAAAATGCGTGAACCATGGAAAGAGCTTCTTAAGGTGGAAGCAATTGTGTTACCGAAATTAATGAAAGCTCTTCCAATAAAGGCGGCAAATGTAGATATGTCTAAGTGGCAATCGTACGTTTTAGCTGACCCTTATTTTAACATGCCAGGCCGGGTGGATATGATTATGGGGGTAGATGTTTACACCCACATAGTGAAAAGTGGAGTAACTAAAGTTGATGGGTTGTTGGGACAGAATACGCAGTTTGGATGGATTGTTTCGGGAAATACAAAGTCGGAAGGAAACAATTCCATTGTCGCCACAACGATAGGTCTGACAAGATCAAAATATAAGGGATGTTGGCAGATAAATAAAAGTAAAAAAGCAACAGAAAATATGGTTAGATCTCGCCCCCCGGCAGGACTCTCGCTTCGGAGGTGTTTTTGAAGCTGGGGTTAAAACTGATAAATACCAACAAAAAAGAGTTAAAATGAAGAAAAATAAAAAAGATAAAAAATACCATTTTCGTAGATGGCCTTTCAAGAGAATTGGAAGTACTCTCAAAGAAGAGGACAATATAAATAAAATCAAAATACAGCAAGCGTCGATTACAAGACCGGTAAAAAAGATTTGTCCAGTAGAGTTAAAGAGAGCACAGAAGGGGGATGCTCGAGAAACGTATTTACTAATAAATAAAAACATTTCAAAAAGTAAAGGAAGAAAAAATTAGTTTAAAAATATATAAACCTTGTTGATAGATAGCTAATTATGAGGGTAAGAATTCTATTAACTGGTAGGCAACCATTCTTTTTAATACGTACATACAGCGAGAGTTATTATTTTAAGACCGAATCAACCTTAAACAAATGTCAGACGTGGCAATCTAATAGTCGGTCTAATTATGTCTACAAAACGATAGGTGACTTGAAATCGATCGATGTAGAAAGTAGAAGTAGTTGACTATTTTAAAGGTCTAAATCATTCTAAAGCTAGAGTCCAGTGTGGTAGTGCACAACAGGAATTGGTAGATATTCCTGAACAAGGTATTTTCAGCATAAGATCAGATTGCACCGCTAGAACTCAAGATAAGATTTTAGTGGCTCATCACAGTATCCAGGCAGAATTATATCAAGCTATCGCGACCTCACACATAAGGGATATTAGCGATTTTCCGAAAATAATGTGCGATCCAGTAGGAGTTAAAATGAAAAATAATAGAGCAGCGTTGAAAGAATAAAAATTGAATTACAATCGTTAAAAAGACCACCACATAGAATTTTTTGGTGTAAATTTCCATCATAACTGGTTCTGCTTCTCTAATAATAACAATTGTATTAATTATAATAATTATAATAATAAACGCTATAATGAAAATTAATATAACTAGAAGGCTACAAACCATAACGTTTGGCGGCCCTTTTGCAGAATGTTTAAGAATAAACACCGTAATTGTTGAAGCGGTATAAAATAATACATTTGAATATTCACATATAAAAGAATAAATAAGTAACGTACGATTCATATTCAGCCTAGCTCACATGCCGAGAATATGTGTATTTTTAGCCGAAGCATTCAGCTAGGCATCTAACGGCGAACGCAGGCTTAGATTAAAATAGATCTCACCCCAAACCATCCGTTTGGTGGAATTCATGCATGCGTTTTTAGAACTAAGATTCCACCACCAAATATGTGACCCCCTAGACTCTAAGACCTGTCCCTACAAATATCTTAGTAAATAAAATCAGTTCAGATTGTGAATTCAACAAATGAAGATCGGGTTAATTATTTCTTCTCCTCGGAAGCCCTATTCAGATGTCCACCCATCAATATTATCGTTTGAAAATAATATAGCGGACTCTGATCAAGCGATTGCTGATTTGTTCGCTGATTTCTTCACAACAACATATTCCTCAACGGAATACCGAGCGAATCTTTCGTATCCTTATCTGATAAAAAGGTCTAATTGTATTTGTAGTCCTTTCGATCGACGAAAGTTCGCTTCTTAGCGTGCTTAATTTAGCAAAACCTGTGTACACACCTGGTCCTGATGGAATACCTGGTTGTGTACTCAGATTTTGTGCTGAGGCTCTATGTAAGCCACTTCAAAAACTTTTTTCGTTGTCCGTTAAATCTTGTCATTTTCCGTCTATATGGAAGGAATCTTATATAATTCCTCTTCATAAAAATGGTAAGAAGTCCGAAGCATCCAATTATAGGGGTATTTCTAAATTGTCTGCTATTCCTAAAGCATTTGAAAAGTTAATCACTTCTCAATTGCAACATTTTTGTAGATCTATTATTTCACCATCTCAACATGGGTTTGTGAAACGTAGATCTACTACCACTAACCTATTAGAATTTACATCTTTAACGATCGAAGGATTTAGGAATGCAAGGCAAACTGATGTCGTTTATACTGATTTCAGTAAGGCTTTTGATTCTGTTAATCATACACTTCTTCTTTTAAAATTAAACAAAATTGGTTTCCCATGCAGTTTAATTAGCTGGATTCGTGAATACCTGACAGACAGAACACAAAAAGTTCTTTTCAAGTCTTCAATTTCTAGGTCTATCCAAGTCACTTCGGGGGTGCCTCAGGGTAGTCATCTGGGACCTTTGCTATTTACCCTTTTTATTAACGATCTTCCATCCGTTATAAAACATTCTCATGTCCTCATGTATGCAGATGATGTAAAGCTTTGTCTCAGCTACAAATACATTATATCTCCTTCACGGTTGCAGTCTGACCTCCAAAACTTTCAATCTTGGTGTCAACACAACTTATTAAATCTAAACACATCTAAATACAAGGTCATGACTTTTTTCAGAAATACTCCCCAGTTGATTACCTATTTTCTTAACATTCTATTAACTAGACTTAGCGAGATGATCGACTTGGGAGTACTTAGGGACCATAAATTGACTTTTAAGTCCCATATATCTACAACCGTCGGTAAAGCCATGGGTGTTCTTGGATTCGTAAAAAGATGGTCAAAGGAATTTGATGATCCATATACTACCAAGATTCTTTACACCTCATTGGTTCGTCCAATTTTAGAATATGCAACCTGCATATGGTCACCCCAATACGATTCACATAAAGCAAGAATAGAATCAGTTCAAAAACAGTTCCTTCTCTTTGCTCTTCGTGGTCTGAACTGGGATCGTAATATCAACTTGCCTTCGTACTCTAGTAGACTTCTTTTACTTTTCCTTCCTTCCCTTTCTAATCGTAGATTAATGCTTGGCGTCATATTTATGCACAAGCTTCTTAATGGGAATATAGACTCTCCCGAGCTATTGAACCGACTAAAACTAACAGTTCCTTGTAGACCTACTAGAAACTATATTCCTCTAACTTTTCCACGATGTACTACTAACTACCTTATGTATGAACCTTTTCGAGTTCTTTGTTCTGATTATAATCGTCTTTATCATGTAATCAGTTCAGAGATCTCGATTCCTTTACTAAAAACTTCTATCCTTTCCTATCTAGCACGTAACTAGCTATAGTTTCGCTTTTTGTCTGTGTTTTGTGAATTGTCCCCGCGACTCGAGCCGTGCGTTATGCGGCTTGCGCCCCTCGGTCGGTTGGGCGGGAGGTGTGGGCAATTAGTGCTGCCGTTGGGATTCGCGCGTAAACAAAAAAAAAAAAAATTGTTAATTCTTATAAATTGACAAGCATTATTGTATTCAATTATTTGTACAAAGGTGCAAAATTTAATAAAGAATTAATTCACTTTTCGATGGAAATAATTTTTTGTTCAGTGTGCAGTCATTCTATGCGTCCCGCCAAAAAAAGATTCAGCATTCAGGGGCATAGGTATGTCTTCATGAAGAGGGACCGAAGTAATATATGTATGTACAAAAATTTATTATCTTGCTTTTATAACCCATTCGTCGAAATGTTTTTTTATACATATACAATGGTGGAAAACATTGGAATGGAGCATATAAAAATATTTCCCTACCTACGCCCCTGACAACAACGACTGCAAAGTGTGTGTGTAGTGTTAATGTAGATGTTTGCAATGTTTTTACGTAGAAATACATACATACTTTCAGCCACACATATGCATGCACAGTGGCTAATAGCTTAAATGACCCATCCAAGAAAACAATATTAAATCTAAAATTCAATTTAAGTAAAGACAGGCATTATAAATAACCAAAAAAAAAAACATAAAACCGAAAGATCACTGTTATTTGACAATATCGGGATGAAATAATGTCCGATATTGAATACTATTTAGTGGCATTGTGAAAAAAAAAATTGGCTTAAAATTAGCAGCCAACTATTCGAGTAATATGGTATTTCAACCAAATTTAATATATTGGTATATCTTATTAAAATTTGTTAAATATTGTGAAGACTCTCATGTACATGAAACTTTATGTAATTTAATGACTTGTGTACACTGTGCGATGCCGTACAGCTGAAGGCATATTAGCTATAAGAATAACTAAATGAACGCACAGCGTAGAGGATTTAAGACTTCGCCTTAACAGACCAATAATGCTATCAGGGCTAAGAGGTTTTTCATTTATATGCACATTGTTTGGGCGGGCAACGATAACTTTGAGGAAAAAATAATTCATTTATATTTTTCTCTAAATTCCTGCCAATGATTTTGATGAAAATTTGCTAAAGTATATAGAAAAATATGCTTAATAATATGCACTACCGTGCATATTCCTACATTCTCTAGAAAAGTTGGCGTCGATTGCACTCCATCCCTTGCCAAGTCATATTGACATGGCGCTGCTGCCCGTATTTGAATTTGACATTTATCAATTAGTAAAAAATTGATTTTCTCAAAATTCCTGCCAATGATTTTGATGAAAGTTGGCTGAAATATATAGAAAAATATGCTTAATAATATGCACTACCGTGCATATTCCTACATTCTCTAGAAAAGTTAGCGTCGATTTCACTCCATCCCTTGCCAAGTCATATTGACATGGCGCTGCTGCCCGTATTTGAATTTGACATTTATCAATATGTAAAAAATTGATTTTCTCAAAATTCCTGCCAATGATTTTGATGAAAGTTGGCTGAAATATATAGAAAAATATGCTTATTAATATGCACTACCGTGCATATTCCTACATTCTCTAGAAAAGTTAGCGTCGATTTTACTCCATCCCTTGCCAAGTCATATTGACATGGCACTGCTGCCCGTATTTAAGTTTGACATTTATCAATATGTAAAAAATTGATTTTCTCTAAATTCCTGCAATGATTTTAATGAAAGTTGGCTGAAATATAAAGAAAAATATGCTTAATAATATGCACTACCGTACATATTCCTACATTCTCTAGAAAAGTTAGCGTCGATTTCACTCCACCCCTTGCCATTTTTTTCTAACACTGGTACCAGCACAGATTACACGCTGGTTCCAAAACCGGTTCCGGTTGTGAACTGGGCGCCACCCTTATCAGTAAGATTTTTGCATCCGAGGCAACCACATACTTGGGACTTTTTCTCAAAAACGGCGCCAATGATTTTGATAAAATTTATGTTATATACTCTTGAAACATGTACAAATGGCCCCATGCACCGTGCATTGCCCTACATTCTCTGTGAAGCCCGTTATATTGCCAGCAATTGCAACTCAATTTTTTTGTCGCATTTTGTATGGGGGAAAACCATAGGTTGGTGGACTGATAAGCGTTTTTCTCAAAAATCCTGCCAAGGATTTTCTTCAAATTTGGTGGAGACATAGATGAATATGTGGAGCATAAACTGGCATACCGTGCATATCCCTACATTCTCTGTAAATGGAGCTATGGGGCAAATTGTGAGAAGTAGATTTTTCACATGTATATTTTTTATACCCAGCATAATCAAAACCGCCCAAAAATGAATAAAAACAATAGATTATTGAATTCTTAACAATTTTATAGTTTATTTTGGTCGAAAAAGTTGTTAAATAAGAAATAATCAATAAATAAAAAATTAAAAAGTGTTCCAAAATTCCACCGTTCCGATCGTTGCTAACTCATCGACGCTAATTTGACGGACATTACTGACTCTCATTGCGCGACCGTTTCTCGCTCCGCTCTTTACGCACTGCTCATTGAAAGAGCGACATGTCATGTCCGTCAAGTTAGCTACGGTCTGTTAATGCCGAGTTAGCGATTTTTAAAATTCAATTATTTCGTTAATAACTGACTTTTTTAAACAAAATAAATATGAAATTTATTAATAATACCATTATTTATAAATATTATTAGCTTTTGGACGGTTTTAAACATGGGAAGTATGAAAATTTTGACCATGAAAAAATTAGGTCCCCACATGTTGGAGCATAGCTTCATTCACAGCTCGCGGCTCGGGATGCAACCAACCTATGCCTTTCCCCCATACAAAATTGGCAAAAAAAAATTAAGTTCGTGTTGCTGGCCAAATAACGAGACTCACAGCTCGCGGCTCGCAATGCACGGTAGTTCAGTTTCTGCTCCATATATTTATAAATATCTCCACAAAATTTGATCAAATTCGTTGTGCCAGTTTTTGAGATACATTAAAAAATGTAAGCATGTCTTGGGTATGAAAATAATTACATATATGTATGGGAGGGTACAAATTGGCACCCTAGCAGTGTTGAAAAGCAGTTGGCAGGTGGAGTGAAATTTATTGGTCACACTTTTTGCGAAATAAAAATCATCGTTATCTTCCACAGCTCGCGGATCAATATTCACGGTATCCCAAATAATTGGAAATGATTCAATATATAATCCCTGAAAATTTCATGGATTTTGTTGGGCCAGTTTTTGAGAAATTTGAATTTTTCATTTTTGGGGGAAAATTCATAATTGTTAGTGCTAAGGGCTTTTTATTTTTGGTGCTAGGGGCCATTTTCGATAAAGTAGGGAATGAAAATAAGGGCACTGCCAAAATTAAAGTATGGTAGGACCACAAATTTACAGCTTATTTATAAATCAAGATGAATTTTAATATAACAAAATCGGTAAGTAAAAAAATTTTTATTTTTATTTACAGCTTATTTATAAATCAAGATGAATTTTAATAAAACAAAATCGGTAAGTAAAAAAATTTTTATTTTCCTGATTTATATTTTTTTTTTGTGCTTAATAAATTGTTTTTATACCCTTGCAAAAAGGGTATATTAATTTTGGTCAGAAGTTTGCAACGCATAGAAGGAAGCATCTCCGACTATATAAAGTATATATATTCTTGATCAGCACGACGAGCTGAGTTGATATAGCCATGTCCGTCTGTCCGTCTGTCTGTCCGTCTGTCTGTCCGTCTGTCTGTCTGTCTGGATCAACAGCTTCTCCTCCGAAACCCTTAAAGCTACAGAGCTGAAATTTTGCACCCAGTCTTCTTTTTGCTGCAGGCATTGTATATCTCAGAATCATCCCGATCGGATGACTATATCATATAGCTCCCATAGGAACGATCGGTCGAGAATAGAGTTAAGCCTTCATAACTCTGTTGGTTTTCAATCAAATATTACAAAATTTGTTGTTTAAGAGTTTGGTATACTTTCTAACATATCCACCAAGTTTAATTAGAATCGGTTGACTATATCATATAGCTCCCCTAGGAACGATCGGTCGAGAATATAGTCTCAGAGCAATAACTTGGGTGTTTTGAAAGTGATTGTCACGAAACTTGGTTTTTGGAAGTTTAGTATATATAGAAATGTCTATGCTAAGTTTCAGCAAAATCGGTCATCTATATGCTATAGCTCCCATAGGAACAATCGGGCCAAAAAAATTTTTTTTGTCGAATTACTTTTTTTCTCAAGCTACGAACATTTAATGTATGTTTGACTTGTTTCATATGCTTTCTAATGATTTTGTCACATTATAAATGTGTAATTGTTAAATAACAGTTTGCAAGGGTATACGAACTTCGGCACGGCCGAAGTTAGCCCATCCTTCTAGTTTTAATTTTTATTTTCAGACCATAAATTTCAACATGGCTGCAGTGGAGGACGCCTCCAAGCCCACTGAAGTGGTTTCACCCCCTCCGCCCGGACCAAGGGCTCCCATAAAAATAAAAAGGAGCAAAGGCGTTGGGCCAGGGAGGGTTGTCCGGCGGGAGCCCGGTGGGAAGGCTGTCCTCCGAGCACGGGCTAGGGCTGAAAAAGTTGCCAGCACCTCCGCCGCCCCCACCAACTCTACCGACGCCGCCACGTCTCCCGATGCCAAACCCGCTGCCTCCACCTCCGTTGCCACCAAAGGCGCACCAACATTAGAAAAAATAAATAAATTAATTAAAATAAAATGATAATTTATAAATATGAATTAGTAAAGGTAAAGGGCTATGTTAATTTTAATTTTCAGTTCCAACATATAATGTGTCATTTTTTTTTTCTTTTGTAGCATACATATACTAGTATACATACATATGTATATACTAGTATACATATGTATATACTAGTATACATATGTATATACTAGTATATATATATAGAAATGTCTCTATTTCATTCAGTAGAATTGATTGCTATATGTCAGGGGTGGCCAACTTGATTAGACCCAAGATCTACTATTCACTGACGACACCCTGTGGGATCTACCAATTACATACTTCTTGAAAACCTTAATACAACAGCATAGTTCAGTGCACAATTATGTAGTCTTTTTATTTTATTAAGAAGAAAAACATAAAAATTACTCTTAAAAACTACTTATTTAGTTGAGCATTCGTGTGAGCATTGGGTCTGAGCATCTTCTACTAGATTAGCAAAATCAGGTTTGTAGTTGGAAATTGGCAACCCTAAAGAGTCCAATGTATGAGCGTCTGTCAAACGAGAACGATGTATATTTATACCCTTGCCAGGGTATATTAATTTTGGTCAAAAGTTTGCAGCGCACAGAAGGAAGCATCTCCGACTATATAAAGTATATATATTATTGATCAGCACGACGAGCTGAGTTGATATAGGCATGTCCGTCTGTCCGTCTGTCTGTCTGGATCAACAGCTTCTCCTCCGAAACCCTTAAAGCTACCGAGCTGAAATTTTGCACCTAGGCTTCATTTTGCTGCAGGCATTGTATATCTCGGAATCATCCCGATCGAATGACTATATCATATAGCTCCCATAGGAACGATCGGTCGAGAATAGAATTAAACTTCAATAACTTTGTTGTTTTTTTTCAACCAATTGTTACAAAATTTGGGGTTCATAAGTATAATACACCTTTAAACAAATCCACCAAGTTTGATCAGAATCGGTTGACTATATCATATAGCTCCCATAGGAACGATCGGTCAAGAATATTGTTTTAGAGCAATAACTTGGGTGGTTTGAAAACGATTGTCACGAAATTTGGTTTTTGGAAGTCTAGTATATATAGAAATGTCTGTGCTAAGTTTCAGACAAATCGGTCATCTATATGCTATAGCTCCCATTGGAACAATCAGATAAAAAAATTTTTTTTGTCGAATTACATTTTTTTCTTAAGCCACGAACATTTAATGTAGGTTTGACTTGTCTTAATTGCTTTCCAATGATTCTGCAAGGGTATACGAATATCCATCCTTCTAGTTTTTGTTTGTTTTAGGTACGAAAATGTTGACTCACATGTGTAAATATGTTGAACCAAAACACGAGTGCAGTTGTTTAACACATTTCTTCAAATTTGTATATTTTTCGTTGGAAACCACTGCCCAAAAATCTAGACCTGAGGATGATCTTGCTTTTAGAAATATGTCGCAGCGCAGAGTTATATTTTCTTTTTGAAGTATCATGTGGTCCACTTGAAATGTATCTGCAAATTTTGTAGCTATTTCATAGACATCACTATGATCAATGGAATTATTAAACGGATAACTGATGAATTCGACCAACTTCTTAATTTTTTTGAAATCACTAAAGCGAATTTCGAAGTCTGATACCACTGCCTTAATTTCTGCCGTGTACTTGTCAGAAATGAAACTGAAATAGAACTCATCGTTTCTGTTACTGTTTTATTCTTGCCTTGTAGTTCCAGACTTAATATACTCAGTTTTCCAGTAAAATCTGCCAAAAATGCTAAATCACATTGCCAGTCTAAATCACGCAATTGCTGACATTCATCCCCCCTCTCTTCAAGAAATTTTATTATTTCGTCCAATAGATCCTGAAATCTTTGCAAAAACTTGTTTCGACTCCACCACCTAACGTCAGTGTGTAATGCTAAATCTAGTTCCTTCTCATCTAATTGCTGTTTAAAAAGCCGCCTTTGAAGAGATTTTCCTTTAATGGAATTTACAATCTTGAAAGAAATGTCCATCACATGTTTTGTGTTTAGTCTCTTACTAGCCAGTAGTTGTTGATGAATTATGCAGTGGTAGCTAATGAAGTCAGGAAAATCTTCGTCTTTGTGACAAAGAGCAATAAAACCATTATGAATACCTGTCATTGTAGGAGCCCCATCTGTTGTCATTGATACGAGTTTATACAAAGGAAGCTTAATCCGGCTAATATATACTTTAAATTTCGCGAATATATCAAGGCCACGAGTTTTTCCTTTTAAGGAAATCATACTTAGCAGTTCTTCTTTCGTCGTGAAATCTTCAAAGACCATCCGAATAAAAATAAGTAATTGTGCAGTATCAGTGATATCTGTTGACTCGTCAAGTTGTAGCGAAAAAGCAACGCAGCGGACGATATCTTTTGGTAGCTGTTCGTTTATATTCTTACTTATTGTTTCTATTTGGCGCATCACAGTATTTCGATATAGCTGTAAACCATGAATAGCTTTTTTAATTTCGTTTTTGTTTTTGAAATTAACGAACAGTAAATCTGACACTGCTTCAAAAAAAGGTTTACACTTTTGTGCAATTCTATAGCTTACTTGGAAAGAAGCTTCAGTCGCAGCTTTACTTTGCTCAATAGGCACAGAAAACATGTTTTTTTTTTGCCTTTTATTTGCGATTTTATTGCTTGCAATTTGCTCTTTCTTATTTTGGTGATAGGTGGAAAGTCAGCTTGATATTTACTATGCATTGTGTTAAAATGTCGCTCTAAATTTCCTTTTTTCGGTATTGCCAGGGATGTATTGCATATTAGGCAACAACATTTTTCTTTCACAATAGTAAAGAAGTAGTCGAGTTCCCATTCTTGGTGAAAGTGATAAGTTTTTGTGTTCTTTGGAGCACATTTATCATGGATCTACAAATCATCGATAGGTAGGATTTATAAGAGGTTCGTTTGCAATAGTAATGAAGCAAGCAAGTCGTCCCTGTCGACATTGAGTATACCCTGTACCTACTAGTTATTATATTAAATAAAGTCAAACACCCCCGAAATAGCGATTAATTTCATGAAAAAATTTCTTTAACATGCCGCAACAGCGAACGCATGCTATCTCGCTCACTCTTTCCAGCTAGTGTCGCCTGGCAATTCAGTTCAAAATGCACATTCGTATATCTCCGATATTTATTGTCCGATTTCAACTAAAATTGGTCAGATGATGCATATTAGCCACATTATTAGGTGTGCCAAATAAGAATGTGATTCCTCAAAAACTGCTCTAATAATTAGTTTTTTTCTGAATTGCGGGGCGGAAGTGGGCGTGGCTAAAATTTGAAACAAACTTGACCTGTGTAGACACTAGACGGATGTTCACACCAAATTTGGTAGCTCTAGCTATTATAGTCTCCGAGATCTAGGTGTTCATACGGACAGACGGACGGACAGACGGACATGTCTCAATCGACTCGGCTGGTGATGCTGATCAAGAATATATATACTTTATGGGGTCGGAAACGCTTCCTTCTGCCTGTTACATACATTTTAGCGACTTTAATATACCCTTTTACCCTATGGGTACAGGGTATAAAAATATCAAAAATATGATCCTTCTTTATTTGATGAACCTTCATGAGCATTTCTTTCTTCATTTGATATTCCTTCAGCGTTCCTTTTCAACCACTTATCCATAGCGTAGGTATGTGAATTATATCGGTTCGCGCTAGTCTGTCGTCAACCAGGCCTCGTCAACTAAGGGCTTGAAAATGGCGATTGCGAGCCGAAAACAAAAGAGAGCTGTACCATGATACAATAACATAAGGTAGTCTCGTCGGAAGCAGAGGCTCGTCGTTTCTATGTCTTAGCTTCAGTGCGTTCGTGCTTGTCATATGAAAAGGTTGTCTGCGGAGGAATTTTTTAAAAGTTGTTAACCCTTGTGTGACCCAAAAAAAAAAAAAAAAGAAGAGAGGTGTCATGGGACACCCAGATGAAACGAAGTTTCTTTCGATTAAGGGGGTGAGAGCTGCTTTTTTCATGCAGTTTTGAAAAAAAAAAATTATTTTAATTAATACTTTAACCATTTTTTTTTAATATATTTTTAAAAACAATATACTCATGTATGTACATATTTTGAAATACTCCGCCAAACAGGAAACCATATAAAATAGTAGCTCAAATGCTACCAAAATGCCAACGGTTACGTTGATCCGAATTGCAAAAACCAAACATTATTTAAATTGTAAGACTTCATCCCATACACGATAAACTATAAAAAATTCAAAATTCCAAAAAAATTAATTTTTTGTAGATTTGAAAAAAATCACTTTTTCGACCCACTTTGGGAGACTATTCAGCTCAAAAAAAAAAAACAACAAAGCGATCACAATAATATTAGTTCAGATAGGTTTATAAAAAAATGGGTTTATTATAATAAAGATAATTTGAAAATTTGAGCAAAATCGGTTAGGGAGTTTTTAATATATCTTGCCAGCAGTTTTAAGGAACCGAGTCTAGTAAAACATATTTGAATGTTGTTGCCCGCAACCAGGCTCTATATACACCTACTCAGGTTTACGGCTATTACTTCTAAACGTCTTTAGATTTTGAAAAATTCTTTTGTTCAGGTATTTTAGACATTCTATACGTAAGATAAAAAAATATTTTTTTTTGGACCCGGGACACTAGACGACCCCCTTAAATATTGAAGGAATTACAATAATTTAATGCAAGGTGGGCTGCCAAATTTCGCCCGACGACAATATTTGCAACAAACAAGCATCCGGGCAGACAAAAAAGGTATCGGGATCGCGAATCCGAGCATATATGTATGTACATATGTACATACATATGTGCAATATATATCGCGAATACATATGTATGTATATGTATGTGTGAGTTGGTGGGCAGCGAGACGCACAAGTAAATGCGGGTTGCATTTTTAACTGACGGACACACATTTTTGAGCTCGCGATCGCGACCTTTTTTCTTCTTACCCCTACCTCGCACATTTATGACCCTTTCTCAATCTCAGAATCTTTGCTGGTGCGTCCCGTATTTACTTGTTCGTATTTACTTGTCCCTCTGCGTAAAAAATCGAGCTCGCCACCTCTTTTCCCTTCCGAATTTGCTTGTGCGTCCCTCTGCCTAAAAACTCGAGCTCGCCAGCTCTTTTCCCTTCCGCATCCGCTTGTGCGTCCCTCTGCCCACAAACTCGAGCTCGCGATCGCAGCTTGTGCGTCCCTCTCTGTCTACATACTCGTACACTGTTCAATGCGAAAGAAAAAGACAAAACATTTGGTAACGGTAAAAGTGTCGTTACACTTTTTAGTCTTAATTTTTTCGGCTTAGCCCCTACCGCGCGATAAGAAACTTTGTTTCAAAAACAATAAGTTATTGCTATTTTTGTCGCAAGAGTGTGCCGGGTGTGAAAACCATTCACGCACCAAAATGTGTTGTTAAGAGGCAGTTGTGGGAGGAAAGCCTAGGGTGCAGCCTTGGTGAAAACTCCAGAATTTGCGACACACATTTTGATGTTTCTTAGTTTACGCTTGCATCTAAAAACGGCCAAATTTATAAAAGGAGGCGCCTAAATCAAGATGCCGTTCCAAAACGAGAAGAGCATCTATCAAACATAATTAAAGAAGGCTATGTTAATTCGAGCACACAAACATCGTAAGTTAGGCGTGTAAAAAAATGTATGTACAGTGTGCCACTAAAGTCAAGATACAGCGAAAAAATTTTTAAACAATAGCCAATTTCTCTTTAAATATTGTATTTTTTCAAAAACAAATGATGCAAAACTTAAAACCACATATTCAAAAATATGAAATGAACAAAAAAACTTAACTTCTAGATTCACCCTTCTTAGGAATCAT
This sequence comes from Drosophila saltans, assembly GCA_018903575.1. Lineage (NCBI taxonomy): Eukaryota > Metazoa > Arthropoda > Insecta > Diptera > Drosophilidae > Drosophila > Drosophila saltans. The sequence continues at coordinate 145,427 of JAEIGH010000098.1, forward strand.
TAATTTACAAAATAAGTAATGAATTGGACTTCACAAAAGTCATGATACACTTCCAAGAAAAAATGCGTCTGTCGAAAATGTAGCGTCTCCGTTACTGTTTTTTAAAACGGGACTTTTTTATTCATGCTTTTTATTGTTTTCGTGTGTATTTAGAGTATTTTTCGTTGTTCTGAGTCTAGTTAATTGGTCCAAAAATGTCGCGCAAAGAGCTCACATTAGAAGAGCGAAAGATAATTATAAATTTGCACGTTAATCAAAGGAAATCATATTCGGAAATTTCCCAAATAGTGTCGAGGAGCCGGTCAACAATTCAACACGTGATTGGGCGTTTTAAGTATGAAGGTCGGGTTGAAAACAACAAGAGAATTGGTCGCCCACCAAAACTAAATGATCGGGACAAACGAGCAATTAAACATTTAATAGACAAGGACCCATTCCAAAGCGCCGTTAAAATCAGTGGATCTCTTCAGTGCAGCCTTAAGAAAACTGTGCATCCAGAAACAGTGCGAAGAGCCATAAAAGAGTTGGAGTTTCACTCTTGTACTCCCCGGAAAAAACCATACGTCTCTAAGACCAACCGGCAGAAAAGACTTGATTTCGCTAAGGCTTATAGGAATCACCCTGTCGATTTCTGGCGGCAGGTAATATTTTCTGACGAATCGAAATACAACATTTTTCGATCGGATGGGCGGTTCAAGGTTTGGCGGCGTATTGGACAGGCTTACAATCCCAAGAATACCGTAAAAACAATTAAGCACGGTGGAGGAGGCTTGATGGTTTGGGGTTGTATGGCTGCTGGAGGCGTGGGAAAGTTGGAAATCTTTGAGGGTATCATGGACCATAAAATGTACATTGATATTCTAAAAAGAAATCTAAAACAAAGTGCTGAAAGCCTTGGAATTGGGTCATCTTATCATTTTTACCAAGATAACGACCCCAAGCACACAGCGATAAATACGCGATTGTGGCTAGTATACAATGTGCCACACGTGCTTAAGCCCCCACCGCAAAGTCCTGATCTCAACCCCATTGAGCACGTTTGGAACAAATTGGAAGAATGTTTAAGGGGTCGCTAAATTCATACGAAACCCGAGTTGAAGGCTGCGCTGGAAGAAGAGTGGGTGAAGATTGGTCCAGAATATTTGGAAAAGCTCGTTTCATCAATGCCCAGGCGGCTCGAAGCTGTAATTAATATGAAGGGGTATCCTACAAAATATTAGTAGCTAAATCCTGGGCCAAAAGATAAAAAATTGTTGCTGTATCATGACTTTTGTGAAGTCAAATTCATTACTTATTTTGTAAATTGATGATTCCTAAGAAGGGTGAATCTAGAAGTTAAGTTTTTTTGTTCATTTCATATTTTTGAATATGTGGTTTTAAGTTTTGCATCATTTGTTTTTGAAAAAATACAATATTTAAAGAGAAATTGGCTATTGTTTAAAAATTTTTTCGCTGTATCTTGACTTTAGTGGCACACTGTATGTTATGTTAACTATAATGTAACTGTATTGTAGAGACAAAGTGGTAGATAAAACATTGTATACGGAAAATGGTATACTGAAGCAAAAGATTAATGTCATGGAAAAAGAGATGCAAGGCTTACGACAACAGCTTGAGGAGTTTCGCCAACTGGAAGAGTCTTTGGGCGAAATATTCACCCAAATATTCAACCCAAATAAGAATATTGAAAAATGGTGGCAAACGTACATCATTCAATACAGATGATATGTCTGCGGCTATTTGCCTCCATACCGCAGGCCCTCGGGCGTATAATCATCTATACAAAAAAGGCTTTCCCTTACCGAGTCGTGCCACCTTATACAGATGGTTATCAGATGTCGATATAAAGACTGGTGCCCTGGATGTGGTCATTGACCTAATGGCAAATGAGGAAGTGGATGGGTTGATAAGCTTTGCGTATTGGCCTTCGACGAGATGAAGGTTACGGCTGCTTACGAATATGACAGCTCAGCGGACGTCGTGTACAAGCCAAGCAACTTAGTGCAACTGGCAATTGTGCGCGGATTAAAAAATCATGGAAGCAGCCAGTTTATTTTGATTACAACACCCGAATGGACATGGACACGCTTAACACCATTTTAAGGAAGCTGTACCGTAGAGGATATCCAGTAGTAGCAATTGTGTCTGATTTGGGCGCCGGAAACCAACGACTATAGACAGAGCTTGGTATTTCAGAAAGTAAGTGTATTACAAGAATTATAAGCAGGGAGAAGTTTTAATTGTTTTTTCTATGTTTTAAGAAAAAACCTGGTTTAGCCATCCAGAGGATGATCAACTGAAGATTTTTGTTTTCTTGAATAAGACTACAATTCAGCAAGCATTTACTCACTGTTCTAAGTCTGATGTGTCAATAATGTTCAAAATTAGCGACAACCACATTATGGTGCGTTCGCTTGCTAAACAAAAAGTTAAATTGGCAACTCAGTTGTTCTCCAATACAATGGCCAGCTCCATCAGACGATGCTATGCTCTAGGGTATGAAGTAGAGAATGCTTGTGAAACTGACGATTTCTTTAAACTCATTAACGATTGGTTCGACATTTTCAATACAACACTTTGCAGGGCTAATTCCATTGAAACAACATAGGCTTATGGAAAGCAAATTGAGACTCAAAGGGAAGTTTTACGGGAAGTTTCAAAGGTGATGCGCAGTGATATTGTCGGAAAATCACACACACTCCCATTTCATAAAGGCTTTTTAGTTAGTAATGCGTCCCTTGATGCATTGTATATATACTTAAAACAAAAGTATAAAATGGAGTATATAATAACAAGTCGTCTGAATCAAGACATTTTGCAACATTTTTTTGGCGCCATGCGGTCGCGGAATGGACAATATGACCATCCAACTCCGCTTCCATTTAAGTATAGATTAAGAAAGTACATAACAGGTATGACAAAGTTAAAATAATCTATTAGCAATGAATTATAATTCATTTTATTAACATAAACTAATTAAATGTTTAGCTTTATATTTCAGAAACGTATTGTCCGTGAATGTCTTTTGTGTTATGTCTGCTTCTTCATTTGTTATTATATTTTAATAAGATATTATTTTTTCCAGCAAAGAATACAGAATTGCTGTCTAATAACGGAAATGTTGATAATGAAAATGATGATGATTGGCTGAACATTGACTTCAGCTATCACATTTCGAATAAAGAGAACGAGCCTGAAGAGTTTGATGTAGTCATTCCCAACAGCATACCTGAAGATACCGAGATGTATGAATTGACAGAGGATGCAATCGAGTATCTTGCGGGCTATGTAATTAAAAAATTAAGGTTGTCTAATTGTAGCACAGATCGTTGCACATTCACCTACGTGGATGAGGTATCACATGGCGGTCTAATAAAACTGTCTGTGCAGTTTAAAAATAGTTTAAAGCAGCTTGAAACAATATTCTTAAATTATATAAAAGAAAATTTTTATTTAACAAAAAATGTTAAAGAAAAATTAATATTGGCTGCACAAAATGTGCTCGTAGACGAATTAGTTAAGGCTTTTTATTTTAAGATAAGAATTTATATGAGAATTAAGAACTTAAACAAAAAAATTAGTATACAGCAACAAAAACAACGCTTAGTAGGCAATTCAAAATTATTAAAAATAAAACTATGAAAAAATATTTCATCTATGTATTTGTTTATTTGTATTTTTGCCCATTTCAAACCCCAAGGGCCAGCGGAGGGTTAATCAACACACTGTGCAGCCGTTTCATTCGTACTCACTATACAAAGTGTCTTTCACTCACACTTATTGCAAGCATAGCTAAGACATTCTGCTTCCGACGAGACTACCTTATGTTATTGTATCATGAGCTGTACTGCGTAGAAGAGAGGATAAATAACGTGACGGAACGGCGATTGAAAAACGATACAAGATGATGCTTTTTTTATACCCTTGCAGAGGGTATTATAAAATTGGTCAGATGTTTGTAACGCATAGAAATATACGTTTCCGACCCCATAAAGTATATATATTCTTGATCAGCATCAATAGCCGAGTTGATTGAGACATGTCTGTCTGTCTGTTTCTATCAAGTTTTAGAAAGTAAAATTTTAAGCTACATGGTTGAAACATGAAAAGTTAAGTTCCTCAATCCTTTGTATGGATAATTATCACCGGAGCTATTAACTGAAACATGGAGGTACCTCGAGTAAAATAAGCAATTTTCTTTGGCAGCAAAGAAACAAAAACAAATTCCAAGAAATCTGCCGTACAAACACAAAAGACCCGAGTTCGAATCCGCGCGGCACCAAATAAGAAATATATAAAATTATTGTTTTTTTTTTTGTTGCATCTAAATTCAATTTTTACCCATACACCCTACACCAAGTTTGAACAAGATCGGATAATTATTAAGGTTACAAATCAATAATCAATTTGATAGAAATTAAATGTATTTTAATGCTCACGCACACACATACATATGCAAAAATTCAACCACCACGCGGTGTGTGAGAGAGACAGAAATATTTGTGTTGTGTTCTTACACAAAACGAAATTGAAAGAGCGAGATGCAATGGGTTTGCATATATGTATGTCGAATTAGCTTACTCTAGCTTAGTAAGGACGGTGGCGTAGTGTGTAGAGATCAATGGCACGATGGGCTATCTCGGTATTTGATGGTTCAATGCTCGGTGAGGAAGTGAAAATTTTTAGATGTGTTTTTTTCTTTTTTGTTTTTTTTTTTTTGATTTTGTTAAACATTTATACCAATTATTTTGCTGCAAGGGTATACAAACTTCGGCAGAGCCGAAGTTAGCTTCTTTGATATTTATATACTTGCAGAGGGTATTATAAAATTGGTAAGATGTTTGTAACGCATAGAAATATACGTTTCCGACCCCATAAAGTATATATATTCTTGATCAGCATCAACAGCCGTGTCGATTGAGACATGTCCGTCTGTCTGTTTGTTCTGGCGTTTTCGAGCTTAAATTTTAAGCTAAATGGTTGAAACATGAAAAGATAAGTTTCTTAATCGATGATCCAGACCAAGTTTAAGTAAAATAAACAATTTTCTTTGGCAGCAAAGAAACAAAAACAAATTCCAAGAAATCTGCCGTACAAACACAAAAGACCCTGGGTCAAATCAGCGCGGGGCCAAATAAGAATTATATAAAATTATTGTTTTTTTGTTATTGCATTTATTTTTAATTTGTACCCAAACGCCCAATAAAAAATTTGAACAAAATCGGATAACTATAAGGGTGCAAATTAATTAAATGTAATTCCTTATATACAGTGGATCACTTTAATATTCGGTTTTTTCTTTTTTCAACTTTAAACCCAAGTAACTTTATTAAAATTAAGTAAAATAAAAAAACTAAAAATGGTAAATTATAGGTGGATTTATTACCTCTTCATTGAGGTATAGCATCACAATATTTATTTTAAAACAAAAAAGAAAATTAACAAAAACAAAAAAATGGGCAAATAAAGGGTCACATTAATATTCGGTTTTTCGGATGTGTTAAGGTTTGTACCAACATTATCTGAAACATAAAGCTTCTTTAATACTTAGTGTGATACCCATTATTTTTAATGGTGTCATCAAGGCGTTTTGGCATATTTTTTATAATTTTTTCAGTGTAATCTTTGCCAATTTTATCCCACTCTTCCTGAAGTCTTTGTTTCAGATCAGATATCGAAGAAATTGGCGTTTTGTGCACACGACGGTCCAACTCACTCCACAAATTTTCGATTGGGTTGAGGTCTGGGCGGCGTATCCAATACTTTTGGGCAGTTGTATAACAACCACGACTTTACTTTTAAAGCTTTATGTTTCGGGTCGTTATCCTGGTAAAGCTTGAAGGTCTCGGAAATGCCCATTTTTTCAGCCGATTGCTTTAAATTTTCTTTCAAAATCTTAAAATAAACATCCTGATTCATAATACCATCGATAAAGACCAGATTTCCAACTCCCTTTGCCAAAATGCAGCCCCAAATCATCACGTTACCGCCGCCGTGTTTTACTGTTGGCCGTAAATGCTTTTTCTTTAGCTCTGTGTTGGGCTTCCGCCAAACCATTGTTTTGCCGTCACTCCCAAAAAGATTAAACTTGCTTTCGTCTAAGAAAATGACGTCGTCCCACCAGCTTTGGGGCTTCTTAGCGTATTCCTGGGCAAATATTTTACGCTTTTTCCTATTGCACTCAGAAAGCAAAGGCTTTTTGCGAGCAACTCGGCCGTTGTACCCTTCTTTTCTTAATGTACGGCGAACGGTTTCCACGCAAACTGACTTTCCGTGTTCCTCAAAAGGTTGGGCCTTTAATTCCGGGGCACTAAGTCGAGGATTACCCTTTATTTTTCTCACTACTTCCGATTCTTCTCGTCTTGATAATTTTTTTGGTTGCCCTTTCTGCTTGATTGGGGCAATTCTTCCTTCATTTCTGAATCTCCGGACGAAGTCACCGACTGTGTTTGGCTTTATGTTTGTTATTTCACCAATTTTTTTGTAGGTCTTGCCCTCTAAATGCAATTTTAAGATAACTTCCCGCTGCTCCAATGTTGAGTTTTTTGATTTACGGCCCATTGCTATTTGCAGGTGAATAATTATATTTTCCGGTGTGCTTTTCTTTTACTGCGTATTAATTAATGATCGTTTTTTCGGGGATGCCCATTTTTGATACCGTGTGATCCCATTCGTGGTTGCCACATGGTCTTCAAAACCGACTTTCCAAAAATACCGAATATTAATGTGGCATTTTATTTGCCCATTTTTTTGTTTTTGTTAATTTTCTTTTTTGTTTTAAAATAAATATTGTGATGCTATACCTCAATGAAGAGGTAATAAATCCACCTATAATTTACCATTTTTAGTTTTTTAATTATACCCTTGCAGAGGGTATTATAAAATTGGTCAGATGTTTGTAACGCATAGAAATATACATTTCCGACCCCATAAAGTATATATATTCTTGATCAGCATCAATAGCCGAGTCGATTAAGACATGTCCGTCTGTCCGTCTGTCTGTTTCTATCAAGTTTTAGACCATAAATTTTTAAGCTACATAGTTGAAACATGAAAAGTTAAGTTCCTTAATCTATGAAGTATGAAAAGTGTGAAAATGAGTAGGATCGGATAATTATCACCAGAGCTATTAACTAAAACGTGGAGGTACCTCGAGTAAAATAGCAGTTTTCTCTGGCAGCAAAGAAACAAAAACAAATTCCAAGCAATCACACACACACACACATATGCAAAAATTGGTCACCACGCGGTGTGTGAGAGAGACAGAAACATTTGCGTTGTGACAGAACAGAACGAATTTTAAAGAGCGAGATGCCATGCGTTTGCTATATGTACATACATACATATATGTATGTCGAACTAGCTTAAGTGAGTTAAGTGAGGATGGTGACGTAGTACGTAAAGATCGGTCGCACGATGGTTCGGTGATTGGTGGGTTCGATTCTCGGTGAATTCGGGAAAATTTTTAGTTGAGTTTTCTCTTCAATTACTTTAAAAATTTAGTTTTTAAATTAAATAATAAAACAATGAAGCTGCAAGGGTATACAAACTTCGGCAGAGCCGAAGTTAGCTTCTTTGATATTTTTACTTAATTTTAATAAAGTTACTTGGGTTTAAAGTTGAAAAAAGAAAAAACCGAATATTAAAGTGATCCACTGTAATAAAACATGTGCAAAAACATTCACCATGCGGTGTGGTGAAATATTTGCGTTGTGTTCTTGCACAGAACGAAATTGAAAGAGCGAGATGCCAAGCGATTGGTATGTATGTCGAAATAGCTGAAGCAGAAGCAGTCAGCTCAATGGTGTAGTAGTTAGAGATCCGTCGCATGTTAGTCATAGGTGTTGGTTCGACTCCTTGTTAGGGCGAACTATAGAAAATCTTTTTTGCTCGGTTTTTTATTTTCTAAAATATATATGAAACAGTTTAAAACTGCAAGGGTATACAAGCTTCGGCAGGGCCGAAGTTAGCTTCTTAGATATTTTTGTTTAATTTTAAGTAAAACAATTCTCTCAGCACATAACAAAATTACTTTTTCAAGCCAAGCGACGCTACAAATGAATAAACGCGCAATTTATTTCAGTGATGTGTAAACGAAACTGTCGGTGGCACTATCGAACACTATCAGTAGTGCAGAACTATCAATAGTAGGTCGACTCGATGGTGCCCAACCATCGATAGTGTCGATAGTTTACCACCTTTAATGCGTGCAGCAGTGCTGCGCAGTCTGTTCCACGTATGTATATTGTATTTATATTTTTATACCCTGTACCCATAGGGTAAAAGGGTATATTAAAGTTGCTAGAATGTATGTAACAGGCAGAAATATACATTTCTGACCCCATAAAGTATATATATTCTTGATCAGCATCACTAGCCGAGTCGATTGAGTCATGTCCGTCTGTCCGTCCGTCTGTGTGAACACCTAGATCTCGAAGACTATAAGAGCTAGGGCTACCAAATTCGGCTTGTAGATCCGTCTAGTGTGCAGACAGATCAAGTTTGTTTCAAATTTTTGCCACGCCCACTTGCGCCTCCGCAAATCGGCACACCTAATTATATACCCAAACTGCTCCACTTGACCAAATTTTGTCCAAATCGGACAATAAATATCGGAGATATACCTATATGAGTTTTGCACTGAATTGGCTGGCAAGAGTGAGCGAGACAGCATGCGTTCGCTCTTGCTGCATGTTAAAGAGAATTTTGCATGAAATTGATGGCGATTTCGAGGATATTATATTCTATTTAATATAACTATTTGGTACTGGGTATACTCAATGTCGGCAGGGACGACTTGCTTGCTTCATTTTGACTTGCCACGATCGACTGACTAATAGTTACGATCGACCGTTTGGCCAGCCCTGCTATATGTTATAGCTCATATAGAAAAATCGGGAAGAAAAGTTAATTTATTAAAAAATCAATTTCCGTTTTGAAAGGTATTGTTGTTTCCTACAATCAAATTAATTATTCGCTTTACATCAAAGAAAAACACGTCATAAACGAATGTAGAAAATTGTTAGGGTGAGAAACAAAGGACGAATTTCACAAACAATCTGACCAATTTGACATTCTATATAAATATGTACTATTTATTACATTTTATTTATACTACTTGCCATATAGAGAGAAAAGAAATTGGTGCTTCCCAATCTCTTCTTATATATCAATTAATCGCCTAATAGTAATTGTAGATATGTACATTTCAAAATCACTTTAAAATTTATATACATAACTATGTATATACATACATATAGTAAATATCTCAATTTGAAAGGCAGATTTTGCTTTATTATTTAGTGATTTAAATACAGGAGATTTAAAGAGATAAATTTGTTTTTTATTTGTACTATTATGGAACATTAAAAGCAATATCTGACATTTATTTAAAAAAGTGAATCATATATTTTCATTTTGGTGTTCAATATTAAATTCGTTTAAAAAAATAACGATTGGTTGTTGCACATAATGTTGTTAGGACACTTTACGATTTGCGCATTTTGAAACTGAACAAAAATGAGAAAAAGAAAAGAAGAGAGGTGTCATGGGACACCCAGATGAAATGAAGTTTCTTTCGATTAAGGGGGTGAGAGCTGCTTTTTTCATGCAATTTTGAAAGAAAATATATTTTAATTAATACTTAAACAATTTTTTTTATATTTCTTTGAAAACAATATACATATATGTCGGAGTAGGAGACAATTTCAATATGTCTCCGGGTAATTCACCTTGCTTTTTAGGCATTTTTATAATAATCAGTGTGCGCAGCGAGTTCCGTGTTCTTCTCGTGGCGTTTAGTCCCAGACTGACCAACTAGTCTTGACTGCCACGGCATCACACCGGACCACACTCGATGACAGTTTGGCTGTCATCTCGCTCAAAACCACAGTCACACCACCAATACTAAGAACAACTGCATGACTAAGCAGTTAATGTCAACTTCTAATGTCCGTAAAGTTAGCGACGGTCTGTTAATACCAAGTTAGCGACGGTCGCTGTTAACCCACTGTTAACTTTTTTTTAATTTTTAAAATTCAATTATTTTGTTAATAACAAACTTATTTGAACCAAATAAAGATTAAATTCATTAATAATACCATTATCTATTAATATTATTAGCTTTTGGGCGGTTTTAAACATTGGAAGTATGAAAATTTGGATCATGAAAAAATGAGGTCCCCACATTTTGGAGCATAGCTCCACTCACAGCTCGTGGCTCGGTATGCACGGTAGTTCAGATTATCCCTCAGATATTTATTAATATCTCCACAAAGTTTGATCACAATCTTCAGACCAGTTTTTGAGAAAATTCCATTTAAGTGGACCAACCTATGATTTTCTCCCATACAAAAAAGGCAAAATAAATCAAGTTCATGTTGCTGGCCAAATAACGAGACTCACAGCTCGTGGCTCGCAATGCACGGTAGTTCAGTTTATGCTCCATATATTTCTAAATATCTCCACAAAATTTGATCAAAATCGTCAGACCAGTTTTTGAGATATATCAAAAAATGTAAGCATGTCTTGGGTATGAAAATAATTACATATATGTGAGGGTACAAATTGGCGCCCCAGCAGTGTTGAAAAGCAGTTGGCGGTGGAGTGACATTTATTGCTCACACTGCTTGCGAAATAAAAAATCGTCGTTATCTCTCACAACTCGTGGCTCAACATGCACGGTATGCCAAATTGTTGGAAATAACTCAATATATAATCCCTGAAAATTTCATGCAATTCGTTAGACCAGTTTTTGAGAAATTTGAATTTTTCTTTTTTTGAGCAAAATTTTTAAATGTTGAAATCCCACAAACAAATGTGTGACATGCAAAGGTCACACTTTTTCTTTGCAAACTTTTTCAATTGATAACTTACAATTTTCTCAAAAACTGGTCTAACGAATTGCATGAAATTTTCAGGGATTATATATTGAGTTATTTCCAACAATTTGGCATACCGTGCATGTTGAGCCACGAGTTGTGAGAGATAACGACGATTTTTTATTTCGCAAGCAGTGTGAGCAATAAATGTCACTCCACCGCCAACTGCTTTTCAACACTGCTGGGGCGCCAATTTGTACCCTCACATATATGTAATTATTTTCATACCCAAGACATGCTTACATTTTTTGATATATCTCAAAAACTGGTCTGACGATTTTGATCAAATTTTGTGGAGATATTTAGAAATATATGGAGCATAAACTGAACTACCGTGCATTGCGAGCCACGAGCTGTGAGTCTCGTTATTTGGCCAGCAACATGAACTTGATTTTTTTTGCCAATTTTGTATGGGGGAAAATCATAGGTTGGTCCAATTGGATCGAATTTTCTCAAAAACTGGCACAACGATTTTAATCAAACTTTGTGGAGATAATAATGAATATCTGAGGGATAATCTGAACAACCGTGCATACCGAGCCACGAGCTGTGAGTGGAGCTATGCTCCAAAATGTGGGGACCTCATTTTTTCATGATCCAAATTTTCATACTTCCAATGTTTAAAACCGCCCAAAAGCTAATAATATTAATAGATAATGGTATTATTAATGAATTTAATCTTTATTTGGTTCAAATAAGTTTGTTATTATCAAAATAATTGAATTTTAAAAATTAAAAAAAAGTTAACAGTGGGTTAACAGCGACCGTCGCTAACTCGGTATTAACAGACCGTCGCTAACTTTACGGACATCACTTAGATGACATACCCAGCAAGCATTTTTGAAGTTAACAGAGCATAAATGAGTCTTTTATGAGTCACGCGACTGATTAAAATAGTCATATATGCGCTCATTTTCTGATCATAAATGACCCATTCGTCGGGAGAAAATGGTACCCTAGCCGCGACTCTTCTTGAAGAGTCGCATATGAGCCCTTTTTTTAATCACTTTCGAATCATATTTAAGTCGCATTTTCAATCATACGCGACTCCCTTTTGATATCCATTTTCATTCATGCGCGACTCTTTTTTGAGTCATTATTTCACTCATAAGCGATTCTTTTCTTTAATCACTTTCGAATCATATTTAAGTCGCATTTTCAATCATACGCGACTCCCTTTTGATATCCATTTTCATTCATGCGCGACTCTTTTTTGAGTCATTATTTCACTCATAAGCGATTCTTTTCCCAGTAGTAAGCGATTATTTTTTTAATTATAATTTTCATTATTTATTTGATAAAAATTAAAATTATTTAAATTTATTCAATTTAATACATATATTTAAGTGTATTTTAAAAATTGAAAGAAAAATGAAAAAGGCAAGAAATTACTCATAACGTTTCCGTTTGGAAATTCTGTCCTTAGCATGGACAAAATGCTTTTGGAGGACGCCATTCATGTCCTTATCGGTACATTTGTATTTAACGTGACAAATGTCTGAAAGTAAAAAAAAAACTAGAAGGATGGGCTAACTTCGGCCGTGCCGAAGTTCGTATACCCTTGCAAACTGTTATTTAACAATTACACATTTATAATGTGACAAAATCATTAGAAAGCATATGAAACAAGTCAAACATACATTAAATGTTCGTAGCTTGAGAAAAAATTTTTTTTGCCCGATTGTTCCTATGGGAGCTATAGCATATAGATGACCGATTTTGCTGAAACTTAGCATAGACATTTCTATATATACTAAACTTCCAAAAACCAAGTTTCGTGACAATCACTTTCAAAACACCCAAGTTATTGCTCTGAGACTATATTCTCGACCGATCGTTCCTAGGGGAGCTATATGATATAGTCAACCGATTCTAATTAAACTTGGTGGATATGTTAGAAAGTATACCAAACTCTTAAACAACAAATTTTGTAATATTTGATTGAAAACCAACAGAGTTATGAAGGCTTAACTCTATTCTCGACCGATCGTTCCTATGGGAGCTATATGATATAGTCATTCTATTCTCATGATTCTGAGATATACAATGCCTGCAGCAAAAAGAAGACTGGGTGCAAAATTTCAGCTCTGTAGCTTTAAGGGTTTCGGAGGAGAAGCTGTTGATCCAGACAGACAGACAGACGGACAGACAGACGGACAGACAGACGGACAGACGGATAGACGGACATGGCTATATCAACTCAGCTCGTCGTGCTGATCAAGAATATATATACTTTATATAGTCGGAGATGCTTCCTTCTATGCGTTGCAAACTTCTGACCAAAATTAATATACCCTTTTTGCAAGGGTATAATAATAATATTGTACATCAATAATAGAGATTTATACCTACTTTTTATTAATGTTACCAAATAGCACTTTTCCGCGCTTGGCTTTGTGGCTGTTCCCTTCCAGCTGTAGCCAGAAGACAACTCGTCCGTGAAAACTTTTCTAATGGCTGCCCTCAAAAACTGCGCAGGTCCATCTCCTCCTGTTTTTGATATGAATTGTTTCTGAAAAAATTTTAATAGTTTATATCCAAATTGCAATGTTGTTATTTAACACTTACAAATTGATCCAGTTGACGGTCGTCTTTCTGCACCTCCTCATCAAATTCTTTTAAGGCGTCAATAGAATTGAAAGGAAGTTTCTGCAGACTGCGAAATTCAACGGCGACATCAACGGAAGGGTCCTTGATTCGCCTACACTCTAGTTTAAGTGAAACCACTTCCTCTGTCAACTTCGTAATTGTGCGTGTCGTTGAAATTTTTATGTCCCGCAACTCATCTCTTAGCTCCAAAATTAATTTAGCCAAATCATTGTTCGACACGTCCACGCTTCTTACTGAAAACAATATTCCATAATAATTAATATGAACCTATGATAACGGATAATTGATAACTTACATGTTGTCAAATCATTCGAAGGTACATAATCAAAAAATTCGGTATTTGGAACTGAATTAGTCTGCGACATGATGTATCTCTGGCGTAAAAAAATAACTTGCCGTTTGAGAATCCCGTAAACATATAATTTTATTAGTTATTTGATTTATTGAAAAATCAGTTTTATTATTAAGTGAAATGTCTGCGGCGCAATATATATTAAAGTCCATTGAATTAATTGGGTGCAAAAAAAATGATGACAAGTTGGTCAACTCACAACCCACAAAAACCGGTTTATTCTCAACTCTGGCAATTTCAATAATTTTAAAAATTTGTTTATTAATTAAACAAAAGTTGTCCGGTTCTTTCAAAGAAAGGAACATTCCATTGGCATAAACATTTTGTATTTTTCCATTTTTTATTTTCCCAAACCTTGCTGGCAATTCTTCACTTAATTGCTCTTCCAAATGATAGCTCTTTTCTACCTGCCTTTTATAAAGTTGAGCTGCAACACTTTTCCCCTTTCGAACATTGCGCTTAATTTTATGCAAGTGGTTTTCAAATTTAAAAGTGCTTATTCCATCTAAAGCTCCAAAAAGTTGAGAGTCCTCATGCAAATGCAGCAGGGAATGAAAATTGTATGTCAAAAAATACAAATCATATATTTTGGGAGTATCCAATACAAAAGATCTTAATAATTGGGCAGCAATTGAATTGTTTAATTTGCAGTCAAGTTCATGCAATAGAATTCTTAAAGCTAAAGATAATTTCATGAAATGCGTGTATATTTCTTGAGTTAAAATCTTTTTTAAAACAAAAGGTCCAGTGTAGAGTAAGAACTGCCTAAGCTCTGTTGCTTTCCACCTATCAAGCTCTTTTACACTTCGAGGTTTTCTATTAAACTCCCTAGGCATATTTTTCTTATTGAATGTCAACTCATTCGAAATTGATTCAACTTTCCATGAAGGTAATGAAAAGCTTTCACCTTTTTTTTTTGTCCAAGCATTCAATAATGTCCGCATAACACCTAAACATACAATGTGCATATAATCTAAGGAGCACTGTGAGACTATATCTATATTAAGTAATTCCAATGGAGTAGAATGCTTTAAATGATGTTCCGGCTGGGAACGGTTTCGGAACGATGTATTGTCTCTAGGTATTGTCTCGGCTTCTGGTGGAAAAACTAGACGATGTTTGACCATCTGTCCTTTCTGCAAACACCTTCCACATGAGTAATACCCAGAATGTCCCTTTGTTCCTAAAACAAACGCTTTTGCCGGTGCATCCATCACAAAACAACGAACAATAATATTGAAATGTTTATTTTCAAACTGAATTCCTTTCTCAATGAGAACATTTAGTTCTACAATGAACTCTTGTAAAAAATCAAGGGCACAATGTGGCTTTGAAATTCCTTCAAAAACACCAACTAGGCAAACATATGATGTGTTTACAACACTTGCCAAAATCGGCCAAACTTGCTTCGAACTGCTTCTAAATAAGGGAAGGCCATCAATGCCAAAGTCTAACGTTAAATTTGGTAACTTCCAATTATTCGTCACAAGAAAGTCAGTTAAGCAGCTCTTAAGCCCATAATGAACATAAGTAGCGTCGCCAACCATTCTCTCAGTGACGGAACTAGGCGTATGCAAAACTGTTCTGCCATCTTTCGGCACATGAATATTGCATTTTCGCAACAATAATAATAATGCATTAAGTGCAAATATACTAATGCCAAAATCAGTGGCCCATTTGGCTATTCCCTCACGCAAGTTCAATTCATTATTATCTTCATTTTCATCATCACTACTAGAGGAAGAGCTATCACTTGAACAGTCAATATTGCCATTTTCGGGTAAGGGCTCGTTCATTGCCACAGTTTCCTCTACATTTGTGCTTTGTTTTAATTTTTTATTACCCCCGAACAGTATTTTTTGGGTTTCCCGTTTTGCAATTCTTCGCAATTGCTTTGCAGACATTTTCACCTTTTTAATTTTATGCAAATTTATTAATTTATTCACACTTTAAAGATTACTGACCTTTCTCTTTCACTTGCACAATTAATAATGACCGAAACACATTCACATTTCGGCTTAAGAAAAAGTGACGTTTAACTTAAAAATCTAAGCTTGCTTAGACCTGCATGCCCATTTGGCAATTGCTTTGCATTTCGTTTTTGTATTTCAAACCAATCATATTTTGAGCATATGGAAGGGTCATTTATGAGTCTTCTTTCGATCGCCCAGGAGATTAGTCGTTTTTTAATCGTCAAGGGGACTCAAAAAAGACTCATCAAGACGATTTCTGTTAAAACAGTCTTCCAAATGCTATGTGGGTAGTTCCTTGTAAGTGTACCTAATGTTACCAGACCAATAATATGAGAATACACTAGAGATGGACATTAAAGTCCTCAAATGGAAAAAGATATAAGATACGGTCATCTCCGACACGGCCATCCTGAGTAATACACGTCCTCGTGTCATATTACACCCATTTTCATTTACAAAACATTTTTTTTTATTAACAAATTTCCAACCTTAAATTAACCTTAATTTTATTTTCCAATTCTCTTTTGTATAAATTTTACCAACAATATCCTCTTCAATTAGACAATTTGACATACTCGATTTTCACATACAATATATTATTTTTAGTCTTAACCAACTTATACAAGTTCAAGTTTCTTTTACATCAACTTCAACAATTCAATATTCTTCAACACTTCAATATTCTTTTACTTTATTATCGTTCAGTCAACATGCTTTAAATATCATAACATAAAACGCGCCACACGCCACGACAAAACTTTTGTTTTGCGCTTGTGCTTGTATTATAATTTATGACCAATTTCACTCTTTTGCCACCCTCATTGGTGCACTCCGCTGTTTTTAATAACTTCACCATTTTCATTATCTTCATTCTCGCTGTCTTTATTGACTTCAACATTTTTAATATCTTCATTTTCACTCTCAACAAAATCATTGTAATCATTACACACATCCAACTCTTCGGGCACTTGCCCCTCTGGAAATTTTCCCAGATGTTCATGTTAACATGCACATGCACATGCATACTTGTAATTTCTTTTATTGTTTAGAGACTTTAAAATGTATCTGTCCCCCTCTAAAACATTTATGACTTCCAAGGGCCCCTTGATTTTTGGGCTCAACTTGGTTTGATGCCTTTCTTCGCTTTTTAGTAGCACATAATCTCCCACTGTGTATCTAGTTACTTTTGCTTTATTATTATCAAATCGCAATTTGTCATAAATCGCACTAGCTAATACATTCTTCTCAGCTTATGCTTTGTTTGGCAGATCAAGAACATTTTCAATGTCACTAAGTGGAAGTAATCCTAATGGGCGTGCAACCTTTCCCACTAGCATTTCCAACGGACCCTCGTCATACGGTTAGTTGTACAATTAATTGTCGAGCATAAGCTCGACAAGCGCCGGTGGCAATCAAATACAACTTTATTCTTTTATCTAATCAGAACTGGCTAAACTTTGTACCCGTAAAACACCTTCCCTGGTCAGCTATTATTCGGTTTGGTACTCCAAACAACGAAATAGCAGAACAATAACATACTCCTTCTGGCCATTTTTGCCACACAGTTTTCCAGTAATTTCGATGTGGATACTTTGCCAACTCAGCTTGAATTTTTTCTGAGATTGACTTGGACATTTTGCAAGTGATACAATTATCAACAAATTTTCTAACATATTTTGACATTTTGTCAAACCAATAAAAATCATATACTTTGTCAAGGGTATTTTCCTTATCTAAATGCATAATCCACTCGTAAACTTGGTTTATAACAGACCATCAAAAGGCACGTGGTACTTCTGGTAAACAACGTGTTCTGCCCTTTCTCGGAAAAGAACTTCTGCCCTCAGTTCATAAGTTTTTGCAATATCTTCCACCAGAGAAAAATCTTTTAATTTTGTTAAAAGAGGGTTTCTTGACAAAAAGTCAACATGTGCAATTCTTTTCCGATTTCTATACTGTATATAAAATGTAAACGCCTGCAGAAACGCCCACCATCGCTGTGCTCTGGAGGTTAGATCTTGTTTATATCTTGATTTCTTTAGTGAGTCAGTCAGTAAACACGGTAAAGTTCCTGTCCAACAGGTAACGTTTCTAACTCATACGAATGATATCTGAATTCCGCAGATGAGGTTTTTTTGCTATTATATTCCATTACATGGGTTTGTTATAATTTTTGTGTCAGTCAATGCTACAATATTTTTGTGATTTGGACTAATTTCACCAGCACTTATATTGTAACCTAAATATTGGACCGAAGTTTTCAAAAAGGAACATTTTGTAATGTTGAATGAAAACCCAGCCTCTGTTAAAACATTACGAACAATCTTTAATGTTTCCAACGCTTGACACTTTGTTGAGGCAAATATCATGATGTCGTCCATATACACTACGCGGCACAAGTATTTTGACAAGAAAAAAATTTCGTATTTTATAGTTTAACTTTTAAATTCCTTTATGGAAAATTATAATTTATTTTCACATGTTGTGTATGGTTGATATAAACTTAAAAATAAGAAAACAAATTTTTTCCTATGCAAACTTAACAAAATAATAATTCATTTAAAATTTCAGAGTGTGGCATAAGTATTTTGACAATCCCTGTTATACTAAATAAACATATTTAGAGAAAACAAAATTAATTGAACTAGTTTATAGAACATAACGGAGCCTCCACCATGACTCACTTTTTGACAAACGGGTCGTCTCTTTTGTCTTTGATCGATGAGCAGCTTTATAAAAACTTTCTTTTTTGATGAGTTATACTCAAAGGAACTCTCATCCGTCCACAAAACGCTTCTCCAGAATTCCTTTGGTTTGTGAACATGTTCCTTTGCAAAGGCTAACCTTTTAAGCTTGTTTGCCTTTGATATATAAGGCACGTCCTAGGCTATAAATGTTCCAAATTCTCCTTCTTTTAAGCGCCGTCGGACTGTTCTCTCGCTGATTGATGTTTTAACTGTCAAATTCAGTAGATCTGCTGCTTCTTGGGGCTTCAGTAAAACATTTTTCTTAAATTCTCGTAGCAGGACTCGGTCATCAACAAGGGTAGTTTTCCGATTGGGCCCTGATCTCTTTAAGTTTTTCAACGTGTTATACTTTTTTTTGCTTATTTACTTGGTAGTACACAGTTTGACGAGACACGTGGTACTCATTTGCAATGTCCACTATTTTTATACCCTGTACCCAAAGGGTAAAAGGGTATATTAAAGTCGCTAAAATGTATGTAACAGGCAGAAGGAAGCGTTTCCGACCCCATAAAGTATATATATTCTTGATCAGCATCAACAGCCGACTCGATTGAGACATGTCCGTCTGTCCGTCTGTCCGTATGAGCCACTCGATCTCAGAGACTATAAGAGCTAGAGCTACCAAATTTGGTGTGAGCATCCGTCTAATGTCAAAGCAGTTCAAGTTTGTATCAAATTTTAGCCACGCCCATTTCCGCCCCCGCAATTAAAAAAAAATAGATAGCTAGGGCTGCCTTCAAGATATCGTATTCCTACTTGATACACCTAATTATATACCCAAACTGGACCAGCTGAGCAAATTTTGTTAAAATCGGACAATAAACATCGGAGATATGGCTATATCCGTTTTCTACTGAATTGCCAATTCGGCATTGGCAGATAAGAAAGAGCGAGATAGCATGCGTTCGCTGCTGCTGCATGTAAAGGGGAATTTTGTTTTGAATTGATTGCGATTTTGAGATTGTTCGATCATTTGTCTAGTGACTACGCAGATCAAGGGAGTTTAAAATTTTTGCCACGCCCACTTCCGCCCCCGCAATTCAGAAAAAACAAATTATTAGAGCAGTTTTTAAGGAATCACATTCTTATTTGGCACACCTAATAATGTGGCTAATATGCATCATCTGACCAATTTTAGTTGAAATCGGACAATAAATATCGGAGATATACGAATGTGCATTTTGAACTGAATTGCCAGGCGACACTAGCTGGAAAGAGTGAGCGAGATAGCATGCGTTCGCTGTTGCGGCATGCTAAAGAAAATTTTTTATGAAATTAATCGCTATTTCGAGGGTGTTTGACTTTATTTAATATAATAACTAGTAGGTACAGGGTATACTCAATGTCGGCAGGGACGACTTGCTTGCTTCATTATTCCCGCATTGAACTTAGCTACCATTGCCGATCTGACTTCCAAGCTTAATTCAGCCGTTTTACCCACGTGTAGGCACACGTCTGATCAATTCAGCGATCACAAAAGAACTGCTTTATTTCATCATCTTATGCTAGCTTATTCTATTTACATATAATGTGGAATGTATATCTAGATAACAGAGTGAGATGCATATAACTACCTTTAATGGTTTAGTGTATGATAAATAGAGAAGAGTATTGTATAGTATGCATTTACTTATGTGGTATGTACAATTGTATCTGTATATCTATGTACATATATGTATGTCTGTGTAACTACAATTAACTACACATGGTTGGTATATGTTTTAATAAATTTTTATTTTCTCACGATTTTAAATATTAGTTAAAGTTAGATTCAAAAGACTTTTTATTTGAAACTTGCTCAAAAGTGAAAACACATGTGCAAAATGATTTTGTCAAAATAGTTATGCCGCGCTTAAGTTCGATGTTTGCATGCATGCTTATCAGAAAAAAGAGAATGCATAAGATAAATAACAAAAAATTTGACATGCATAAAGCTATTAATAGAATCTTTGTTTTATTCTTCATTTTCGCACCTTTACTTAACGGTAGTCTGCGATGCCAGCATGCAAAGTAAAAAAACAGTTTTGTCAAAATACTTGTGCCGCGTAGTGTAGGCAATAACATACGAATTTGCTAAGTCACCTAACGCCTGCATCACTAACCGTTGAAAGACAAAAGGTGCGTTTTTAAGCCCGAACGGCATAGCCAAAAATTCATATTACCCATCTGGTGTCACAAACGCTGTGTACTCAGTCGAGTCTGCATGTAAGGCAATCTGGTGATATCCGCTGGTCATCTCTAAACTTGTAAAATAATTAACTCCTTGGAGTCTATTTGTTTGATTCTGTATAAGTGGTTATGGGTATTTATCAGCGACTGTATTTGCATTTAATTCCCTCAAGTCAACACAAAGTCTATCCATACCATTTTTTTTTTTTTCATAACCAACAAAATTGGGTGAACAGCTTGGTCTAATTATTTTGCATTTCAACATTTCGTTAATTTTGACTTTAGCATATGCCGCTTACAAAATAATTTGACTACTTCTCCAACAATGAGTGTAGTTTTATTTTTTCTTGTCCCTCAAGTTCAGTATTAATATCACTGGGCTCAATACTCAATCCTATATTATTAAATCTTTTGATATCAAATTTTGTACTTAGTTTTTTTTTTTTTTTTATCAATGAACATTCCGCTCTAGAATCAAATGTCATTTCAAAATTTTGACCCTTATGGTTCATGTATCCTTTGGGTACTCCAACGCTGCATAGCTTCACTTTTTCTGCTTATATGTCTTGTTCCCCTTATTGCCTGCAGTAAGTCGAGCAAGTTTTCATTTTGAAACAGCATAATTTCCCGCAGTGGTCCATCGAATTTTGTAGCCTGAGGGCCAGATCCCACTTCTGATGTCGGAGTAGGAGACAATTTCAATGTCTCCGGGTAATTCACCTTGCTTTTTAGGCATTTTTATAATAATCAGTGAGCGCAGCGAGTTCCGTGTTCTTCTCGTGGCGTTTAGTCCCAGACTGACCAACTAGTCTTGACTGCCACGGCATCACACTGGACCACACTCGATGACAGTTTGGCTGTCATCTCGCTCAAAACCACAGTCACACCACCAATACTGAGAACAACTGCATGACTAAGCAGTTAATGTTAACTTCTATGACTCGATAATAAATGTCAAACTAACATGACAATTATCACTGGTACACTTACATGACATAGTTCCTTGTAAGTGTACCTAATTTTACCAGACCAATAATATGAGAATACACTAGAGATGGACATTAAAGTCCTCAAATGGAAAAATATATAAGATACGGTACCAAAAGGTATTCACAACTGTGCAATACCCTATTTCATCTCCGACTTATATATGTATATATTTCGAAATACTCCGCCCAACAGGAAACCATTTAAAAAAAGTAGCTCAAATGCCACCAAAATGCCACGTTGATCCGAATTGTAAAAACCAAACCAAATTTGAATTGTAAGAATTCAGCCCATAAAAGAACTTTAAAAAATTCAAAATTCCAAAAAATAAATTTTTTACAGACTTGAAAAAAGTCACTTTTTCGACTCATTTTGAGAGACTATTTAGTTAAAAAAAGGAGGTAAGTTTTAAAAAACAACCAGTACTCTTCGAGAATAGCACCCCAGAAGCCTTTGCTGTCTGCAGTCAACGTCAACAGAAGGCTCACTTTTTCAATAGAGCATATTGCAAAGCCGTCCGACTACTAGGACAATGTGATTTTTTGCGATGAGACAAAGATAATGCTCTATTATCACGATGGTCCATCAAAAGTTTGGAGAAAGCCAAAAACTACGCTTCAAAATAAAAATATTATACCAACAGTGAAATTGGGCAAGATGTCCGTAATGGTGTAGGGATGTATTTCATCCAAGGGCGTTGGAGAGATCAGAGTCTACGATAAAATAATGACCAAAGAGTATTATTTGGATATACTGCGAAAAGAACTCACAAAAAGTGCGCACAATTTTGGAATTTTCGACCCCCAAAACCCACAAAAGCTAAAATACAAATTATACCAGAATAACGACCCGAAGCATAAATCGCATTTGTGCAGATCTTGGGCACTATATAACTGCAGCAAAGTGATAGATACGCCTCCCCAAAGCCCAGATTTAAATCCAATCGAAAATTTTTGGGTTTTCCTAAAAAAAAAGTGGCCAAACGCTGTCCAACAAATAAAACCGCCCTAATTAAAATTATTAACGAAAAGTGGCAAAAACTACCGGAGGAGTACGATCTTCCACATCTAATTGGGTCGATGCCAAGGCGCCTACAATCCGTAATTGATGCAGAAGGAGGTCACACAAAATATTGAAATATTTTGACATATTTTCGTTTCTTTTTACTCATTCTTATTCTGAAGTTTGCATTTTGCAAAGAATTAATTGACACTTGGAATTCTCAGTCATTTAGGTTTTTGTTTTGTTTTTTATGTTGAATTACCATTAAATGTTATTTTGATGATCTCTTACGAAAATATATTATTTTGTTTATAATATTAAGGAAAAAAAATGTTTAAAATGCCTTACAAGTTGGTGAAATACAGTGTTAAATATGAAATTTGGTAAAATTTTTCATTGTGCAAACAATTGTTTGACATACTGTACATACACCTACTCAGGTTTACGACTATTACTTCTACAAGCATCCGGGCAGAGAAAAAGGGTCGGGATCGCGAATCCGAGCAGAGGTCATACATAAAGATATGTGCGAGTTTGTGGGCAGCGAGACGCACAAGTAAATGCGGGTTGCTCTTTTAACTGACAGACACACACCCTGCCTCGCACATTTATGACCCTTTCTCAATCTCAGAATCTTTGCTTGTGCGTCTCGTATTTACTTTCCCCTTCAGCATTTGCTTGTGCTTCCCTCTGCCCACAAACTCGAGCTCTTCTCCTCTTTCCCCTCCAGCGTTTGCTTGTACGTCCCTCTATCAGCAAACTCGAGATCGCTTCCTCTTTCCCCTCTAGCATTTGCTTTTGCGTCCCTCTGCCCACAAACTCGAGCTCGCGATCGCCGCTTGTGCGTCCCTCTCTGTTTACATAGTCGTACACTGTTCAATGCAAAAGAAAAAGAACGAAACAGTTGGTAACGGTAAAAGTGTCTTTACACTTTTTAGTCTTAATTTTTTCGGTTTAGCCCTACCGCGCGATAAGAAACTTCGTTTCAAAAAACATTATAACACTATCTGCGAAATAAAGTTTTTTTTTTTGGTGAAGGAAGATAAATTGTAGGCTTTATTATTTCCGAAACAAAAAATTTATTATTATGTAAAAAACAATTTTTTTTATTGATTGATAACATACTTCCAAAGCTTGGTTGATCCTGTCGTTGAGAACCCCTCCTGAATTTCAATTTTAACAATTAGTGCCAAAGTGAGAATCCTAGAAGAAAGAGTTAAATCTGTTTATTAGCAATTATCTGGACTTCACCTTTTCTCGGGTTACGAAGTTATCCTTTTCTGCAATGAAATTATAATGTAAGTAATTGTGAAATAATTTAAGACACTGAAGACAGTTGTAAACTTACTGTGAGCGAAAGTTGACTCAATAGACAGATTTCCAGATTTCTAAGTATTTAAAATTTTATTATTTTAAATTATTTTATTTATTTATTAAGATATTTTTTCGAACTCTTTTCCACACCACCTTGAGGTAGAGTTATATGGCGCGTTTTTTTAAAGTGATATCCCCATTAGGCCTTATCCACTTTTCCACACAAGGTGGAGTTTATGATTGTTTTTTTATAGTGGTATCTAACATAAAATATAATCCACTTTTCTACAAGGTAGAGTTAATGCATCTTTTTTTTACAGTGGTGTCCAGCATAAAGTATAATCCACTTTTTTAATTTAAAAGCAATCTAATGCCTGACATAGCTTACAAATAAACTTTGTATTGGATGTCTTATATAAGTCTTCATGGCATTTACTGCAAAGAAGTCTTTTACATCTAGTGCATTCCACGTTAGATGTACTGCTTGCACAATGCAGGCAGGTATTGAATATTGCATCACTATAGTTAGTTAGTTTTTTAATATCTCTTTGTATGGAACCCTCTTAGGCCGGGGTACAACTCTCAGTCATAAGGGTCCACAAACAAGACAACCTTCGATTGACAGGGCGTGGTCGGATCGGTTAGTCTTGCCGGGGATCCCAACTACACAGGGGGGCGAACCAATACTACCATATGCAAACAAAACCATCTCTGTTATATTAATTCATTTAAGTTTCATTACGGTTTTTTTTTCATAAAAATCTTTCCATAAAAATTATATTCTTTTCACAAAAATCTCAGAAAACCTACCCTAGAACTTACTCAGGCAACGTGGCCACTGACTTGGCATAAGCGGGCACTTGGTTTGCAAACATTTTTCTTGTTTCCTTTTATTTTTAAAACTCCCGTAAATTTATTCACCGGCTTTTCACTCTATTTGTTTCTCTGTTTCACCGGGTGTCTCTGTCACTAAACCTTACTTCTTTTCACAAACTTGGTATCTTTTCACCTTTCTTAACCTTTTTACATTGTACCGCCAGTTTCGCTAATTTCCGAATTTATCTTTGCACACACATGTCCGTTCGCTACAAGAGTTCGCCAAATCCGACGCCACACCGCCACGCAAGCGCTTTGGTCACACTCCCTGCTCCGATTTGAGCTTCCCCTATCGACTCGGTATCCACCTATTACTGGTTTATCGATTTGATCCTAATATGACCTAATTAATGCTCGAGATCGCGTCCGGCAAATTTATGACTCAAACGATTGCTGCATAAATACAACCCTTAAAATTATTGAGATCGCCCGCCACTTTTGAACTAACCCAATGATAGTAATAAGAATGACCCTTAATCTTTTCAAACTTAACTGTTGCCTTCAATCGCGTATAATCTCAATGTTTTCTACTTGAGGGAGGTTATATATATATGTATAAAAATAGAAAAACATAGAAATAACGAAAACAAATAAATGTGGGGATGAAAATCCATTTCACATCCTCACATCTTTTCTAAAGTTAGTAGAATGTTTAAATTTATTAGTGGTACACTTTCAACAAACGATTTAGCATATTGTAATATTAAATCGCCACAATTGAAAGTGTCCTTTTGCATATCATGATCAATTGTGACGTTTTGATAGTTGGTAAGCATTGTTTTTAGTACTTTATAAACTTTTGCGCTATAAATGAATGGCCAAAAGGATATAAAAATATAAATTTTAGTTCTACTTTGTTAATAAAAAAAATGTGAAAATGATTTTCAAAGCAATGAGGAATAATAATAATATCTTCAGTGCCTTTTAATTCATTTTTTACTATATCCTTATTTTTAAAAGCGGCAAAATCGCCTTGACATGGAATATTTCTAAAGCTGCCATTATGCTGATCAAAAATGATAGCAGTAAGGGCAGCATCTACAATAAAGTTTAATAACCTGTGAGGGCACCTTGGTTGAAAAATTTTTTTTAATTTAACAAACAAAGAGTAAAAAAATTTTATGCAGAGTTAAGCCCTATGGTAAAGTTTTGTATACGGGAGAAAGTAGAGTAAATAGTAAATCCTTATCCGGGAGGTTTAAAAGGCCCGCTAAGAAATGTATTTAATTAAGCAAAGACAACAACCACAGGGATGCTTTGATCGGGGTGACGGCGAATAACGCTTAGCCAGGCTAGACTTCGGGTCTGTGAGAGCCATAGGGGCATAGACAGAGCGGAGACTAAATTCTTTTTGATCTAGCCGCCGAAGAGGAAAGTCTTGAACACTGCCCGTCTCTCGCTTTGTGCCTTAACCTTTTGGTTAAAATATAGATTTTTGCTGAACTTTTAATCCGAAAATATTATAAACATCCGCGGTTACACTTTTAATTTGGCACTTGAAAAGTAATCGGCAAACAAAAAGGAAACAAAAGAGATATTTATTTCCAAAGTAAGTTGCAAGGAAAGGAGTTTTTCTTCCTTTTCCGAGAAAGCAAGATTTTAATAAAATTTTACCTTTGAACAAGGTTAATCCGAAGCCCAATTGTCGGCAAAGGTACACGTTGCTGCAGCATTAAATTAAAAGGAGAGACCCTTGAAGTTGCATCGCTGGACGGAAATTGACCAGTGGGAGAAAATTTTAAACAAGAAACCAAAAATTAAAAGTGCAAGAAAAGTGAAAGAAAAAAAATTGTTGTGCCACCATCAAGAAAATTTAAACTTTTGATCTACAAGAGGCCGAAACCAGAACTTGAAAAACCCAAATTAAATAACCCGAAAAAAAAAAAAACCCAAAATTTTTGAAAACTCAAATAGAAAATTGACCAGATAAATTCATACAAAAGTTTCATACATTTCCGAAAAAAAAAGTAAAAGGAAAAAAATAAATAAAAGAGCAAAGACCAACTCAGTGTGCGGAGTCAACGAAATATTGTCAGGCGACTTGAGTCACGAAAGGTGCTTCAATCTAAAGCAAATTAGTTAAAAAAAAAAATATATACAGTAAAATCATTAGACGTAGGCGTAGGCATTAAAAAAAAAAAAAAAAAATTCTTGTAACATAAAGAGAAGTGTGAAAATGTAGAGGCAAGTAGGTAGCTAGATGCTCTATATTTTCAAAGCGGATGTGAATACGGTAAACACGTATAAATTTTCTTTTGATGGCATGTGATAAAAAAATTATTTATACCAATTATAAAAAAAAAATTGAACCTCAACAGCGGTACAACGAAGGCCTTCGTCGGATGCTGAGAAAATTGGTGAGTTCGTTCCAAATTTATATTCTTACATATATTTATACACATGTGACCAAAAGCTTGAATAGCCGAAACGGACAGTGTGCAGAAGAGGAGATTAGGCTGTGCAGAAAAAAAAAAAAACCAAAGTGCACCCGCCCACGCTTCTCGCTGGTCCGCTTCAGCTCTTCAAGCAGCGTTTACTTTTTATATTGCCAACGAGCGGCAAAGATAAAAGAAAAAAGAAAGAAAGAAAGAACCGCAAAATTGAAAATCCAGTGAAAAAAAGTTTAGCATACAAAGAAATAAACAGCTGATTAGCGCCAGCCACTTGCCTTTACATCTGCACATTGGTTCAAAACAGCAGCATATTTGAAACAAAATTTAATTACCTTTTATTGAATTTAAATAATTTTGTGAAATGAATCACATTAAACTTTTGCTAAACTATTATTGTTTATTTTGTAAAGTAAATTAAATGAAAATTTTGCTTTGGATTTTTTTGATTATATAAAGTTAAACAAAAAAAAAAAAAATGTTAAATAGATTTAAATTTTTGAGCATGTTAGAATATATCATAATGAATTGAATATTTTAAACTTTTCTTTCTGGCGATATTAATGTGAATGGGAATATTTTTTTGAACGTTTTGGGATTTTCCACAAATGCAAGCTAAATTGGAAAATCATGGTAGGGTGGGTACAGAAGCGTGATTACACTACCAGCTGGTGATCACATTTGTTGAGGATGACTCTAACTCCTCTAATCTTTATCTATGTAAAGTCAACAGATTCTATTTATGTTTCTTCTATTTGCATCTCGGGATTTTATTTTATTATATAGTCGTGGTCTGCCGTTATTGAAAGTCAACGAATCCCCCAGCCGTCTGATCGCTAGTCGAAATTAATTAATAAGTCCCGACCGACTGGACATAATGGTAGAAACCCAACCACTGACTTGACCCTCCCTATTGGCGTGTCTTTCCATAGTGTGTAATATTGTCAGCTGTTACCACGGGGACTGGGATAGATCGTGCATTAGTGAAGAGAAATAAAGGGTCAGTAGCGGGCGAAAGTGTATAAGTGAATCGAAAAGCTGAATAGTGCAGTTATTTGTTAGATTGTAATTGAAAACTAAAAGTGATTCGGTTGTTTGAGGAGCGTGATTGGATAGTACTGGTAGGTGTTAATATCAGAAGCTGAGTTAATAAGGCTAATATATATATTCAATCACAATCATCAAACGTAGTAATACTCTTGTCTGTTACAAACCATGCTTCATTTTGTAAAGTTACAATATCATCTAGTTCAATATTGTATATAAAATCATTGCATTTAGGAAAGTGCACACTTTCAAATAAAGTTTTCAATTTAAAATATAATATTGTATGTATATGTGGCGCAATGCAATCTTTAAGTTTGCTATGACTAAGAAGCATCTGCTTATAGTCTTCTTCATTTTCAAAGATGTCATAATTGACTGCATAGGAATGGTCAGAGTGCGTTGAAAAATCAAAGGAATCATACTGATTTTCACGAACATTTGACAGTTCTAATTCAGTCTCTACTTGTAATTCGCGAAGTTTACTTGGTCCAGTAAGTTCTCCTTTAAACAAACCTATCTTTAGTTTTTTAATTCCCCTTTTGCTCCAACTTTCCTTATAGTTGGACAACTTTTCACTTAAAGCAGTTTTCGGATTGACTACTCGTTTATTTGTTCTAGCTTTACTAATAGTGCCATCCAAAATCGGCAAGTTATTGCATTCTGGATGAGCCAGTTCAATTTGTCTCACAACAGAACTTGAAAGTTTATCCATTTCTCGGATAAATCTTCCCAATTTCAAGCCTTGTTTGTTTTGAAAAAAGCTTCTATAGGTCCATTGCTGGGTCTTTTATTTGTACTATCAATTAAAATACCCATTAAATTTGTCCAGAAAGGCGCAAACACTATATATTTTCCCAAAATAACTTCTACCATTTTGGGATGATAATATACATTTGTCTTGTCTTCCTCAACTGGCAGCAACGATATTTTGTTTTTTATCTCGTTGGCAAAATTGCTAAAACGTTGTTTTAACTTACTATTGCCAGCTACTGTTTTAAGGCTATCCTCACAATATCTCTTATTGTATTTAATTTCGTAATCGCCCAGATTAGAAGAAATTTGGTTTTTATCTGTGAAATACAAGAATGCATTACGAGCTACATATATCATTCATACTGGGAGAGAGAAGAATAGTTACAACATATTTAAACCAATCTTCAAAATCACTAATTTGTGAAATATTGTATCCCACACCCATAGCATTTCTTAAGAAACCTCTGATTTTAATATTTTGTAAGCCTACGGTGTTATCTATATAAGCACACATTATCTTGGCATAATGGCTTGTGCAGAATTGAACCGAAACTCTAGAACATTCCGCATTTTTATACCCTTGCAGAGGGTATTATAAAATTGGTCAGATGTTTGTAACGCATAGAAATATACGTTTCCGACCCCATAAAGTATATATATTCTTGATCAGCATCAACAGCCGAGTCGATTGAGACATGTCCGTCTGTCCGTCTGTCCGTCTGTCTGTTTGTTCGCAGCTTTTCGAACTTAAATTTTAAGCTACATAGTTGAAACTTGGTAGTTAGCTTTCTTAAAGGTGTAGGTAGACAAAGTATGAAAATCGGTCGGATCGGATTACTATATGATATATCCAATATCGGAATAATAGGGTTCCAACTAAAATTTTTTTTTTCTTTTTGCAATATAAATTCAATTTGTACCAAAACTCTACCCACCAAGTTTGATTCAAATCGGATAATTATTACGCCTACAAATCAATAAAACAAATCCTCAATATAATCAATTTACTCCAGCAACAAAAATTTCCAAGAAATCTGCCGTACAAACACAAAACACGCGAGTTCGAATCCGCGCGGCACCAAATAAGAATTATATAAAATGATTGTTTTTTTGTTGTTGCATTTAAATTCAATTTTTACCCATTCACCCTACACCAAGTTTCAACAAGATCGGATAATTATTAAGGTTACAAATCAATAATCAAATATAAAAGAAATTAAATTTATTTTAATGTTCACGCACACACATACATACATACGTATGCAAAAATTCTTCACCACGCTGTGTGTGAGAGAGAAAGAAATATTTGAGTTGTGTTCTTGCACAGAACGAAATTGAAAGAGCGAGATGCCATGCGTTTGCTATATATGTCGAACTGGCTTAAATAATTTAAGTAAGCACGGTGGCGTAGAATGTAGAGGTCGGTCGCGCGATTCGCGATATTTGGTGCTGGTTCAATTCTCGATGAAGACGGTGAGGTGAAGATGTGTATTTTCTTCTTTTTTTTTTTTTTTTTTTTTTGTTAAACATTTATGCCAATTATTTTAAAATTTTTGTTTTGAAATTAAATAATAAAACAGTGAAGCTGCAAGGGTATACAAACTTCGGCAAAGCCGACGTTAGCTTCTTTGATATTTCTTATAGAGAATTGTACTCTATTAGAGTTAAGCCGCAGTACTCCTGCGCCAATAATGGCAAAACTCACATCAGTTGCGATGCGTTTGCAGGTCGGTGTATATAATTTATTTTTGGAACATGACATATTAAGGTCGCAAAAAAAGCGACCTATGTCAGAAGAAGAGTGTTTCGACAGAATCGGGAAAGTGTGCTACCAATGAATAAAGTAGCATTCTTTTTTTTTGCAATTGCAATAGACATATTGCAATTAGACATAACAACGCAACCTGTGGCGTCTATATGTAAAGTATGTATATTCATGTGCTTATGAAGCAGCCGTATATGGTCAATGTTCCATAAAAACACTTCAATTTTTGTCGACAAGTGTTGAATGTAATGGGAATATCCTTTGCACAACATGTCGTATGCGTCTTTAAATGCATCCTTATCGAAATCGTTTTTTGCGTTTGCCTCTGATTTCATGTTTCTATAATATGACAAATGTTTGTTGTACATTTGATCATTTCCTACTAAAACTCTAAGTTGATTTACTTTTAGACCCAATTCATTTCTGTATTGGAAAGCAGTGCGGCTTTTTAGCTCTTGAGTTTCATTTTAAAATTAATTGTATGACATATTTCAATGTTGCTGGAATAAACTTGAATATTACCATCGAAGTCGCCCATAAACTTATATTTGTTGCAGGATACATCTTTGCAGTATCCATATGCAATGAATGACGATTTATTAATTCTTATTGAATTGAAATACAGAACACAAGCATTGTTAATTGAACAATACTGTTCTCTGACAACATGTTCTATACTATTTTTTTTGGCTAAATGCAGAACAGCATTCATTGATTATTTGTTTAAAATTTTGAACTTTAAAGTTCTTTATGTGAAGTTTGCAATCACGCTTACGTTCACATAAGCTTAATGGTTTGTCAACCATTTTAACATATACATTAAGACTTGTATTTCCAAGCCTGCAGTCTTTTCGGAAGCACTATAGACGGCTTCCGACTAGACTTTCATCACTAACTATACAATACATAGATGGGACAAACGTAAGATTTTTTGATTGCAAACACTAGCCTAACCATGGAACCCCAGAGACCTTCGGCAAAAAGCCGAACGTTCGTACGCTCAATGAGAGCAAGTGAGAGCAAGTTCTGTCAATGTATGTGTGCACTAGTCGGTACATGGGTAGGCATCGTTTTTACAAGTTTTACAACACCGCACTTCAATAGCTAGCTCGACACAAATTTGTAATTTTCGACAAAACAGCGACAATACAAAGTGAATATATCCCTGTGGAAGGGATATCAATCAATCTTTGCATCAATTTGCACAGTGTCTCGGTGGCTGTGACGATAGAGTGTTCGCTTGACGAATCAAATCACCTCACCGTTGGTTCGATTCCAAACTCTTCCATACAACATTGTTTCTATTTTCTATTTTTCAATAATGAATTGATTTCTTTTTGTCTTCTACACTTTCATAATAATTAAAGATTATTAGGTTTTTTATTGCCGGCTCTTGTAGCATACTACATACATAGTACAATTGAGTGAGCAGTTGTTGTGAATAGACGACTAGTTGCACGTGCTGGTCTCGGCTCAGGTTTAGTCGGTGAGGACGGATAACGGGGTAAATTGTAAGTCGTTCTACACGCTCTACCTTTTATAATTTTATTACATAAAATTCACGTGCGATTAACTTTTCTAATTTTAAATTCAATTACGCGCAATTGTAATAGTTGACGACTAATATTTTGACTACAAATGACTGGGTATGATGACTATAGTACCCTTCATTGCCCTCCCTGCCATGATCGCTGTATTCCGCTAAAGAAAAGTTGGGCGGCGATCCCTTATTAAACCTTTTTTTCTAGTTTCTTACTCCTCTGTGTTGCATGATTCCCCCCCGCATTAAGGAGATTTAGGCGGATTTCATTTTCTTACTTAATTTAATGTATAAACGTATATTCATGGTTTTTTTTTTTTTTTTACTTCAAACAAAAAAACTACTGTTGTTTAATTTCTAATTGCTTCAGCGCATTTTCTTCTTGACATTTAGTTCAAAAATTTAATTAAATAATATGTATATTTGCAAATTAGTAATTATTCTTTCGTAGCAAAACAAAACTTCTATAATCAATTTATATATGTCATAACAGAAATCATCTGTTCGCTTTAACTAGAGAGAAGGTATGTTTTTGGCTTGTCCAAATATTCTCTTTTCTCCTTTTTTTTTTTTTTTTTTTTTTTTTACACGTGCATTTATTGCACCAAGTGAACGGTTAACTCTCTCATTACACAAAAAGAATAAGCACACAAGTAATATATCAAAAAGAGTGTACTTACTTAACTTCCCACGTAGAAAGATCTTTCCTGTGTTGCTGTAAGTAAGGTGCTATATTATTGCGCAGTGAGAGAGAGAGCGAATATCAGAACTTAAGAGAGTGGGGGCCTTACAAGATTTTACATATAACTATTTTTTCTTCTTTGTTTCTTTTCTCTTTTTATACCCTTGCAGAGGGTATTATAAAATTGGTCAGATGTTTGTAACGCATAGAAATATACGTTTCCGACCCCATAAAGTATATATATTCTTGATCAGCATCAATAGCCGAGTCGATTGAGACATGTCCGTCTGTCCGTCTGTCCGTCTGTCCGTCTGTCCGTCTGTCTGTTTGAATCACGATGACGGCCTTAAATTTTAAGCTACATAGTTGAGACATGAAAAGTTAAGTTCCCCAATCGATGGCGCAGGTAGAGTTTAAAAATTAGTCGGATCGGATAGTTATAACCGGAGTTATTAACTAAAACGTGGAGGTACCTCGAGTAAAATAAGCAATTTTCTTTGTCAGCAAAGAAACAAAAACAAATTCCAAGCAATCACACACACACATACATATGCAAGAATTGGTCACCACGCGGTGTGTGAGAGAGACAGAAACATTTGCGTTGTGTTGTTGCACAGAACGAAATTTAAAGAGCGAGATGACATGCGCTTGCTATATGTATATGTATGTCGAACTAGCTTAAGTGAGTTAAGTGAGGATGGTGACGTAGTACGTAAAGATCGGTCGCACGATGGTTCGGTGTTTGGTGGATTCGATTCTCAGTGAATTCGGGAAAATTTTTTCTCTTCAATTACTTTAAAAATTTTGTTTTTAAATTAAATAATAAAACAACGAAGCTGCAAGGGTATACAAACTTCGGCAGAGCCGAAGTTAGCTTCTTTGATTTTTTTTTTTTTTTGAACGGTGTTTAACCTTTGATTTATATTATGGCATATATATATCATTTTTTTTTTTTTTTTGTTTTGAAATTAGGCAAAAAAAAAAAAACTATCAGATAAAGTTATATAAAATTATAAAAAAATTTAAAAAAATTTTTCTTTATTAATAAAAAATAAAAAAAAGGAATAACAAAGGTTAACATAGGTATATTTATATTCGCCCGTTAGCTACGCTTAGGGCAGCAGTGTCGTTTCTCTCGTCATAAATAAACTTGCTGAAGAGAATATTAATAAGACATCAGGGTATGGCTAGCGGCAACAAGGCGCCGACAGGTCAACGGCCTATTCTCTTAGTTAAGCTCTTGGCTTTGAAAGTAACAGCTGATCTTAAATGTACAATTATGTATTGCTGCATAAAGGCGGCTAAATGATAGGGAGTTTAAGTCCAATCAAAAGAAAAGGTTATGGTCGAAAAAAAAGGTTATGCTCGGTAGGAAAAGTTCGAAAATTTTCGCCAATTCTCACTGCTCCCTTATCTCGTTCTTTAGCACTTCCTAGTGACGTACGCGCAGCTGCATATGGGGACGATGGACGATGATACAGGTAGGCGCGTTCACTTAGTTTGTTTTAATTTCCATAGATTACAGGCGTCTGCCTAAAACTTGGCATTCCTTACTAGGTGCCAATCCTAAAGAAAAATTTTCTTGTATTAACTCGCCTACCGATGCCAGCATGTCTATAAATATTTACCATTTATTTATTGGCACCTCAATTATATTTTAATGTCATCCACTGGAATGCAACAAGAGAAAACGAACGTGGCTCCTTTGACACCCTAACCAAAAAAAAATTATTTTTCTAAACTATTTTAAATTAATTATTTCTTCTTTTACTCACAATTTTATTGGTTCTCCCACTTTGTCTAACACTCTTTTTCACTTTTTATTTAACACCTTTTTTAAACTTTTTTACTTTTTACTTATACATATATGTATTAATATGTACATTTAGGTGCATATATATATATATATTCTTGTTTGCGTGGAGTTAACACGACCGACTCATTCGAAACTTGAAAGAAAAAGAAGGGCTGTTGCTAAGTGGTCGGACTAGCTTAGCGGAAATTCCTTCTTCCTACTCTTCGCCAGAAACTCTCATCGACATGGACCCTTGGCCACCACGATCTCTTCTACTGGTCCTATTACCCCCCCTTTGAGACGATCCTTTCCTAGGGGGCGCCACTTACACCCAACAGTCACTGGTCTCCAAAATTGAGATTTAGTAACCTTTTTTAACCTGCGGGTTAAACCACAATCCTTTGTAAAAACAGAAATAAGCTATACATGCTAATATCTAACTTATAATTGCGATTAAAGCTTCGAAACCAATTAGCCTACCAAGTTTGTTATCATTACGGCCACTTTTATGTAGCATAGTTTTAGGGATAGAACGTTTATATGTCATTATGGTTGTATTCTTCCTCTTCCTTTTTTTTCGTTCTTTGTTATATATTAGACAAGCGCCACTACAACACCCCCCTGCTAAAATCACACTTATCAGGTAAACTGAAAAGTGTGATTCGCGCTTGGACTCAAGTCTTGGCTTTTAACTGCTACTGCTTGATATCCTTGGCGTGAAATTTTCCAATTACCTGGCCTTGTAAATTTTCCAACTCATAGTATGAATCGCCTAACTTTCTTTTTATTCTGGCCTTCACAAAGGCGGGCGCTAGCTTCGCGCTAAATCCTTTTATGAAGTTGCTTTGCTGGACATTTCTGCGGAACACTTCCTGACCTACTGCAAAGCTTACGTCTCGACTTCGCAAATTATAAACCTTTTCATTTCGTTCGTGTTGCTTGCGGATACTACTTTTAGCTCTAGCCCCCAGTATTTCCAACGAATCATCTTTGTTGAAAACCACAGTTCGGTCTTCCAATAGTTCTAGATCCTTTAGCAACTTGTACACTGACCCATCCGTAATCATATCCTGACCAAAGGCTAGTTTATAGGGACTCGTTTTAATGGCTGAATGAACTGCAGCCCGCAGTGCACAGCATATACTGCTTAGCTTTTCATCCCAATCTACTTGAGCCGGGCTAACATAAGCTTTAATTGCGGCTACAACCGATCGGTTCACTCTTTCTGAAATATTGCCCTGTGGAGCATAAGCCGCGGTATACGCATGGCCTACCTTATATTTTTGCAACAGAGCATTAAAACTGTGTGACTTGAACTGCTGCCCGTTATCCGATATCACTATTTCGGGTACTCCAAAGCAGTGGAAAAGATCCTCTTCAAGAAATTTAATAACGGCTTCTGCTGTCATATGTCGCACTGGCTTTAAAAACGGGAACTTTGAAAATTGATCCACTACTATAAATATGCCTATATTGCCTGTCCTACTACGCGGATACGGACCTAAAAAATCCACATAAAGTTTTTGGAAAAACCGCGACGTTTCGCCTGATTTACCTAGCGGGGGTCTTAAGGCATGATTTGGATACTTAGTAGCTTTACATACTTCACAGTTGTTTATCATCTCCTTGACGTCTAAAACTAACTTTGGCCAATACCAATAGCGTCTAATTTTCTCTAAGGTCTTATTGATGCCACAATGAGCCGACATTGGACTTTCATGAGCAGCCTTTAATACCTCAGGAACAAGATCTTTGGGTAGCCATAGCTTCCAACACTGTTCATCCGCTAACTTTTCGCCACGATAATGGTCACTCCTGCGATAAATATATTTCCCTACAACCTTTACATCTGGCACTGGATTCGGGTTTTGCTGTATTTTCAGTCTGAGTCCTTGATAATCAGGACTAGAAAAATGCGGAGAGTTCAAATCGATTCCTATTGAAATATCCAATGCTGCCAAATCGGTGGTAAACATTCTGGATAAAGCATCCGGTACCACATTGAGATTACCTTTCCTATGCAGAATCTTGAAGTTATATCCTTGCAGCTTCAACGACCATCTGGCTAACCGGGAACTGAAGTCAACTTGACTCATCAACCACTTTAATGATGCATGATCCGTCACAATGGTAAACTCCTGGCCTTCTATATAAGCTCTGTATTTCTTAACCGCTAAAACCGCTGCTAGACACTCTTTCTCGGTTACAGAATAATTTCTCTGGGCTTGATTTAATTTTCTCGACATAAATGCAATTGGTACTTCTACATTTTCCTCGCTTAACTGAGTTAATACTGCACCAACTCCAGTATGACTAGCATCACAATGTATGGAAAATGGCTTATTAAAGTTCGGGCTGTGTAGAACTGGAGCACTTCCCAACTGTGATTTCAATTTCTCGAATGCTGATTGGGCTTCTTCCGTCCATATAAATTTACGTTTTTGTTTTAAAGTATCAGTGATGGGTGAGGCCACTGCCGCATAGTTCTGAATGAATTTGTGGTACCAACCCGTCATTCCCAAGAAGCGTCGTACTTGCTTAACTGATCTTGGACTGGGAAAATCTATTATGGCTGATATTTTATCTGGATCCGTTTTGATCGTGCCCTCTCCTACAATATGACCTAAATATTTGACTTGCTTTCTACAAAAATGGCTTTTCTCTACATTAATTGTTAATCCCGCATTGAAGA
Source organism: Drosophila saltans (assembly GCA_018903575.1). Lineage (NCBI taxonomy): Eukaryota > Metazoa > Arthropoda > Insecta > Diptera > Drosophilidae > Drosophila > Drosophila saltans. The sequence continues at coordinate 183,001 of JAEIGH010000098.1, forward strand.
TACATTTTGCTAACTCTGCTAATATCTCTAAATGCTCCTCAAAAGAATCAGTTACTATGAGCAGATCATCGAGATAAATAAATACTTGATGTCGTAGATGAGGTGGAATTATCTTGTCCATGAGTTTGGACATGGTTTGCGCTGCGTTACATAAGCCAAAAGGCATAACTTTATACTGGTAAAGTGGTCTACCAGCCACACAAAAAGCAGTTTTATCACGTGAATGTGGATCTAAAGGTATTTGCCAATATGCATCTTTTAAATCGAGGCTTGTTATAAACTCTGCCTTGGGCAACCTACTAAGAATGCCATCAATGATTGGCATTGGGTACGCATCTTTAACCGTGACCTCGTTTACCCTCCTACTGTCTAAGCAAAGCCTGTGCTTTCCGGGTTTACTAACTAATACGACTGGTGATGACCAAGCGCTTTGTGATTCTTCAATTACACCTAGTTTCAACATCCGATCTAATTCTTCATATATAAGTTTTTCTCTAGCTGGTGACATCGGATAATGGCGTTGCTTAACTGGTGTTGCGCCTGCGACGTCTATTTTATGCGAAAGGATTGACGTTTTGCCAAGCCCTTTCTCTGCAAATGAAGGAAATAACTTTATACAGTCGCTTATCTGTCTACTTGTTAGCACCCTTAGCTCGGTATCTGTATCGCTTAAACTGGCTATCTGCATACCTTTCGACAAACAGTCTGGGGGTAATAACTTAAATTTATTCCAGAAATCAATACCTAAGTAAAGATTCTGAGCCATTTTTCTACAGTTCCTCTAAAGCTAACTTCCGTTTGGACTTTACCTATAATTTTTTACGAATTCCCATCAGCTGTGCTTGCTTTAAAACGCACTGGCTTAAAACAATGTTCTGATAATTGTACTTCTTTGGCTAAATTTCCACAAATACAACTAATGGATGCTCCGGTGTCCATTAATCCACTTATTTTCCTGCCAAACACCGTTACTTCCGCGTACGGGCGAATGTCATTAATATTAGCCACTATTGCTGATGATAACTGTTTTCTCTCCTCTTTTATTCTTTTGTTGAATGCTTTTCTGCGTAGTCGGGAACGACTAAGATTTTTGTATATTGCTAAATGCGGTGAAATGGGCGACGTTAATTTAACGTTTCTAGTTCTTGTCTGCTGTACTACTTTTGGAATATCTGAAAATTCGGGCGTATAATTTTCTAAATCTTCTCCTATCACTACTCGGTATTGCTGGCTCTCGATACCACTTGTCTGCGTGCACTTTTCGACAGTGCACGGCCTCCCGAGTTTTTTGAATGACCGTTGCAATAGCTACAAGACGGTTTGTATGTGTTAGCTTGACCACAACCATAGCAAAACACAGTACGAGCCTCCTCACAATCTTGATACCGATGATTAGGCCCTCGACAGTTCCAACATATTAAATTCATGGCTTCAACTGCTATTTCCTCTTCTTCAGACTCGGATTCTGTCGCCGTCTGTTGTTGCACGGCGCTAATCACTCGCCTTGGCATTGGCTTTGGCGGAATCGCTAACGGTTTACGCACAGTTTGCATAAATATTTCCCTTTTCCGAACAAGGTGTCTTAAACTCGCTACTGACGAAATCGATTCATACAGTAACTCATGTTGTATATCTGGCAAAAGGTTGGATCGCAAGTATTCTAGCAGTTCTGATTCTGGTAAAGGGATTGATAATTTGTCTGCTAACGCCACTATAGCTTCGTAATATTCGTCAAATGGCTCTCTATCGCCTTGCCTACGCTTGCTGATAGCCGCCTTTATATGTTGATCCGTACGCTCGTCTTTAAACTGTTCCCTCAACGCTCTGCATAAGTCTATCCAACGAACTTGTTGCACTTTCTTATGGTATCGCCAGTACCACTCGCTGGCACATCCTTCAAATAAGTTGCTAGCATACTGAGACAAGACCTGGAAATTACCCTCTAAAGATTGGTGTGCCATTGCTTCTGCTCTATAAATAAACTCGTCTACTGACATGTTTGACTTTCCGTTAAATCTTAACTTCCAGTTGCCTATAATCTGGCTGATTCTGTCTGGACGAAGGTCAGCGATTGAGTTGCTGTTACTAGCCTGTTCACTCCTAGCTGTTGCCGGACTTTGTCTTTGCACTTGTGGTGGGCTGTCTTCTAAGTTCCTTGGTGGTGTTGCTACTGCTGCATATAGCCTTTGAAACCCGTTCTCTAACGCTTGGGTTATTAATTCTGTTTGGTTTGTTACTTGACTTGCCAATAGTTCATTTTGCCTTGTTGCTGCTGCAGCCATAGCATTTGCTATTATCCTGGCTATGTTGACTTCATTGCTAGTTGTGTCATCGGGAACTTCTGAGCCTTCTGCTAAACCACCTACGTGAGGTGGACCCCTATTGGTACTACCAGACGCTACACTTGCACTTCTCTGTGTGATCGATCTGGTCTGCATTCTTGTTTGTTGACTTGTCTGCGGAATATTGTTTTGAGATTCTGCTGGATATACTTCCGATTCTCTAAGATTTTGGTTACAAAAGGGACAGACCGTATCGTTCTGTGATCTTGTATTAAAACATGCTAAGTGGAATTGATGGCCGCACCTTGTGTTTTTTAATTGGCTTCTAAACTGAATGGTTTGCTCACAGATAAGACATATATAACCCCCGTCTTGATCTGCGACCAAATTCTCATTACTGCGCGTTAAAGGCATCTTTTATAGATATCTATATATATATTATATATATTTTTTTTTTTTTTTTTTTTTTTTTTTTTTGCTATAATTAAAAATAATGATCGAAAACTAAGAACAGTTATCTCAATACGAAATAATAAATAGAATAGTTATTGATAAACGTGGGGGAATCATGCTAACTTGTTTCGGAATAAAGATTGGTTTAAATTGCTATCTTTGTCATTATAATCAAAGGGTTGTATCAGCCTTGAATTTTACTTTCAGTTCTGGTACGCCATAGCTCTATGCCATGTATAACGTTACTCCATACTATCAGTAAATTTAAGTAGCGAAAAAAATTGATTTACTTTGTGCAGCTACTATCCTAGGCTTTGATCGTTGTCCGTTGGTAACTCAGCTATTACGCTTAGTAATATCTTTCGACTGCTGTCTGAGGAATTGGCTTGACTTGCGTAATTGGTGGAGCTAAAAATATTTGGAATTTCAAGCTGATCCGACGATTTACTGTTCAGTCAAACTTTTCTACTTTTATCTGTTGTGGAAATAAAGGTATAATTGAACTTTTATTTAATCCTACTAAACACTCAGTTTAAACAGCAGTTTAAATCGAAAAATTGATAAATGAAATCGAAACGAGAAATGTAACGAAAAATCATAGTTGTTGTTGATTTGTTAATTTAATTATTACTTTTTGTTTTGTCGGGGCTTCCGAAACCATTGAGCCCCCAATGTTGGGCGCCAATTAATAAAATTATAATTATTTATAATAATTGAACTAACTGTAGCATACTACATAGTACAATTGAGTGAGCAGTTGTTGTGAATAGACGACTAGTTGCACGTGCTGGTCTCGGCTCAGGTTTAGTCGGTGAGGACGGATAACGGGGTAAATTGTAAGTCGTTCTACACGCTCTACCTTTTATAATTTTATTACATAAAATTCACGTGCGATTAACTTTTCTTATTTTTAAATTCAATTACGCGCAATTGTAATAGTTGACGACTAATATTTTGACTACATATGACTGGGTATGATGACTATAGTACCCTTCATTGCCCTCCCTGCCATGATCGCTGCATTCCGCTAAAGAAAAGTTGAGCGGCGATCCCTTATTAAACCTTTTTTCCTAGTTTCTTACTCCTCTGTGTTGCATGATTCCCCCCCGCATTAAGGAGATTTAGGCGGATTTCATTTTCTTACTTAATTTAATGTATAAACGTATATTCATGGTTTTTTTTTTTTTTTTTTGACTTCAAACAAAAAAAAAACTAATGTTGTTTAATTTCTAATTGCTTCAGCGCATTTTCTTCTTGACATTTAGTTTAAAAATTTAATTAAATAATATGTATATTTGCAAATTAGTAATTATTCTTTCGTAGCAAAACAAAACTTCTACAATCAATTTATATATGTCATAACAGAAATCATCTGTTCGCTTTAATTAGAGAGAAGGTATGTTTTTTTGGCTTGTCCAAATATTCTCTTTTCTCTTTTTTTTTTTTTTTTTTACACGTGCATTTATTGCACCAAGTGAACGGTTAACTCTCTCATTACACAAAAAGAATAAGCACACAAGTAATATATCAAAAGAGTGTACTTACTTAACTTCCCACGTAGAAAGATCTTTCCTGTGTTGCTGTAAGTAAGGTGCTATATTATTGCGCAGTGAGAGAGAGAGCGAATATCAGAACTTAAGAGAGTGGGGGCCTTACAAGATTTTACATATAACTATTTTTTTCTTCTTTGTTTCTTTTCTCTTTTTTTTTTTTTTTTGAACGGTGTTTAGTTTGTTTAACCTTTGATTTATATTATGGCATATATATATAAATTTTTTTTTTTTTTTTTGTTTTGAAATTGGGAAAAAAAAAAAACTATCAGATAAAGTTATATAAAATTATAAAAAAAAATTTTAAAAATTTTTTCTTTTTAAAAAAAAAAAAAGGAATAACAAAGGTTAACATATGTATGTTTATATTCGCCTGTTAGCTACTCTTAGGGCAGCTGTGTCGTTTCTCTCGTCATAAATAAACTTGCTGAAGAGAATATTAATAAGACATCAGGGTATGGCTAGCGGCAACAAGGCGCCGACAGGTCAACGGCCTATTCTCTTAGTTAAGCTCTTGGCTTTGAAAGTAACAGCTGATCTTAAATGTGCAATTATGTAATGCTGCATAAAGGCGGCTAAATGATAGGGAGTTTAAGTCAATCCAAAAAAAAAAGGTTATGGTCGAAAAAGGTTATGCTCGGTAGGGAAAGTTCGAAAATTTTCGCCAATTCTCACTGCTCCCTTATCTCGTTCTTTAGCACTTCCTAGTGACGTACGCGCAGCTGCATATGGGGACGATGGACGATGATATATGTAGGTAGGCACGTTCACTTAGTTTGTTTTAATCTCCATAGATTACAGGCGTCTGCCTAAAACTTGGCATTCCTTACTAGGTGCCAATCCTAAAGAAAAATTTTCTTGTATTAACTCGCCTACCGATGCCAGCATGTCTATAAATATTTACCATTTATTTATTGGCACCTCAATTATATTTTAATGTCATCCACTGGAATGCAACAAAAGAAAACGAACGTGGCTCCTTTGACACCCTAACCAAAAAAAATTATTTTTCTAAGCTATTTTTAATTAATTATTTCTTCTTTTACTCACAATTTTATTGGTTCTCCCACTTTGTCTAACACTCTTTTTCACTTTTTATTTAACACCTTTTTTAAACTTTTTTTACTTTTTACTTATACATATATGTATTAATATGTACATTTAGGTGCATATATATATGTATATTCTTGTTTGCGTGGAGTTAACACGACCGACTCATTCGAAACTTGAAAGAAAAAGAAAGGCTGTTCCTAAGTGGTCGGGCTAGCTAAGCGGAAATTCCTTCTTCCTACTCTTCGCCAGAAACTCTCATCGACATGGACCCTTGGCCACCACGATCTCTTCTACTGGTCCTATTACCCCCCCCCCTTTGAGACGATCCTTTCCTAGGGGGCGCCACTTACACCCAACAGTCACTGGTCTCCAAAATTGACATTTAGTAACCTTTTTTAACCTGCGGGTTAAACCACCATCCTTTATAAAAACAGAAATAAGCTATACATGCTAATATCTAACTTATAATTGCCATTAAAGCTTCGAAACCAATTAGCCTACTAAGTTTGTTATCATTACAGCCACTTTTATGTAGCATAGTTTTAGGGATAGAACGTTTATATGTCATTATGGTTGTATTCTTCTTCTTCCTTTTTTTTTTTCGTTCTTTGTTATATATTAGACAAGCGCCACTACACTCTTTAGACAATAAAAGCCTTTTATAATTATTAGCACGCCATTTTCGGCAAGCGCCGTTTACTTTAAAAATTGTACTTTTTGATTTCAAATTCCTATTAACAATATTTGCGATTTGCAAATACTGTTCATCTCCCAATTCTAAGTTGGGACTAATAAGGCCACTACTAATTGCTTCTTCTATTGCAATTTTAGTGCCAATGGTTTTTTGCCTAAAAAAGGACGAAAGAAAATAGGGTTTATAATAAATACATAAATAATCTACATAAAGTTTCAATAAATAAAATGGCACCACAAGAATTCTAATAGCAGCAACTTTTGCTTGACGGTTCAAGAACAAATAAAATCAAACACCTAGTTAACCCATTACATGATAAGATCGTAATGTCCAAACATCCTATTTAGAATTAGAACAAACCTTTTTTTTGGAACGAAGTTCCTTATCGCGCGGTAGGGGCTAAACCGAAAAAATTAAGACTAAAAAGTGTAACGACACTTTTACCGTTACAAAATGTTTTGTCTTTTTCTTTAGCATTAAACAGTGCATGAGTATGACAAAGAGGGACGCACAAGCAGCGATCGCGAGCTCGAATTTGTGGGCAGAGGGACGCACAAGCAAATGCGGAAGGGAGTAGAGGTAGCGAGCTCGAGTTTTTAGGCAGAGGGACGCACAAGCAAATGCGGAAGGGAAAAGAGGCAGCGAGCTCGAGTTTTTAGGCAGAGGGACGCACAAGCAAATGCGGAAGGGAAAAGAGGCAGCGAGCTCGAGTTTTTAGGCAGAGGGACGCACAAGCAAATTCGGAAGGGAAAAGAGATAGCGAGCCTCGAGTTTTTAGGCAGAGGGACGCACAAGCAAATGCGGAAGGGAAAAGAGGCAGCGAGCTCGAGTTTTTAGGCAGAGGGACGCACAAGCAAATGCGGAAGGGAAAAGAGGCAGCGAGCTCGAGTTTTTAGGCAGAGGGACGCACAAGCAAATGCGGAAGGGAAAAGAGGTAGCGAGCTCGAGTTTTTAGGCAGAGGGACGCACAAGCAAATGCGGAAGGGAAAAGAGGCAGCGAGCTCGAGTTTTTAGGCAGAGGGACGCACAAGCAAATTCGGAAGGGAAAAGAGGTAGCGAGCTCGAGTTTTTAGGCAGAGGGACGCACAAGCAAATGCGGAAGGGAAAAGAGGCAGCGAGCTCGAGTTTTTAGGCAGAGGGACGCCCAAGTAAATTCGGAAGGGAAAAGAGGTAGCGAGCTCGAGTTTTTAGGCAGAGGGACGCACAAGCAAATGCGGAAGGGAAAAGAGGCAGCGAGCTCGAGTTTTTAGGCAGAGGGACGCCCAAGTAAATACATACGGCACGCTTATGATTGCTTGGTTTCGTCTTTTTCTATGTGGTCACGTGACGGTTATTCTTGCATTGTTTCGGCTTTCTGTTTCTTATGCTTTCGCGACTTTGTGTGGAGTGGGGACGATTACTTTTGTTAATTCCATGCACCCAGGTGGTTTGTCCAAAATAAATAATAATAATAAACAGCTGTTTTGTGCATATTAAATAATAATACAAAACTCTGTTTAAAATCAATAATCTATCTGTTTTTGCCAAATTTGTTATTTATTTTTTTTGGAAGTTTGATATAGAAATAAAAGCATCTTAACCAAGCGTTTCATCCAAATCAATTAACCTTTTGTTAATACAAACTACATATGTATGTATGTATGTATGTAAATATATCTTTACCTAAATTCATTATACATACATATGTATATACATATGTACATACATTTATGACACATAACAATTTTTGCCATCAACATTCTTGGATGCATAATATGCAATGCAACGAAATCGTAGCGCAGCGAGCTCGAGATCGTTGGCAGAGGGACGCACAAGCAAATTCGGAAGGGAAAAGAGGCAGCGAGCTCGAGCTTTTAGGCAGAGGGACGCCCAAGTAAATACATACGGCACGCTTATGTTTGCTTGGTTTCGTCTTTTTCTATGTGGTCACGTGACGGTTATTCTTGCATTGTTTCGGCTTTCTGTTTCTTATGCTTTCGCGACTTTGCGTGGAGTGGGGACGATTACTTTTGTTAATTCCATGCACCCAGGTGGTTTGTCCAAAATAAATAATAATAATAAACAGCTGTTTTGTGCATATTAAATAATAATACAAAACTCTGTTTAAAATCAATAATCTATCTGTTTTTGCCAAATTTGTTATTTATTTTTTTTTGGAAGTTTGATATAGAAATAAAAGCATCTTAACCAAGCGTTTCATCCAAATCAATTAACCTTTTGTTAATACAAACTACATATGTATGTATGTATGTATGTAAATATATCTTTACCTAAATTCATTATACATACATATGTATATACATATGTACATACATTTATGACACATAACAATTTTTGCCATCAACATTCTTGGATGCATAATATGCAATGCAACGAAATCGTAGCGCAGCGAGCTCGAGATCGTTGGCAGAGGGACGCACAAGCAAATTCGGAAGGGAAAAGAGGCAGCGAGCTCGAGCTTTTAGGCAGAGGGACGCCCAAGTAAATACATACGGCACGCTTATGTTTGCTTGGTTTCGTCTTTTTCTATGTGGTCACGTGACGGTTATTCTTGCATTGTTTCGGCTTTCTGTTTCTTATGCTTTCGCGACTTTGCGTGGAGTGGGGACGATTACTTTTGTTAATTCCATGCACCCAGGTGGTTTGTCCAAAATAAATAATAATAATAAACAGCTGTTTTGTGCATATTAAATAATAATACAAAACTCTGTTTAAAATCAATAATCTATCTGTTTTTGCCAAATTTGTTATTTATTTTTTTTTGGAAGTTTGATATAGAAATAAAAGCATCTTAACCAAGCGTTTCATCCAAATCAATTAACCTTTTGTTAATACAAACTACATATGTATGTATGTATGTATGTAAATATATCTTTACCTAAATTCATTATACATACATATGTATATACATATGTACATACATTTATGACACATAACAATTTTTGCCATCAACATTCTTGGATGCATAATATGCAATGCAACGAAATCGTAGCGCAGCGAGCTCGAGATCGTTGGCAGAGGGACGCACAAGCAAATTCGGAAGGGAAAAGAGGCAGCGAGCTCGAGCTTTTAGGCAGAGGGACGCCCAAGTAAATACATACGGCACGCTTATGTTTGCTTGGTTTCGTCTTTTTCTATGTGGTCACGTGACGGTTATTCTTGCATTGTTTCGGCTTTCTGTTTCTTATGCTTAAAACTAATGCCGAAAGAAGGAAAAAACATTATGAAGAGCAGAAATTGAAGAAAAAACCAGAAAGTAAAATACCTAAAACAGTTAAACAAAAAAATAAAGAATATTACGATAGAAAAAAAAATATTCAGGCCTTAAACATTTTTAATCAACATTCAGATGCGTAAGTATGATTGTTTTTTTCTTTCTGAGGTATATTTTTTGGAATAAATATTATGTCATTTAATCAATATTTTTTGATTGGGTAATTTTAGATCACGTGATAATATAGAAGAAGCGCAGCAAAATTTATTTCACGTTCCATATCAACAGTTTACAAACTGTGCACAACCACATGAAATTTATTACCAAGATGTGGACATTCCTTCAGATGGAAATTGTTTCTTTTTTCTATAATAAAAATATTGAACCTTTCCTTGTCGCCTTTTCAAATAAGGCAACAACTACTTGCTTCGCCCTTTGTTAACTTATGCATCGATCCAAATGGTGCAAGGTCAATTCTCAGCAGCGAAACAGAGTATGCAGAAATGGATTGCATAGGAATATTTGCTAAAGTGTATAATCAGAATGTTTGTGTACATAACTACTATGTTAACACTAGAACTAACATAGAAGAAAGACAATTCCTTCATTTCCGAGTCAATGATTTGCCAAGTTTCATACATTTACATCTTCGAAATGTGCATTTCACACCATTGATTCCAGTCGAAGAAATTAATAATAATAATATGGCAACGGATTTCCAAATAACCTCCGATGATGATCTTAGTGCAGATGATAATAATGAACATGATGCTGATATTGCTACTTTCAACGTAGGAATGAATAACATTATTGATATAGTACCAAAATACACAAAGTATTTTGAAGAAATCCACGGTCATTTGCAATTTTATAACATATTCAAAAAAATTCGTTTGGCCATTCCTGTGCTGTTTGCGATAGACTTTGGTGGAAAAATGACCTGAAAAGTATTACTGGCGTACATGATGATATTTTACAACTGATATTGCTGGTAATATTTTTTTTTTTTTTTTTGTTTTATTTTTAAAATTATTGTATTCTATTTTTTTCAGAATTACGTACGTGGTTCTACTGTTCAAGTATGTTCTACGTGCAAAAAAGTCCATAGATAAAGGAAAAATTCCAATACTGTCAACATATAATGGGTTTTCATTTCCGACAATTCCACCACATTTGCCAAAGTTGAATCTTATTGAGCAGCGACTTGTGTCACCGAGAATTCCCTTCATGCAAATAAGGAGACTTAGACATGTTAACGGTCAATACGGCATTTACGGACAAATTATAAATGTTCCTGTTGAAGTAAATACAATGGTAAACCAATTGCCCAGACATATTGAAGATGATCACTGTTTTTATGTCCACATTAAGAAGAAATTAATACACAAAACTAGTTATGTTCATGGACTTATTAACAAAGCACACATTAAACAATGGTTGAATTATCTTATAACAACTCCACTTTATGTTCATGAAAACATAACAATAAACGAAGCAGCTCTAAATTCTTATCAAATTAATGCAGAGATAGAAATGGATAATTTTAGCGAACATGTTAATATGGATGATAATGTCACAGCTCAACAACAAACTCTTATGTGGGACGAGGATAAAATGTTGCACATGGCACCAGGCGAAAAAAGCGTTCCACGTAGTATTCTGTTCGATAAATACGCCGAAGAACTTTCATTTCCAACTATTTATGGTGGACAATTTCGAACGTATAAAGATGAATGCAATGTTACTTTTTTTATGCAAGCTACCAGTGAACTTAGGCGTACAGATCGCCGTGCTAATGACCCACAACATCTTCTGTATGTAGCTGCTAAAATCATGAGACAGAAAGTCAGCAATTCTATTAGTGTTGCATTTAAACATGTTGGTCATGATACCAAAATTACCAAAGCGAATATACAGTCTGAAGATTATATCAACAGTTGTATCGAAAGTAATCTTGCTTTTCTTCGTTGTATACCAAATTCTGCGTGGTATTGGGCAGATAGAAAAAAAGATCTTTTCGCAATGTTGAGACAATTTGGAGCTCCAACTGCTTTTATGACTCTTAGTGCTAATGAAACGGGATGGACAGATTTGCTTAAATTGTTGTACAAACTACAAAATAATGGAGCAGAAATTAACGATGAATTTTTAAAAGACATGTCATATGTTCACAAAGCTGAATTAGTAAACGAGGATGCAGTTACTTGTGCCATATACTTTAATAAATTAGTAAATTGTTTATTGGCAATATTGGAGTCAAAAAAAAGAAATCCATTTGGAAAATACCGAGTGAAATTCTACTTTAAAAGAATTGAATTTCAGCATCGTGGAAGTCCTCATGCTCACATTCTTTTGTGGTTGGATAATGCACCAGCAAACTTATTAAATAATTCTAAAGATTTTAATGAAATGGTTGATAAATTAGTGTCCGTATCCGAATCCGAAGCATCTGGAAATATCAAACTGCAAACACATAAGCACACATTCACATGCTATAAAAAAATGGATCCTAATAATAAAAAAGATAACTGTAGATTTGGAGCGCCTTTTTTACCGTCACGTGAAACGATAACATTAATGCCAATGAAAGACACAGACTCTGATTATTCTCCAGATCAGTTTGAAGAGTATAAAAGACATTTCCAGTTACTTAAAACAAATTTAGAAAATTTTGATTACGATCATTTTGAACATTACTATGCTCATAATAATATAGTTTCTGATGAACATTATTATAATATTATCCGTGCTGGTATAGTGCGCCCAAAATTACTTTACCGGAGGACGCCATCTGAAAAATGGTATAATACTTTTAACCCATTTGTATTTCATTGTCTGCAATCTAACATGGATTTCCAAATAATTCAAGACGAATATGCCTGTGCTGCTTATGTAGTTGAGTATGTTAATAAACATAACAGAGGCATAAGTAATTTACAACGGATGATTATTCAAACTATGAACGAGAATCCTGAATTTGACATCGTAGATGTTACAAAAAAATTAAGTATTGATATACTTCATGCTGTCGAAATGCCTGCACAAGAAGCAGCTTGGTACATATTACGCCAACCAATGGCTAAATCATCTGTAGCAACAGTTTACATACCAACAGTATACCCAACAGAACGTTTGAGAATAAGGAAAACTTTAAAAGAGCTTAGTAATTTAAATGATGACTGTACAAATATTTGGAAAGAAAATTGGTTCGATAAGTACGAAAAAAGGCCTGAAATTCTAGAACATGTTACGCTTGCTCAATTCGTTGCTAATTATAGTATGAGAAAACGCGGATATTACTACAAGAGAAAGATGCCTAGAGTTATTAGATACCGTAACTATGATATGGCTAACAATTGCATGGATTATAAGCGAGAAATGGTGTTACTACACATTCCTTTTAGAAGTGAAGATAATGAAATTCTTGCTGAAAATAGATTCATTCAAATTTATGAAGATAACGAAAACTTGATTTTAGATCGCAGAAAAGAGTTTGAGTGTAATTTAGACCTCGAAAAACACTGGAAATTTGTAGACAGTTGGGAAGAGATGACAATGAAGACGAACAATTGCGTAACGAAGTTAATGTCATATTTGAAGAAGAACCATATGCAAGATTACTAAAGGATGTTGATTCCGTCGTTAATGCTGATATACGAAATGCCACACTTAGTAAACTTGGTGCTATTGCAAAAAAAAAAAAATTTAATGGATACTCAACAATTCTATGACTTAATGAGATTGGCTAACAAGGAGCAAAAAGAACTTTTAATGCATATTATATCTCATCTTCAGACTCAAAATCAGCAACCACTTCAAGTGTTTTTCACTGGTCCAGCAGGCAGTGGCAAGACTTTTTGTTATTAAACTAATAATGGAAATTTACAATAGATTTACTGACAATGATGGTTACTGCAATTCGTATATAGCTTGCGCATCTACTGGTAAAGCTGCTGTGGCAATTGACGGTACTACTGTTCATACTGCCTTTAAAATTTCGATTTCTAAACTACTGCCGTTATCATCTGAAATGTTACATTTGTACAGATCATTTTTTAGATACGTCAAAGTGTTGATTATTGATGAAATCAGCATGATCAGTGCAGAACTGTTAGTCAAAATTGATTTGCGTCTCAAACAAATTACTGTGAACTATAATGTTGGTTTTGGCGGCATTGATGTCATTTTAATTGGTGATTTACGCCAGGCGCCACCAGTCAGGGCAACATTAATATATAAACCCATTAAAACGTCAATGGTTGGTCCACATTTATGGCGAAGTCTTAAATTTTTGGAACTGACGCAAGTCATGAGACAGGCTGATGCTGCATTCTCATTGATACTCACAAAGATTGGCAATGGTGAAGTTTTGGAACAGTTTCAATTAGAAATGATCGAATCAAGATTTTTCAAAAAAAAAGAAACTAAAAGATTATGTCCTCATGGTGTTCGTTTATTTCATACTAATGTCGCTGTAGACAGTTACAATAATTCAATTTTGCAAGAAGCTCCAGATAAAGTCATCTCAGTAGCCAAAGATATAATTACTGGTGCAAAAAATCATGAACATGAAGCTTCTGTTAGATTACAACTACACAAAAAATCTGTCATCGATACTGGAGGATTACCTTACCAAATCACTTTTGTAAAAGGAAAGTATTACCTTATCACAACAAACATCGATGTAAGTGATGGATTAGTTAACGGTGCCGTTGGTAAATTAATCCACCTAGACTTTAATGAGGACAACGTAGTTTGCAGAATTTGGCTCGAAATTTGTGGATCACAAAAGATTGGGCAAAAAGCAAGAAAAAAAGCTGCATTACTAAGTGTTCAAAGCAGAGTTGGTAATGCTGCTGTACCTATTGAATGGCGAACATCCAACATTACCATGACAAGGAATAAAGCAGTTACTATTAAACGTAAACACTTTCCCATAATTTCAGCTTGTTCTATGACTATTCATAAGTCGCAAGGTGGAACCTTTGATCAAATTGTTTACGAATATGACAAAATACATTCACAACAACTTGTTTATGTTGCTCTTTCTCGTGTAACATGCATCGAAGGCTTATTTATCGTTACATTTGATGATGATGACACTAAATTTCGGTTTTATCATAATCGAGTACAAGCTTCATCAACAATATCTCTCGTGCAAGAATTTCAGAGATTGTCATTAAATAAGCTTAAAACGAAGGTAGAATCTGTCACAGATTTCATTACTAATACCAAATGTATTTCGTTGTGTACGTTTAACGTTCAAAGCCTTCGTAAACATTCTGTGGATTTAATCGACTCTGTTACAGAAAAAACAAACATTTTGTTATTATCAGAGACATGGTTGGATAATCATGAAGAGTGTGAAGTACCGAATTTTAATTGTATAACCCACTTTAAACGTGATTTTATTCGCACAGGTGGAGTTGCGATCTATCACAACACAAATGATTGGATCAATCTTGTAACACCTATGAACAACATTCAGGACTCGTATATAAGACGTTCAAGCATTGCAGATTTATGTGCAGCAGAGTGTGTAATGGAAAACGGCGTCGTCCTAATCATGGTAGTCATATATGTCTCACCAAAAAGTGAATTAAAAGACATTCAAATGTTTATTCATCGAGCACTGCAAGACTATTCTAAAAATGTATCTCGAACGCTTAGCACATACAATAATAGTAAAATAGAATTACACAAACTTCCACTTATTTTGGCCGGTGATTTTAACATCAACTTCAGTAAGGAAAATTCGAAACCATTGCTACAGTTTTTAAAGGAAGAATTTGATTTAAAAATAAACAATAATCCAGCAGAATCAACAACAAAATATAATACTACCATCGATGCAGTTTTTTCACGATATATAAATAAATTAGAATCAAAAACATATGTTTCATACTTTAGTTACCATAAGCCAATTATTAGTAAAATTTGTGAATAATAAAAAAATTGTATTGGTAATATAAGTTAAAAGAAACAAAAAATTGTTTTACAATTCCTCCAGTAATTAATCGAAAGGAACTTCGTTCCATCTGGGTGTCCCTTGACACCTCTCTTCTTTTTTTTTTAATTTATCTATCTTATATTTAAAAATTTTGTGGTGCTATCATTTTTTGCCTCAAATTAATACTTCTGTTAGTAAATGAATATGGTTAAAATAAGGAAACAGTTTTTACTCTAATATTGGAAAAATTCATTCAATCCATTCATGTCCTGTGTTTTCTCTTGCTAATTTATGTTTAAATTTTGTTTAAGAAAAAAGATGTCGTTGTACAGTACTTATCATATTTATAACCCAGCATTTGGATCTTCGAATCAATTTTAACAAAGTTTGAAAGGATTTTAAAACTAAAATTTTGTTGTACTGTGTTGATAGAAGCAAGTTTCATAAGGTTTATCGCGATTTGTGTTCAATTTATAGAGAATCGGGAAATAACTGGTAGTTTTCACTTTGTACTCTTAATTTTTGTGTACTATAATTATAACCCACAGTAGCAAAAATTACTCAATTGACTGCGGACGGAAAATTTTGTTTGAGTGGAAAAGAATTAACCGATTTTTAAAAAACACAGTACTATCTCATTTTTTAAGCCAGGAGAGTCGATTTTGAGTATTTCAAGAAAATTTAAAAAAAAAGGGATGTGTAATCAAAAATTTTTTCTTGCCAATGCCAAAGAATATGGATCAAATAAACCAATTAAATGAAAACCGATCCTCAGATCAAAACATGAATGTGGGTTATAATTTTAATACAGTAAAATAATGCATTTATTTCTCCTTTCCACTTCTTTTCGAGAAAACGTTATTAAACCGTTAATTTTATTTAAAAATGTTAATTTTTATTGAATATTTAAATATTGGACAGTTGTGTTTTCAAGATTTCGATAGATTATGCTAGTAGGAAAAAAATTTTCAGCCAGTTTATTTGCTTTCTTTAAGGGGGTTAGGGGTAGTTAGAATTTTGAAAAAATCGATTTTTTTTTTCATTTTCTTAAAGTATGATATTTTAAAAATATATTGTGTACAAATTTGAAGTCGATCCGACAAATACTTTTCGAGTTATTCGAAAACTAACGATGGGCTCTCGGGCGTTGCGGAACGCACGAAAGTTGGTAGCTAGCGGCAGTGGTGGGCTCCCGATTTTTTGTGTGTTGAAGTAAATTATTTTTAATGTAAAATACAATAGGGCGTGATTCTGCAAAAATTTCAAGAGAACTTCGAAAGTTTCAAAGTTCTCGTAAGTCGCGATTTGTAAAACGAAAAAAATATATTCAATCCGAAAACAGCGGAAATTAGTGACGGTGTTCGGAGTACATCTTCTAAAAAATTGAAACAAAACTATGAAAAAGGTGTACCCGAAAATAGCAGTACTGAATTTCGAAAAATAAATTTCTTTACAATGTTCACTGCAATTTCTATTCTAGTTAAGTGTAAAAAATGTAACGGAAATGTACAGTTTCAAACAACAAGTACCAGTGGATTGGGATTCAAAATTGTTGTTGCGTGCGAAAATTGTGGAAATGAACTGCTCCGTCGTGTTCTTTTGTTGGTCATTCTTATGAAATAAATAAACATATCTGGTGATGAGAATACTATGAATAGGATATGAAGGATTATGCAAGTTTTGTGGTTTGATGGACATGCCGCCTTTTTTAGATAAAGCTACGCATACAATATTGCTAAAGCGAATTTTAGATAGCAGTAAGACCGTCCCAGAACACCTGATGGGAACAGCTGTGAATCAAGAAGAACACGCAACTGCAGCCAATAACAATGAAGATTCGAATGGCTTGACTGTTTCGGGAGACGGAACATGGCAAAAGCGGGGATATACATCTTTATTTGGAGTTTCTTCTATAATTGGCTACTTTACTGGAAAGATTCTTGACATAAACATTAAAAGTGCATATTGCAAGCAATGTGAGTATTGAGAAAATAAAACAAACACAGTTGAGTTTACGGAATGGCACGAATCCCATGAAGATGAGTGTACTGCTAATCACAAAGGGTCTTCAGGGACAATGGAAGTGGATGCCATGGTTGCAATGTTTTAGCAGTCCGAAACAAAATATGGAGTAAAGTATCAAAATTATATTGGCGATGGCGACTCAAAGACCTATTCAGGAATAGTAAAAGCTGAACCCTACAAAAATACTGTTGTAAATAAGAAGGAATGTATAGGGCATGTTCAGAAGCGGATGGGAACTCGATTACGTACACTGAAAAATAAACAAAAAGTTCTTGGTGGTAAAGGTAAGCTTACAGGCAGAGTTATTGACAAATTAACAGTGTACTATGGTTTATCAATACGTCGACACTGTAAATCAATTGATGATATGAAGCTTGCTATAATGGCAACTTTTTATCATTATGGTTCCAGTGATGAAAATCCGAATCATGGCATGTGTCCGAAAGGCGAAGATTCTTGGGTGCTCTTACCAGCGTGCTGAAGCAAGTGGAGAGCTTGCTACTTATGCTCAGGAATATTCTCCCTTACCCCCCGATGTTTTAGAAGCTAGCAAGCCAATTTATGAAGATCTCAGTAATGACAATTTACTTTCAAGATCGCTAATTTCAAGGCGCGCTAATGACAACACCCGTGAAGGTAGAATCCAACGTAGGCAACAACAAATGGAAATTCTGGAAACTTATTCAATGGCTGAAGAACTACTTTATGCCATAAAATAGCCATAAAATAATTCGTATAACTGTAAATAAATCGAATGTAAAACTTTAAATGCGTTTTTCTCGAAACTATGTTTTCCAAATCGGTGACCACTCTAGCTCGTAAACCGCTTAACCGATTCGAATGAAATTTTCAGAACTTTTGAAGAACATTGAAATGCCGGGCCGAATCGAAGGATTTTCGGTTTTAACAAAATTTCGATTTTTTATGAACAATTAAAATCCAATTTTTTTTCTCGAAAATTCAAAAAAAAATTTCAAAACGCCGCCATTTTGATATTTTTGGATTATTCAATCCTAAAACTAATTCTTTTTGTCCGATGGATTTTGGATGAATCCTTAAGGACATATCGTGGTCACCGCAAAGTCCTTTTTTTGAGAAAGGGTCAAAACAAACAGCCATAACTTTGAAAATTTTGAATTTTTTTTTTTTTTAAATGTGTAAAATTAAGTTCAAACATCAAATATTAATGTTGCATTATTTTATACTTTTTTTGAAAAAAACAATTTTTACTACAAAAAAGAATTTTTTGAAAAAGGGCATATTTATAACCAAAGGTGGGTTATAAATATGATAAGCACTGTAATATTTGTTTTTATTGAAACGAAGTTTCTTATCGCGCAGTAGGGGCTAAACCGAAAAAATTAAGACTAAAAAGTGTTACGACACTTTTACCGTTACCAACTGTTTTGTCTTTTTCTTTTGCATTGAACAGTGTACGAGTATGTAGACAGAGAGGGACGCACAAGCTGCGATCGCGAGCTCGAGTTTGTGGGTAGAGGGACGCACAAGCAAACGCTGGAGGGAAAAGAGGAAGCGAGCTCGAGTTTGTGGGTAGAGAGACGCACAAGCAAATGCTGAAGGGGGAAGTAAATACGAGGCGCAAAAGCAAAAATTCTGAGATTGAGAAAGGGTCATAAATGTGCGAGACAGGGTAAGAAAAAATGAAGCAAGCAAGTCGTCCCTGCCGACATTGAGTATACCCTGTACCTACTAGTTATTATAGTGAATAAAGTCAAACACCCTCGAAATAGCGATTAATTTCATAAAAAAATTTCTTTAGCATGCCGCAACAGCGAACGCATGCTATCTCGCTCACTCTTTCCAGCTAGTGTCGCCTGGCAATTCAGTTCAAAATGCACATTCGTATATCTCCGATATTTATTGTCCGATTTCAACTAAAATTGGTCAGATGATGCATATTAGCCACATTATTAGGTGTGCCAAATAAGAATGTGATTCCTTAAAAACTGCTCTAATAATTTGTTTTTTCTGAATTGCGGGGGCGGAAGTGGGCGTGGCAAAAATTTTAAACTATCTTAGTTTGCGTAGGCACTAGACAAATGATCGAACAACCTCAAAATCGCAATCAATTCAAAACAAAATTTGCCTTTACATGCAGCAGCAGCGAACGCATGCTATCTCGCTCTTTCTTATCTGCCAATGCCGCCTTGGCAATTCAGTACAAAACGGATATAGCCATATCTCCGATGTTTATTGTACGATTTTAAAAATTTGCTCAGCTGGTCCAGTTTGGGTAAATAATTAAGTGTACCAAGTAAGAATACGATATGTTGAAGGCAGCCTTAGCTATCGTTTTTTTCAAATTGCGGGGGCGGAAGTGGGCGTGGCTAAAATTTGAAACAAACTTGAACTGCTTTGACATTAGACGGATGCTCACACCAAATTTGGTAGCTTTAGCTCTTATAGTCTCTGAGATCGAGTGGCTCATACGGACAGACGGACAGACGGACATGTCTCAATCGACTCGGCTGTTGATGCTGATCAAGAATATATATACTTTATGGGGTCGGAAACGCTTCCTTCTGCCTGTTACATACATTTTAGCGACTTTAATATACCCTTTTACCCTTTGGGTACAGGGTATAAAAAGGTCGCGATCGCGAGCTCAAAAATGTGTGTCCGTCAGTAAAACGTGCAACCCGCATTTACTTGTGCGTCTCGCTGCCCACAAACTCGCACATATGTATGTATCTTTATGTATGACCTCTGCACGGTTTCGCGATCCCGACCCTTTTTCTCTGCCCGGATGCTTGTAGAAGTAATAGCCGTAAACCTGAGTAGGTGTATATAGAGTCTGGTTGCAACAATCAAACGCGTTTTACTAGACTCGGTTCTTTCAAACTGCTGCCAAGTAATTTTAAAAACTCCTTCACCGATTTTGCTCAAATTTTCAAAATATCTTTATTATATAAAAACCTATCTGAACTAAAATAATTGTGATCGCTTTGTTGTTTTTTTTTTTTTTAGCTAATAGTCTCTCAAAATGGGTCGAAAAAGTGACTTTTTTCAAGTCTGTAAAAAATTTTTTTTTGGAATTTTGAATTTTTTATAGTTCATTGTATGGGCTGAATTCTTACAATTCAAATAAGGTTTGGTTTTTGCATTTCGGATCAACGTGGCATTTTGGTGGCATTTGAGCTACTTTTTTGAAATGGTTTCCTGTTGGGCGGAGTATTTCGAAATATGTACATACATATGTATATTGTTTTCAAAAAATATAAAAAAATTGTTTAAGTATTAATTAAAATATATTTTCTTTCAAAATTGCATGAAAAAAGCAGCTCTCACCCCCTTAATCGAAAGAAACTTCGTTTCATCTGGGTGTCCCATGACACCTCTATTTAATATTTTCAGCTTTTATTAGCAACAAAGAAAATAAAAAAAAAGACGGCAGGAACTTTTCGTGCTACAGGGCTTTTGAACGAAATATCAAAAAAAAAAAGTGCGCGCATTTCGTTTCACTTGAATAGCACACTTTGTGCGAAACTACGTCAAATATTATTTTATACATGAGGAACTTTTTTTTTTTTGCAAATAAAGAAAAATATAAGTGATTACATCAATTTTAATAATGGGTAGTACCTCCCTTGTTTAAAATAACTTCATATATCCTTTTTGGCAAAGAATCATACAATTTTTTAATCTAGTCAAGGGATATTAGCGCACAAGCTTCCTGTATGGCGTGAATTAGCTCATCCTTGGTGGAAAATTGTCTCCCCCCCTCTTAGACTTTTCTGGCCAACCAACCCCAAACATTTTCGATGATGTTAAGATCCGGCGAGTACGGAGGCCAGTTCAAAAGATTGACATTTTTTGAAAGGATCCACGATTTTACAATGCGAGCTGTGTAAATTGGCGCATTATACTGTTGCAACGTCCAGGGCAAATTACCAAATAGAGTTTCCAGAGAAGGAAAAGCATTTTCCAAAACTCTTCTATATGATTGCGCTTTCATCTTGGGAGTCAAAAATTGAAGCTCGCACGTACCATAATAAGATATGGCCCCCCAGACCATAACCCCGCCTATTCTGCTGTGTAGTCGCTCCAATTGATGGGTCTCCTTTCTTAGGTCATGAAAGTAGTAATTACACCCATCAGGGCCTTCGAAATTAAACTTCTTCTCGTCCGAAAACACAACGCGCTGCCACTCTCTGTTCCACGACATATTGTTCCTACAGAAAATAAGCCGAGCTTCCTTACGTAGGGGGGTGAGAGGTGGTTTTTTCATCAACTTTAGGTGCTTTAGGTGTTTGCTTAGATTTCTTCGCGCTTACACCAGATTTTGCTTTTATTTTGTTAATAGAGTCATGCGAATTGGAAGCCTAGCGCAGTATAAACCGCATATCTGCATTGGACAATATACTTTTCACACGTCCTTTCATATTTTTTCCATAATTTAAGCTGTTCTGGATAAAATTATACAGTGAAACCTCGATATAACGAATCTGAAGGGAACCAGAAAATTGTTCGTTATACAGTGAAACCTCGACATAACGATTCTGAAGGGAACCAGAAAATTGTTCGTTATATCTATTGATTCGCTATATGTACTTATTTGTAAAATGTTTTTAAAACGAAATTTAAAGAAATCTGAAAGAAAATTCATTATAAATACCTGTTTACATGCACTGAAGTATGGTGGATATACAAAATAATTACACATTTTTTCAATTTGCTTTTATTAAAATACTATAGCTTCCTGCGCCTCAAAAAAAATTTGGAGCTTTTCAACCATTTATTGAGCTCCTTTGGCAGTGATAACGTTCTCTTTGCTTTGTTCTCACTTCGTTGTATAGAAACAATTAAAGTAAGACATTGTTATGCTAAAGTTTGGGATAGCGGAACTGTAACGGCTTGCCACAAATTTGATTTTGCCTTATTTTATATTCGTTCTGTAGAGGTGTTCGAAAAATTGCTTCGCTATATAGAGTCTTTCAGACTCAGAAATTCTTCGTTATAGCTATGGAGCATTTTTGTATGAAAAACTTCGTAAAAGCAAGGTTTTTTCAAGGGACTTAAATAAAAATTCGTTATATAGAGTTTTTCGTTATAAGAAGTTCGTTATATCGAAGTTTCACTGTATACACCTATTCTGCTTCTTCCGATTTTTTTGGCTATTTCAGCTACGGAGAGGTCACATTCTTGATAAGTTTTTATTTTCACTTGTTCTTCGTTTGTTAAGGCTTTACCACGACCCATTATCAAGGAATACTATTCCAATATATTTTAAATATCCAAAATAATCTATTTTTCCAACTTCTCGTTGACCTGCACGACGTAAATCAAAGCTAAACGCAAATGTGCTATTCAAGTGAAACAAAAAATGCATTGGAATTTTAAGCAAACGAAAATGAAAAAAGAAATAAAATGTAACGGTAAACTTCCAGAGCTTAAATTTTGTTACTGAACATTTGGATAAAAAGATGAACAAAAGAAAATAATAAGAAGTACAGTAGTATGAATGATTCTTGGTAAATCATCAAATAGAAAACTAAAAGTGAGTTAAGTGAAACGCAGTGTATGTACATACATATGTACATGTACATACAAGAATGCAACTACTATGTGTGTACATGGCCAATATAAATGTACAAAAGTAAAAAGCAATGCTTGCACTTACATTTTTGTTAACGTATTCATTATTGTTTTTTTTTTTGTAAGCTTTTTAATTTTGAATTAATTGACACAAAAATTTACACTTCCGCATCAAACAAATCCAAATTTCAAAGTGAGGACAAAAGTTACTTCCATAGCGGTACAACTTAGCGATAATCGGCAGAGGAGTTTTTAAAGTTTATGTGGGAGAATTGATTTCTTCGCACTACGTTTAAAAAATCATTTTTGTTGTATTTTTATAAAATACCGATCGGGCAATTTTCAATATAAAAATTATTTTTTATAAATGAGCGACTTTAATAAATAAGTATTTATAAATTTATAATTTTGGCGGTACCCCTATTTTCATTCCCTACTTTATGAAAAAAGGCCCTTAGCACAAAAATAAAAGGCCCTTAGCATTAACAATTAAGAATTTTTCCGCAAAAAATGAAAAATTCAAATTTCTCAAAAACTTTGTTGGGCCAGTTTTTGAGAAATTTGAATTTTTCATTTTACAATGCATGAAATTTTCAGGGATTGTATATTGAATCATTTCCAATCATTTGGGATACCGTGCATATTGATCCGCGAGCTGTGGGAGATAACGACGATTTTTATTTCGCAAGAAGTGTGACTTAAAAATTTCACTCCACCTGCCAACTGCTTTTCAACACTGCTTGGGCGCCAATTTGTACCCTCACATATATGTAATTATTTTCATACCCAAGACATGCTTACATTTTTAAATGTATCTCAAAAACTGGCCCAACGATTTTGATCAAATTTTGAGGAGATATTTATAAATATATGGAGCATGAACTACCGTGCATTGCGAGCCGCGAGCTGTGAGTCTCGTTATTTGGCCAGCAATTTTGTATGGGGGAAAATCATAGGTTGGTCCACTTGGATGCAATTTTCTCAAAAACTGTCCCAATGATTTTGATCAAACTTTGTGGGGACATTATTGAATATCTAAAGGATAATCTGAACTACCGTGCATCCCGAGCCGCGAGCTGTGAGTGGAGCTATGCACCAAAATGTGTGGACCTAATTTTTTTATGGTCAAAATTTTCATACTTCCAATGTTTAAAACTGCCCAAAAGCTAATAATATTTATAGATAATGGTATTATAAATAAATTTCATCTTTATTTTGTTTAAAAAAGTTAGTTATTAACGAAATAATTGAATTTTAAAAATTGAAAAAATTTTAACAGCGGCCGTCGCTAACTCGGCATAAACAATCCGTCGCTAACTTGGCATTAACAAACCGTCGCTAACTTTACGGACAGTGATTAAGGTACGACTGCGTGGCAATTGAAGACTAAGAATCAAGCGGAACAGGCTGGAACTCGCTGCTCTTTCAACTACCTAAAGTTACTATGGCGGACGAACAAATCAACGAGCTTTAGCGCTCTTCGACATCAGAAGTAGGATCTGTCTTGCCTACAAGAAAAGACACAGACTTTTATTTGTCAGTTTTAGAAGTGCAAAACCAGAAACTTTTGGAAATTATCCAAAATTTGCAGACACCAAGGCCACTGGCTACCAATGGAAATGCAGCGCAAGTAAGCTTGCCAACATTTAATCCGGACGGTGCTGGTGCGGACGCTTCACCCTGGTGTGCAACCGTGGAACTCATTTTCGAGGAGGACGTTCTCGAACGTAGCAGCTTGATGATAGCCCTAAGCAAGGCTCTAGAAGGCAGTGCATCTCAGTGGCTGTCACAAATATGCTTTGCCGGCATCACATGGGCGCAGCATAAGGAGCTGTTCATACAACGATTTATTGGAGTTGAGACGTCTGCTGCCACTATATTAAATGTTTTAAACGGTCACCCGGAAAACGGTGAAGGCTTTGCGGAATATGGCAGCCACATCGTCACGCTGCTAATGTCAAAATGGAAAGCCCAAATCTCAAATAATCTTAATTCTAATCATTCTTTACATACAAATGGGCTTCCCAATGATGTAATGAAGTAAGCAAGTCGTCCCTGCCGACATTGAGTATACCCTGTACCAACTAAGTACAGATCGGCATCAACTTAATTCAAAATTCCTTTTAACATGCAGCAGCAGTTACCGCATGCTATCTCGCTCACTCTTTCCAGCCAGAGTCGTCCTAAGCGCTTCAGTACAAAACGCATTTACGTATATATTCGATATTTATTGTCCGATTTCGACTAAATTTAGTCAGATGATGCATTTTGGCCACATTATTAGGTGTGCCAAATAAGAATTTGATTGCTTTAAAACTTCTCTAGTAAGTGGGCGGAAGTGGGCGTGGCAAAAATTTTCAACTATCTTAATTTGCGTAGACGCTAAACAAAAGTTCGAAAACCCTCGAAATCGCAATCTATTCAAAACAAAATTCCCTTTTACATGCAGCAGCAGCGAACGCATGCTATCTCGCTCTTTCATATCAGCCAATGTCGCCTTGGCAGTTCAGTACAAAATGCAAATGGCTATATCTCCGATGTTTATTGTCCGATTTGAATAAAATTTGGTCAGTTTGTGCAGTTTGACTATATAATTATGTCTACCAAATAAGAATTGGATATCTTTAAACAGCTCTTGATCTCTGAGATCTAGGTGTTCATACGGACAGACGGACATGTCTCAATCGACTCGGCTGTTGATGCTGATCAAGAATATATATACTCTATGGGGTCGGAAACGCTTCCTTCTGCCTGTTACATACATTTTAGCGACTTTAATATACCCTTTTACCCTATGGGTACAGGGTATAAAAACAGCTAAAGTACAACTTAACTCGCAAAACCGCTCCCCCAAGGCTCCTCCGTCTCCCAGCCCCCCAAGGAACAGTGGTCCTTCTACCAAGCGTCGTAGAAGCCCGACTCCAGGTAGCCAAGGCAGCCGTACCAATCCCTTCAGCGGCCCTCAACAACAAAGAAGTGGTCCTCCAAACTGGAAAAAGCGCCTAAATGAAAAAAACCAGAATGAGTTGAGACACCTCAAGCACCAGCTGCCACTCACCTACGTACAACGTCAGGAGAGGATTTCCCTCACCATCAACAGTCTAGAATAGAGCCGATTGAACTCCTCAGCAGTAAGTTTGATGCCCTATTAGACTTGCTCTCTAAAGTTTTACTTCCACTCATTCCAAACAACGTTAACTCACAACAAATTAACATCATTATTAACAATATTAAAAATCCAAAGTTGGGTCAGATCTACAACAAAAAATAAAATATAAAATAAATCTGAACCTCAGTAGCTATACTCACACCATATATGATTAAGTCCAAAAAATTCCAAATCGCCAAGCAGCAGCCGCTCCATTTCCAACGACTAGCACTGATGTAATCCAATCGCCCACACCTATCATTTTAAACAGCCAACCGAAACTGGACAATACTTTCATTATAGCATATTGGAATGCCTGCGGGCTTAATAACAAAATCCTCGTGCTAGAGCAATTTATCTCCAGAAAACACATTGACATTATGCTTGTGGTCGAAATAAGATTATCTCCTATAAACCCACTCACCCTTCAAGGCTTTGACTGCTACACAACTCCACACCCGTCCAACTCCAGGAAGGGAGGCACAGCCATCCTGGTCAAACATGGCATCAAACACTCGGTCATCCAACCAATCTCCCTGGCGGCTATCCAAGTCACATCCATCTCCCTCCCCACCACAAACAACGAAGCCGTCATTATCTCTGCAACATACTGTCCCCCAGTCCTCAAATGGACTGACAACAACTTTAAATTACTTTTCAAATTTATGGCAAACTTTACCCATGGCTCCAAGTTCATCATGGCTGGTGACTGGAACGCCAAGCACCTCAGCTTTGGTAATATCCGTTCTTGTCCAAGAGACAAATCACAAGCTGAAGCAGTGCGATCAAACGATCGACTAAATATATTAGCCACTGGCAGCTCTACCCAATATCCTTTCGACCCACGTAAGCGTCCGTCGGCGACTGACTTCGCGGTTTACTCTGGAGTCGAACACGGCAGAATGAATACGCATCATCTGGCAGATCTAAACTCGGATCACTTACCAATTGTTATCAAACTGGATAAAAAATGCTCACAGTCGCTGAGTTTACGGCCTCCTCCAAGTTACTACCAAACGGATCAAATATCAGATTACTAAGAGCCTAATTACCGAAAACATTCAACTCAATGCCAAGATTGAAACGGCATCAGACATAGAGGATGCTATCGAATCTCTCATTAATACCAAGTCGTCGCCCCGCTGGAGAAAACTGACCAAATACCAAAACAACTGCCTGGTCCCTCTGGACAAAATCTCTGAAAAATATGCAAGAATTGCAAAGGTCTTAAAACTTACCCATATCAGGTGTCCAACTACTAAATCCCTGCAGGCTCTCCGTAATGTCCAATACAAATTAAAAAACTCACTCAAATCTGCAAAAAAATAAAATACTATAATAACTTACTCATGAATATCGATCCACGAGGCAGATACAGACTCAATAAACTATGGAAACTTACCTCCAAAATTAAAAGACACACTAAACCAAACTGGCCAATTCGCCTTGGCGCTGATAATCACAAAAATATCCATTGGCCCCGTACTAACGAAGAGAAAGCTGAAGCCTCTGTTGACCATCTGGAGAAAAGGTTCTCACCAGTCCTCACTAACTCTGCTGAATTCCGAAACGAGATTCACGCAACTGCAATCCACCTGATTAATCAAAAGCGCCTCCTAAAGCCACCACAACAGCTATTTCACCAATGGGAATACAGCCTCGGCAAGAAACAAGGGCCTACACTGCCTCCCTTCAAACACATCTCTCTCCAAGAGCTTAAAGAGCTAATCTCATCCCTGGAAAACAACAATGCGCCAGGAATTAACAGAATTGACAACAAACTCATTAAACTCTTACCTGAGAAAGCAGTCCTCTTTCTGCTTAACATTTACAACTGCATCTGCAGAACTGGTCACTTCCCGACGAAGTGGAAAACTGCTCTGATTTCCATGATAGCCAAGCCAAAAAAAAAATACTGCTGATTTATCCTCTTACCGCCCAATTAGCCTTCTATCCGGCTTCTCCAAAATGTTCGAAGTCCAACTTATGCGGCGCCTTATGTAATGACCTGCGGGACGCCCTCCCAAATCACCAGTTTGGATTCAGGAAGGAGCATAACACGGAACAGCAACTGGCCAGGGTCACGCAGTTTATCCTGAAAGCTTATGAAAAAAAGTACTCCTGCTCTTCTGTCTTTATTGACATTAGTGAGGCATTCGAAGAAGTTTGGCACGATGGATTATTTTATAAAATCACCAAACTTCTCCCGCTATCAATTTATAACATCACACACAGCTACCTAAAAAATAGAACTTTCATTGTCAAGTCAAACGGTGGTGTCCTTTCAAGTAAGGGTATGATAGCTGCTGGCGTGCCTCAGGGCAGCGTTCTAGGCCCTCTTCTATACTCCATCTATTCCTCAGATATGCCAATTCCTGCTCTCATTGAAGCTAGATCAGATCGCAAGAGCTATAACATGCACCAAGGAAACTTACTGCTCTCGACCTTTGCTGATGATACAATCTTAATCTCAGCAAACCCAATCCCTGGAATCGCAGTCAACTGAGCTGATTGCTATCTCTCGCACTTCTCCACTTGGTCAAAAAAATGGTGTTTTAAACTCAACGCTAATAAAACTGCCCATGTCTTATTCACTAACAGAACAATGAACCCGGATCTACAAAAATTATCTCCCAAAATAAAGAATCTTAAGATCAAGAATTCACCTGGACATAAATACCTAGGTGTTTACCTGGACCGCCGACTCATTATGAGCCAGCACATTACCCCAACCTCCACCAAAGTCACTATATTCAAGCAGCTTATGATGCCCATCTGGTCATATGGTCCAAACTAAACTGGCTTGTTGGCAGTGGCAGTAAACTCGACCCCTCCACCAAAGTCACCATGTTCAAACAGCTTATGGTGCCCATCTGGTCATATGCATCAGTAGTCTGGGGGGCACTCGCCAGTCAATCCCAATTTAACAGAGTCTGTGCTACACATAATAAGCTACTCCGTGCCATTACAAAAGCTGGAAGGTACGAAACTAACATCAGTATTCGCAACAAATTTAACTCACCCTCCTTTAAGGAAATCTATGATAAAGCATCAAACCGTTTTGCCCTATCTCTTGTGGGCCACCCAAACAAGGAAGCACACAAAATCCTACTGGATCCATACGTTCCTCTTGTCTTAAAGAGACCAAGATATCTCCAACAGTTAAACGACGTTATGACTCCACTCAGGATGTCCCAGCTTGTCCCCCTAGTAACACAGCTTCACAAATAAATAACGCGCCAACGCTTATTAAGATGTCCATCCTGGAGAAAATGGACCATACAACATCTGGAATAGAACGGCGTCAAGAGCTAGCTAATAAAAAACGACTTGGTAAACCTATCGAACGGTTAATATGTATTGAAATCAATTATTACACCTATCGCTTTCGCCACGGCATAGCCACCAGAGCATCCATAATGGAGTACATACGCGGCCAACCCCAGTTTATCCAAGACTTAATCCTGCCGCCCCTGGCTCCAGGAAAAACGGTTGTTTTAACTAATGACCAATTGCTAGATATAAATCTGAGAGAAATACAAGAACGGATTAACAACGAACTCAACGAATATGCGAACTCATAATATATTAAACTCTCAACCATGCAACATTCAATGTTAAAACTCACCTTCATCCTGCCAAATTCACCAATAATTTGACAAAACCGCCCAGCTACATCACAATTTACACAAAACATTAATATAAATATTTCTGATTCTACTTGTTTCACCAATACATATAAAATCATAACAAATATTTAAATTCTCCACTGAAACTAATCTCACACTGGCCTTTTTTTTTAGACCCATTTTCATCTTACTCGTTTTAAAACCTCGCCAACACCGACTTCTCTCTATGATGTCACTGCGCATCTCCATCAAAACGCTATTAAATCACCCAGTATCTACATCTCTTAAAAATAAAAAAACCAAAAAAATAACGCCAAAAAAAAAAAAAAAAAGTAAGCAAATAAAAGATAGTGAAACCTTTCAGCTTATGCTCAAGAAAACTAATCTAATCTAACTCATCACTTACAACCACAATCAACAGTTTCAAATCAACATCATTCATCACACTTACCTGCTCAACAGAAACAGATGCAACACACATAACTCACACATCACTCTTCGACACACTCTCGGAAGACGCACCACACACCATCCTTACACACATATGAATATACAATCACTAATTCATAATACCCTCCAATCCAGCTGCTGTCATCCCTTCTGGCGCCAATCCAAAGTATAACTTGCACACCATACTCACATGAAGAACCTCAATTTTGGCCAGACGACTTGGGTACTCACCTATTTATCGCCAAACCCTCATTCTTGGTATATTATCGACAAAAGGAAACCCAGTTTACATAGCAGAGACTACTTCTCGCCCGCATCAACGGCGGATAAAGGCTAAACACTCTGCCGACTCTCTATTCAATCTTGCTCTCATGAATAATTCTTCCCTCGTGAGCGCACCCAGTTCACTGGACCATCTTAAAACTGCACATGCAAAAAGCCAAGCACATGTGTACACCAAGCTGCAGCACTTACCTTCTGCAGCCGGTCCTCCTCACTGCTGTTCCTGGAAAATCTAAGCACATGTGGTCACCATTCCACAACTCAACACATACGGAGATACCTGCGACTACTTAGCTGCATCGCAGTGGAAATAATTACCTATTTCCTGCTGGACCAACGACTTACCTCTACTGGTTAAACACCAAAGCTGCTCCAGCATCCAATACAAAGCGAAGGATTACCAAGAAGCTGCTACTCACCTGCACTTACCTATTTCCTGCTGGACCAACGACTTACCTCTACTGGAAAACACCAAAGCTGCTCCAGCATCTAATACAAAACCAAGGATTACCAAAAAGCTGCTACTTACCTGCACTTACCTACATATCTCCTTCGGGACCATACCATAATAGTTCCTGCAAAAGTTAAACTCATGTGGACACCAAACTGCAGGCCAGTAAAATGGAGTACCTACCTGCTCCCTGTAAAAAAAAATAAAACATATATTCACGTACCTGCAACATGGTAGTTTTTAACCATAGAATTACTACTTACCAGGTTCTATCTTAAAACTATTACAAATCATTTTTTGTTAACTATTCACTTACCTTTTTTTAAAATCCATACTAAATCTACTCAAAAAATGTTGTTGTAATTACTATAAATATCTATCTACTACAAATTGTTAAATCTAAATCAAGCTACTTATACTTTGTGTTAAAAAAACATTGTTTAAAATTAATTATCTACCTACAAATCATTATATGTAATTATCATATGTAAAATAAACCAGTTTTAGCAGGCCCCGACCTGGATCTAGTAATAACCAATGAACAGTTGTAACCCTAGTGTTAATTTACGAATTGGTACAATAAATTTAGTCAACCCAGTTGGCGCTAAATTGTGGTCATAGCATCACGCACAGTAAAAAAATCGTTAAATAATTTATCGAATAAATGTACCGGGCTGTAGCCCGGATAAAAATTTGCAAATTTAGGGAAAAGTGAGTTCGGCTTAGCGGTCTAGAGGCCAATAGCGAGACAAAAAATAAAAACGGATTGCAGTCGTTAGCACCTGTCACAACCTGTCATAAAATAATGGCGCTGGTTCACGATTCCCCTTGGCTCTAAATCCCACACCTTCCCCTATATATTATTATTTATATATTGGCGGCTTATTGGCAAACTGATTTTAATTTTTGAATGCCCTGCGAGCAGTGTTCTCGTCGTTTGTGCTTGGCTGAACAACCATTAAAGACAGTCGTTCCCAGAGTAGATTTTGAATTCTTTTCTTGTTTGGGATACTGCTGCTGTCTGATCTGATAGTGTGATTCGCTATTTCTTAACACAGTTCTTATATCCTGCGTGTATTAAAACTGGGAAAAGCGAATTCAGCATGTAATGGGCTCAGGCCGTAAATCAAATTCTCAATGACCTATAGTAATTTTTCACATTTCCATTGAATGGTTCAGATAAAGTCTTTTAGGATTGCCTCACAAATCGGGCACGCTTGATATGATTTAGATCCGGTCAAAGCAGTTAATACTTTGCCATTAATAACAGTTAACTTCATTAGAAACTTTACATAAATTGTTTTGTTATATAAGATGACCCTGCATGGTTAAAGTTTTTCTATGTCAGCTTTTAGATCGCTATTTTCTTTTAAGGTAACTTCTTTAGTTTCTTATATAAATTGCAAATTAAGCGGACGACAAAATCTAATAGACAGACGGATCAATCATAAGAATGTCCATCCATAGGACTTTCGTTCAAGTATGGTGGTCATAATTAGCTTGATTGTTATCAAATCCATAACCATAAGGTAACTTCTTTAGTTTCTTATATTAATTGCACTCGGGACTAAATTAGCCAATAGCAAGTCTGTTTTTTGGTCATTCGATATATTATGCAATACTCTTTTTTGCAATAAATCCATTTGCAGCGTGATCAAGGAGGCTTTGGAGGCTAAATTTGGCTATTGAATATGAAGCTTATAGTGCTTGGGTAAGCATTGTTTTGTTCTCTTACTTACATATTTATAATAAGAAAAGACACCACACTTCGCATTCCTTATATATTCCTTAATACCGCAATGTTGACTTTTTGTCAAGTTATGCCTTGACAGAAAAGCATAGAAAAAAGGGCTGCATAATTTGTTTCCTAACCATTTTCGCCCTTTTGGGATTGCTGACAAGCATCTCCAGGCTCCAATAATAAATGTTTTTTGTTACCCACTACTTTTGCCAACTGTCCAGCTTTTCTTATTTGCTCTCGTCTTCCCAAAATGACATATGGTAATGTGGGTCGTATAACGCCTCTAGAAATGTCCGTAAAATTACCGACGGTCGGTTAGCGACGATCGGAACTGTGGAATTTTGGAACATTTTTTATATTTTTATTTTTTAATTATCTGGAGAATTAGGCACTTTTTTAAATAAAATAAACTGCAGAATTGTTAAGAAACGCATAATCTATTGTTTTAATTTGTGTACTGGCGATTTGGGTCATTGCAGGTATTAATAATTTGCATATGAAAAATTTACTCTTACATTTTGGAGCATATCTCCCTTCACAGAGTTTGTCGGCATAAATGGAGTATGCCAGCTTATGCTCCACATATTCAGTTATATCCCAACCAAATTTGACAAAAATCTACCGCAGCTTTTTTGAGAAAATTGCTTATCAGTGAACCAACCTCTGGTTTTCCTCCATACAAAATGGTCAAAAAAAATCATGGTGTGATTGCTGGCGACAAAACTCACAGAGTTTGTCGGCCAATGCACGCTATACCATATTAATTGGTCAACTTTCATGATGGATTTCAGAAAGTTTTATCAAAATCTACCGCAGATTATTTTGAGAAGGTGGCTAAAAATCATTGATAAGAGTGCCGCCAACTCCGGAGCCGGAACCAACCCAAAGAACCAGTGTTAGTATATGCATTAGTATGGTTCCGGCTCCGGAGTTGGCGGCACTCTTATCAATGATTTTTAGCCACCTGAAGCACCCCCCACATTTGGGTCTTTTTCTCAAAATATCTGCGGTAGATTTTGATAAAACTTTCTGAAATCCATCATGAAAGTTGACCAATTAATATGGTATAGCGTGCATTGGCCGACAAACTCTGTGAGTTTTGTCGCCAGCAATCACACCATGATTTTTTTTGACCATTTTGTATGGAGGAAAACCAGAGGTTGGTTCACTGATAAGCAATTTTCTCAAAAAAGCTGCGGTAGATTTTTGTCAAATTTGGTGGGGATGTAACTGAATATGTGGAGCATAAGCTGGCATACTCCATTTATGCCGACAAACTCTGTGAAGGGAGATATGCTTCAAAATGTAAAGAGTCAATTTTTCATATGCAAATTATTAATACCTGCAATGACCCAAATCGCCTGCACACAAATTAAAACAATAGATTATGCATTTCTTAACAATTATGCAGTTTATTTTATTTAAAAAAGTGCCTAATTGTCCAGATAATTAAAAAAATAAAAATATAAAAAATGTTCCAAAATTCCACCGTTCCGATCGTCGCTAACTGACCGTCGCTAATTTTACGGACATATATTAAGCTTCTTCTCTCCACACATTCAACAAGGCTGCCACATATTTTTTAACGCCAAAATCGATAACTTTTGGTGAAGATGCATCCAGACATATAATATTAAAAAACTATATTTTCAGTTATATTAATAAATAAAATAAAATGTTACTTATAAAGACAAACATATGGATCATTTCTATGTATGCGTGTATATGCATAAAAAGTACAAACGATCAGTGTCAAAATCTAGAACCCAATTGTGTATGTATGTACATATGTATGTATGTAAACATAAGTATGCACATACTACATACATACTTACATACATATTTGCAACAATACTTACGTATGTATGTACATATGTGCATCCCTACATTTGATGAAAATGACTAAATAACAATATGTATTAAATGTTAGTATGAAAATAGGATTTAAAAACAAGTAATTCGAAAGAATTCGCAAACTTGTTGTACGCTTACATAATGCTTTTACATTTGTGTATTTACATACAAGCATGAAAGGAAAAAATGCATCAGCGACGCGTCTTTCAAATTTGAGAAATTGAGTTTGTAAACACATATGTACATATGTATGTATTTATATGTTTGCATGTACCCTACACCTGAGCAAAATGATTTAATGACAATATGAATTAAATGTTAGTATGCCAATAGGAAATCAAATTCAATTCCTATTAGCATACCAATCAATTCTTGCAAACTAACAAGTACATACATACATGATTCCAAAAAATTCGCGCATTTTTTCTGTGTACATACTTATGTACATATGTATGTAGGTATACATACAGCATCTACATAAGGGCATGAAAGAGACAACTGTATCAGTTTCATGCAGAATTTCTTCACGCCTTAATAAAAAATGTTAATGACAGTATAAATTAAATATTAGTGATAAAATTTTTCATTAGATGAGTGGTCAACACGGTAAGACTCTTTCTCGATAAAATATGT
Source organism: Drosophila saltans (assembly GCA_018903575.1). Classification (NCBI taxonomy): domain Eukaryota; kingdom Metazoa; phylum Arthropoda; class Insecta; order Diptera; family Drosophilidae; genus Drosophila; species Drosophila saltans. The sequence goes on from JAEIGH010000098.1 coordinate 217,966, forward strand.
AGTACCCCAGCAAGCATTTTTGAAGTTAACAGAGCATAAATGAGTCTTTTATGAGTCGCGCGACGATTGAAAATAGTCATATTTGCTCTCATTTTCTGATCATAAGTGACCCATTCGTCGGGAGAAAATGGTACCCTAGCCGCGACTCATCCTTGATGAGTCGCTTATGACTCTTTTTTTAATCATAAAAGAGTCTTCCACGAGTCATATTTTAATCATAAAAGAGTCTTCCACGAGTCATATTTTAATCATAAAAGAGTCTTCCACGAGTCATATTTTAATCATAAAAGAGTCTTCCACGACTCTTTTTTTAATCATAAAAGAGTCTTCCACGACTCTTTTTTTAATCATAAAAGAGTCTTCCACGACTCTTTTTTTAATCATAAAAGAGTCTTCCACGAGTCATATTTTAATCATAAAAGAGTCTTCCACGAGTCATATTTTAATCATAAAAGAGTCTTCCACGACTCTTTTATACCCTTGCAGAGGGTATTATAAAATTGGTCAGATGTTTGTAACGCATAGAAATATACGTTTCCGACCCCATAAAGTATATATATTCTTGATCAGCATCAACAGCCGAGTCGATTGAGACATGTCCGTCTGTCTGTTTGTTCGTCGCTTTTCGAACTTAAATTTTAAGCTACGAAGTTGAAACTGGGTAGTTAGCTTTCTTAAAGGTGTAGGTAGACAAAGTATGAAAATCGGTCGGATCGGATTACTATATGATATATCCAATATCGGAATAATATGGTTCCAATTAAAAATTTTTTATTTTTCTTTTGGTATATAAATCTAATTTGTACAAAAAACACTACCCACCAAATTTGACTCAAATCGGATAATTATTACGGCTACAAATCAATAAAACAAATCATCCATATAAGCTATTTACTCCAGCAACAAAAATTTCAAAGAAATCTGCCGTACCAACACAAGAGACCCGAGTTCGAATCCGCGCGGCACCAAATAAGAAATATATACATATGTAAAATTATTGTTTTTTTTGTTGTTGCATTTTAATTTAATTTGTATCCATACACTATACACCAAGTTTGAACTAAATCGGATAATTATTAAGGTTACAAATCAATAATCATATGTGATAGAAATTAAATGTATTTCAATGCTCACGCTAACACATACATATGCAAAAATCAACCACCACGCGGTGTGTGAGAGAGACAGAAATATTTTAGTTGTGTTCTTACACAGAACGAAATTGAAAGAGCGAGATGCAATGGGTTTGCTATATATGTATGTCGAATTAGCTGACGTTAGCGAAGTAAGGACGGTGGCGTAGTATGTAGAGATCGGAGGCACGATGTGCTCGATCAGTGTTTGATGGTTCAAAGCTCGGTGAAGTGAAAATTTTTAGATGTGTTTTTTCTTCTTTTTTGTTCTTTTTTTTGATTTTGTTAAACATTTATACCAATTATTTTGCTGCAAGGGTATACAAACTTCGGCAGATCCGAAGTTAGCTTCTTTGATATTTTTTAATCATAAAAGAGTCTTCCACGACTCTTTTTTTAATCATAAAAGAGTCTTCCACGAGTCATATTTTAATCATAAAAGAGTCTTCCACGAGTCATATTTTAATCATAAAAGAGTCTTCCACGAGTCATATTTTAATCATAAAAGAGTCTTCCACGAGTCATATTTTAATCATTTCTGACTCATATTCGAATAATATTTTCAATAATTTGCAACGAAAATATTTTTTAATTAATATAATTTTCATACACTATATATATATTATTATTATTATTTAGATATATGTTTTATTTTATTCTAAGCGCCTACGCTTCGCCAGCCTGTCATTGGCATGGACTTTTGTAGCACCGTATTTAAATCTTTTTCCGTGCATTTATATTTTTCATTAGTAATATCTAAAAGGGAAAATATAAATTAATAAAAATTTTTTAAATATTTTCCAAAAGAATACATATATATACTTTTTATTACGCTTACAATGTAGCACCTTTCTGCTGAGGGTTTATTTTTTGTCCCCTTCCAGCTGTATTCGGAAGCTACCTTGTCCGAAAAAAACTTTTCTGATCGCAGCTCTAATAAATTGTGTGGGCCCATCTCCTCCAACTTTCGATATTAGATGTTTCTAAATATATTAATCAAAAAGAATAAAAAAAAATTAAATAAAATAAAATAAAATATTAATATCTGTTTCTGTAGTACTTACGAACTGCCTTAGTTGACTCTCATTTTTTTGCAATTCCTCATCAAATGCTACTACTTCACTAATAGCACTGAGAGGAAGTTTTGGGATGTCCGAGAATAAGACATCAGCATCAAAATCTGTGTTGTTTTTTCTGTTTTCCATTTTAAAAGAGACAACCTCCTCTGTCAACTTTAAGAGTCCCCGTTTATTTGATTCTTTTAAAGCAGTTATTTCTGCTTTCAAATCGGAATTTAAAAGTTTTATCTCAGAAACCTCAGACCTCAACTGTTTAATTTCTTTCACCAAGTCTTGTAAAAGATTTTGGAGGTTTCCGGTCTCTGGTATCGTAACGTTTGTCACTAAAAATTATGTGTTTATTAAAAATTATATTGGAAAATTTGTAATGAATATATATTACTTACATGTTGTTAAATTATTACTTGGAATATAATTTAAATTCCGATGAAGTTATGTTATGGAAGGACATGGTGAAGTTGCGGTATGAAAAAATAGCTTCCGTCTAAGGAATCACGCAAACATATTATTTTATTATTTATTTAATTTAAGCAAAATTCATTTGTATTATCGAAGGCTCGTAAGTCAGTCGCACCATATATATTAAAATCGCTCGATATTATTGGTTCAACGAAAAGTGGTGTCAAGCCATGTATTTCAGTCCCTACAAAAACTGGTAGATTCTCATTTTTCTTTATTTCTATTATTTTAAATATTTTATTATTTACCAAACAAAAGTTGTTGGGCTCTTTCAAAGAAATGAAGACACCTTTTAAAGAAATACTTGATATTTTATCATTAATGATCTTCCCAAAACTTATGTTTAATTCTTGCCCTAATTCCTTTCCCAAATGGTAGCTCTTCTCAATGTGCCTTTTATAGATTTGAACTGCAACACTTCCTCCTTTTCGGACTTTTCTCTTGATTTGCTGCAGATAGTTTTCAAATTTAAATGCACTTATGCCATCTAAGGCTCCAAAAAGTTTGGCATCTTCGTTGATGTGCAACAAGGAAGGAACATTGTATGTTAAAAAACACAAGTCATACAACTCTGGGGTGTCAACCACAAATGATCTTAATAATTGAGCAGCAACAGAATTGTTTGACTTGCAGTCATGTATGTCCAAAAGTATCCTCATGGCCAACGATAATTTTAAAAAATGGCAATATCTGTTTCGACTCAAATACTTTTTCAACACGATAGGCCCAGTGTATAATAAAAATTGCCTAAGCTCTGTTGCCTTCCATCTGTCTAGGTCTTTTAAGCTTCTTTTTATTAAAAGTTAACTCCTCGGAAATTGATGTTATTTTCGTAGACACTAAGGAAAACTGGAAGCCTTTTTTGTGAACCCAGCTTTTCAATAAAGTCCGCATTACGCCTAAGCAAACAACGTGCATGTAATCTAGGCAGCACTGGGACACTATGTCAATGTTTAGCATTTCTAGTGGTGAAGATTGCTTCACATGGTGTTCCGGCTGCCCACGATTTCTAAAGGATTCATTGCTTCTCAACTCTATAGTATCACTACCTGGTGGAAAAACTAGGCGATGTTTAACCATTTGTCCCTTCTGAGTCCACCGCACACAAGAAAAGTAGCCACTATGTCCCCTAGTGCCCAACACAAATGACTTCGCAGGCGCATCCATAGCGATACAGCGAATAATAATTTGAAAGCACTTGTTGCCGAAAAGAAAACCTTCGCGAAGAAGAATTTGAAGTTCAGCGATGAACTCTTCAAGAAAGTTAGGGGCGCAATGTGGCTTTGAGTTCCCTTCATAAACGCCAACAAGCCCAACATAAGTTGTGCAACTTACACTTGTCAAAATTGGCCAAACTTGCGTGGTGCTGCTTTTAAATAATGGAAGTCCATCAATGCCAAAGTCTAAAACCAAATTTGGCAACTTCCAATCATTGGCGGTTAAAAAGTCCGACAAACATCTTTTAAGTCCATAATGGACATAGGTGCCGTCTCCAATTTTTCTTTCGACCACAGAGCAAGGCGTTTGCAAAACAGTTCTCGCATCTTTCGGAACTGAAATATCACAGTTTCGCAATAATGACAGCAGCGCATTGACTGCAATGAAACTTATGTTGAACTCAGTGGCCCATTTAGCTAGTCCCTCACAAAGGTCAACTTCACTTTTCTTGCTACTGGCAAAAGACCCACTGTCACTGTCGCAAGACCCACTGTCACTGTCGCTTGAACTTTCAGCACTCTTATGATTATAATCAAAACTTTCGTTTGCCAAAAGATCATTTGAATTGTTGTTTTTCTCTATTATTTCCTTTTCAGGAAATAATAGTTTATAAGCCTCTCTTTTGGCCACGCGACGCAATTGTTTGACTGACATCATCACCTTTTTATTTGATATAATTGATATAATAATTGATTTGTTTGCACTTCGCACTTGCACTTCACTTGCACTTTAACGATCGAATGACAAAATTTGCACATTTCGGCATGTGCTTAAGAAAAAGTGCCGTTTAACTTAGATCTAAGCTTAGATAAGAATCGCTTTTGGATCAGCCAAGCGAGCAGAATATGAGTGGGTAGTAACAAAGCAAAACCAAGCAATGATCACATTTTAATCACCTGCATGCTCATTTGGCGATTGCTTTGCATTTCGTTTTTGTATTTCAAACCATTTATACCTTGAGCATATGGAAGGTCATTTATGAGTCTTCTTTCGATCGCCCAGGAGATTAGTCGTTTTTTAATCGTCAAGGGGACTCAAAAAAGACTCATCAAGACGATTTCTGTTAAAACAGTCTTCCAAATGCTTGCAGGGAAGTTAAACGGCACTTTTTTTTAAGCACATGCCGAAATGTGAATCTGTTTCGGTCATTGTTAATTGTGCAAGTGAAAGAGAAAGGTCAGTAATCATTATAGTGTGAATAAATTAATAAATTTCCATAAAATTAAAAGGGTGAAAATGTCTGCAAGGCATTGCGAAGAATTGCAAAACGGGAAATGCAAAAAATACTGTTCAGGGGTAATAAAAAATTAAAACATAACACAAATGTGGAGGAAACTGTGGCAATGAACGAGCCCTTACCCGAAAATGGCAATGTTGACTGTTCAAGTGATAGCTCTTCCTCTAGTAGTTATGATGAAAATGAAGATAATAATGAATTGAACTTGCGTGAGGAAATAGCCAAATGGGCCACTGATTTTGGCATTAGTATATTTGCACTTAATGCATTATTATTATTGTTGCGAAAATGCAATATTCATGTGCCGAAAGATGGCAGAACAGTTTTGCATACGCCTAGTTCAGTCACTGAGAGAATGGTTGGCGACGCTACTTATGTTCATTATGGGCTTAAGAGCTGCTTAACTGACTTTCTTGTGACGAACAATTGGAAGTTACCAAATTTAACGTTAGACTTTGGCATTGATGGCCTTCCCTTATTTAGAAGCAGTTCGAAGCAAGTTTGGCCGATTTTGGCAAGTGTTGTGAACACATCACATGTTTGCCTAGTTGGTGTGTTTGAAGGAATTTCAAAACCACATTGTGCCCTTGATTTTTTACTCCATTGGAAATATTAATTAAAAACCACAGGACAATCTCCAGATCTGAACCCCATAGAGCACGTTTGGGACTTGCTGAAGAAAAAAACTTAGGAAACATAAAATTACCTGCAAGGATACGCTTAAAACAGGTCTGTTGACAGAATGGGAGAAAATTAATGCAATGAAACCAAAAATTTTGGTAAAAATTATGCGTCGACGACTACAGGCTTTTATTAAAGCTAAGGGTGGCCCTACCAAGTATTAAAAGTTTAAAAAAATGAAGAAAATAAGAGATTTTTTGGTACAAACGGAAAAGTGTACGAATAATTGTTGTGCGTAAAAAGTGCCTTTTTGGATTAGTTTGTGTTTTTCTCTTAAGCCAAAGAATATTTTTTTTTTTTTATTTTATCTTTAAAACTGGTATTAGTAACATAGATCTTCATTATGACATAAAGAAATTTCGTTTAGGCTAATTATTTTTCAAGTTATTGATAAAATAACATGGCACATAGGGGTGTACGAATAAATGTTGTGCTGACTGTATGCGTGGCTATTCGGGTTAGCTTGTGGCCTGACGCGGGCGGGCGGCAATACATAAGCATTGCCGAAAAATATCACAAAACCAAAGCAAATGAATTCTCACGCACACATAGGCGTGAGAATTCGGAACAGCTTGTAGGCTGAATGCATAAGCATTACCGAAATAATACCCAACAGCGGCGAATCAGAGGCCAGTTTGACAACCATTGGAAAGTGACTGCAATAAGTAAAACGAAAAGAAGTTTTAAAGGCGGTATAATTTGAATATAATAAAATTAAATACAGTGAAAGCTCTACTCGCGGACAGCTCTTTCAGGCGGACAGCTCCCTTAGCCGAACGAATTTTATAGTCCCAAGTTTTTTAGCATGATTTTCATACAAAATCCGTTCCCTTGGGCGGACGCGGACACTCTTTTTCGTTCATTTTCATACAAAACATTTCTCTCAGGCGGACAACGATTTGTCGCGAAGCTGCAAAATGAACAACGATTTCGATGCGGTTGGGTCCGATGGGTTGTGGCGCGTCGCGACAAAGAGTATTCGCCTTTTTTCAGCACTGAACACTCAGCACAACAATTATTCGTGCACCCACTTCTTATTAGCCGCCTTTCAGTACATAATAGTAAGTTATAAGTGAAACTCAAAAAAATCAATTATAATTGTTAAACAATGATTTATATTCATTTAATCCAAAAATAATAGTTATTTTTGATTTTTAAAATATTACTCTTGAATACCTTATATTTTTTGATTTTTATTTTTTCCCTCATGCCATAACTGTTATTCATAATAAAAAAATATAAATCATTTTTAACTCTTATTTCTGAGAAAAAAAAATATAAATCATTCATGATTTTTATTTTTGAAAAAAAAAAAATAAAAATCATTTCTTGATTTTTAATTTTTTTACTCAAAAATAAAAATCATTTCTAAGTTACCGTTGATTTCTGTTTTCCCACTCCAAAAATACTACTCAAACCGTAAGAATATGCTTTAATCCACGACTCTGACTATTGATAAACAACAACAGGAGATAGAGCGTAGCTCCAAAACTCTTAATACATATTTAAAAGATTCGAAGGCATATGGAAAAAATTTTAAGGGTCGAAAAAGAGCTCTAACTTCCCGAGCGGAACTCCTTCCTACCACTATTCAACGTGACAGTGTATGTATACGTTTGGTGCATATGCGAAAATAAAGAAACAACAATTTCATTAATAGTTTTTTTTGGCATTTCCATCAATTATTTAATTTGACGAAAAGAATTTTGTTTATTGAATCGCCAGATAAATTGGATCTCAGATCCGTTAAAATTAGCTTTAAAGCTGAAAATGCCCTTTCCACGCTAACTTGCGTAGCAGGAACACATTGTACCACTTTTGCCAATTGGTATAAATAAGGATATGTGTATTTCTTTTCCTCCCAGTACGCCATTAAGTCCATACTTAAGTCCGTTGGTTTTGGATTGTACGCATCTATTTCAGCAATCGCTTTGGCTAAATGAGCGTCGACTTCTTCTGATGTATCCTCTTCAACTGCGAAGGAGTTCAAATACTCATTAAGAAGAGAACACGTGCTTTCGCTCTGGGGCTCAACCGGACTACTCAAGCTGCTCGAAAAAAGCGAACTTGATGAGCATGGGATTTCGTCGCACTGATTGACATCATCCTTAAATTTAAATAAATATATATTGTTAACAATTTATCAGTATCACAGTATAGTTTCATAGTACCTTTTTGGTTAAATCATATATTTGACGATAAAGTTTCTTCAGATGTGTCCGCGCATAGATTATCCTTATTGGATTCTGTAGGAGCACTCTACGGATTCGTGGATCTAAATAAATGCACGACATGATTACTTTGTTGTCCATCAACGCATTTTCCCTTTTTTCCAAACACTCAGCCAAGATAACGCTTTGTGCACTCCTCAGTGACTTGACTGTTAATTTTAATTTAAGCCAATATTTACAAAAATCAGCTAAATATAGCTGTTCTGCTTGGAATTTTTTGGTGGCAACGAAAGCAGGCTCCAATGTCTTCACCATAACGTCAACCACGTTCCATTCTTGAGGGGACAGTGCGTCCGAACTTGGCATGTGCTCCTCAACAAAATCCTTCAACATTACTATTTTGCTAAGCATTAAATAAGTTGAACTCCATCGCGTTGGAACGTCTAGTTCGGGAACAATTAAGTTCTCCTGTTTTATCAAATGCCTTTAAAGTTTTTAAGTTTTATTAATAGACGATTTTTTGCTTTGTTTAGGATTGATTAGAAGCTACATACCTGAACGCCGAAACTCTTAATGCTTTCGCCAATTTGCGAGTCTTTTCAACGGTCCTCTTACAATTCGATTCCTTTAAAAAATCATTAACAGCCAACTGCGGGGTATGAGCTGCACACCGGATCGATGTTACAGAACAAATGTCAACTTCCGATGTTAGAGCTTCATCGTCCAGTTCATCTTACTCAGTTTCTGAATCGGACTTATCATCTGTGTTTAACAAGTCCACTGCTTTTAGCATATTTCGCCCATTGTCAGAAGTCACTGTGTAGAGCTGTTCTTTTTGAATATTGAATTCATTTAAAATGTTTTCAATTTCAATGCTCAGGTTAACTGCTGTATGCTTTTTAGTTAATTCAATGACTCCAAGTGTTTTAATGCAAATTTTACTATCGTTTATTCCTAACACTCCGCGGTTTTGTCTTGTAGCAGAATCAATTTTAATTGACACCATTTTTCCAGACACAATTTTAACCAAGTGACTTTTAACGGCTTCATATTTTTTATGAACATGATCCATAATATTTTTGCTAGTTATTGGTGCCATATTAAGGCCAGCAAATAGTTGGTTGGTCAAAGTTTTGAAAGTCTTGGAATCCAAAAAGGCAAATGGGATTCTCTCCACAGTTACCAAATCAACGCAAGCATCTTTTACCTCGCTTTGGGTCATACATACTGAAAACTTTAGTTTCTTTTCAGGTACTTCTTTTGCCGCTTGGTCAACCAACTTATTTTCATACAATTCCTTATGATCGGCCAGCAAATGTCGTTTTAAGTTTGTTAAATAATTGCCGTGGAACTCTTTTTTACAAACTTTGCACTTTGAAAGGTTACCGTCACTCGAAGATTCAAAGTAATTTCTTGCCGCGTTATCACGTTTTCGACCCATGTTTAATAAAACGAATTTTTCTCAACGCTTGTCAACTCAACCGAAATCAACAGAATAGTAATTCATTTGGCAGTCGAGCCCATGATTGCTGAACTGTTAATTAAGTCGAACTATTACAGAGGCGTACTTATTCTTCTAAGGGTTTTCATTGAAAATATCGATATCCCTTTTGATCCGCCACTGACCAGACCAACAACCGTTTCACATGTACCGTAATAATAATTGTTGTTTGTCAATAGTCAGAGTCGTGAATTAAAGCATATTCTTACGGTTTGAGTAGTATTTTTGGAGTGGGAAAACAGAAATCAACGGTAACTTAGAAATGATTTTTATTTTTTGAGAGAAAAAAATAAAAATCAAGAAATGATTTTTATTTTTTTTTTCAAAAATGAAAATCATGAATGATTTATATTTTTTTTCTCAGAAATAAGAGTTAAAAATGATTTATATTTTTTTTATTATGAATAACAGTTATGGCATGAGGGAAAAAATAAAAATCAAAAATATAAGTTATTCAGGAGAAATATTTTAAAAATCAGGAATAACAGTAAAAAGTAACTTTTTAAATAAAAATTATGTTACTCATGATTTTTTTTAAAGAAAATTTAAAAAAATAATAATTATTTTCGGTCCCTATACTATTAGTAACAACTTAATAAGAAGTGAGTGTACGAATAATTGTTGTACTGTGTTCAGTGCTGAAATCTATTTCTCGTTGGATTTTATCGCTGAATTTTTAAACCCAGTACCCGTAGGGTAAAAGGGTATACTTATGTCCCCAAAATGTATGTAACAGGCAGAAGAAAGCGTTTCCGACCCCAAAAAGTATATATATTCTTAATCAGCATCAACAGCCGAGTCGATTGAGACATGCCTGTCTGTCCATATGAACACCTAAACCTCGGACACAATAAGAGCTAGAGCCACCAAATTTGGTGTGAACATCCGTCTTATGCCTAGGCAGATCAAGTTTGTTTCAAATTTTAGACATGCCCACTTCCACCCCCATAAACGAAAAAAAATTTTAAAATAAATTTACTAGAGCTGTCTTAAAGATATCGAATTCTTATTTAGACATAATTATATAGTCAAACTGCACTAACTGACCAAATTTCGTTCAAATCGGATAATAAGCATCGGAGATATAGACATTTGCATTTTGTATTGAATTGTCAAGGCGACATTAGTAGATAGGAACTGTATGTTCTGGACCAGGAAATCCGGTTTAGATAAGAGAGTGGTGACGTCACCTTAGTGATAACGATGTTGTGAACGTGGACGAGGATCGTGGAGCGGAAGTGGTTAGTGATAACGATGTCGTGAACGTGGACGAGGGACGTGGGTCGTGGGGCGTGAAGCGTCTGGCGAAATTCGTCATAATGCTAAGCAAAGTTGAAGGTCAAGATTGTTGTGGAATTCTTATCTGGACTTGTAGCGGCGCTAGCGTGGGAAAAAAATTATTTGGTGGGAAAAAAAAAATTATATGTGATAAGAAGCAAGACGGCACGCGCTCTTGTATTTGGGGGAAAAAAATTATTAAGCGCGTGGGAAAAATTATAAAGCGTGGGAAAAAAATTATATGTGATAAGAAGCAAGAGGAGTGCATGAACTTGTGTATAAGTTTGAATTAAATAAACATATAAAATGAAAGAAAGTGAATCAAAATAATTTAATTGTCAAGTACGATTTTCTGTGAACAGTAGAAAAAAAAAAAGTTCAATAATTGAAAAATGGAGCGATATTGTGATGTATGTATGTAATATTAATGTGAACATAGCTAGATGGAGCTATCATTTAAGGACAAATGTGCATAGGACGAATGCGTGTGAGCTGTAGCGTAACTAGGTGGGCGCGAAGGAGGCAGTCGCCTCGAGCGCAATGATTTGGGGGCGGCAAAATGATCTTTACTGTTCCGTGAGGTAAAAGAAGTCGAAAAATTTTTGTACATACATTTTTTTTATTGCTGAAAACTAATTTTGAATTCATAACTTAAAATTCAAAACAAATTAACTTTTCTTGCTTTCATCGCTGCAAAGCTAGATATTATATCTGCGTAGTCCAACATTGCAGCAGTTTCAATTTCGATTGATATGATCGCAAGATTTGTTAATCTTGTTTGCCCCATGGTTGATCTTAAATAAGTTTTTATCAGCTTAAGTTTGCTGAATGACCTTTCGCAGGAAGCAACTGATACCGGAATGGTTAACAATATTTGGAAAGCTGTCGATAACGTCTTGTATGCTTCCTGTCCCAATGAAGAAATATATAACAGAAGTTCTTCAGGCGAGAATCCAATTTCCTTTTCATTTTTCTTTGCTCTTTTTAGTAAAACTAGAACGTCCTGAATGTCGTTGAATAAGTCTTCACTGTCTATGTCATCTGGAAAATACTCCGCAAGTTTCTGGCACTTTTGTTTTATTTTGAGAAGCTTATCCTTGTATAGGTCTTTGGAAAGTACAATTATTTCTCCAAATTCACAAAGGAAACCAAAACGTTCTTCGAGTTTATTCAAATTTATAAAACGTGTGGAAATTTCCATTAATAGTTTATCCAAAACTTCAGTCAAGGATCGTCGCATTTCTTCTTCCGAATTTAATTCAGCATCTTTAGATGTTTCCCCAGGCATATTTCGCTTTTTTCGAATTCTTTTGACAATGCTAAGACCCCACTCGTTACATTTTTCTTTAGCTTTTCCAATAGCACGATCGCACAAGTCAATTCTCCAATCACTCAATTTTTCAGTCAATATTTGGAGTTGTCCCAATACATGAGTGAAACTGATTCCTTTTTCTTGCAGACGTTTCTGAACTCTATAATATGATGGCAGAATTTCTGCCCAAAAAAACAAAACAGCTACATACGAAATCAAATGATTCCATAGCATTGATTAATAATGCTGCATCTTGCCTGGTATCAATATTTTCTGTGACCGCATCCCTCAAGTGTTCCAGTGCTGAGATGACTGCGTCCAATTGTGTTGACACTGGTTTCACAGCTTCAGCTTCCGAGCCCCACCTGGTTTCGCAATGTCTTTTGACTGTTATAGTTACGTATTTTTTAAGAACGTCCCATCTGTGGGTTGACGAGGAGAAATAGGTGAAGAGACGCTGTATTGTTCTAAAAAATGTTACTGCTCGGACATTGACGTGGGCTGCGTGTACTCCAGCCAAATTAAGTGAGTGATTATCACAAGGAACGAAAACTGCTTGTTCATTCAAGTCGACGATTCACTGCTGGACTCCCCTATGGATGCCGGCCATTGTTGGTGCATTGTCATACGATTGACCTCTACAATCTTTCAAGATTAATCCATCTTCGTCCAGTTTTTTCAAAATAGCTTCCGTAACTCCTCATGTGCCGCATCCGGAGTTGAATCGAACATCAAACTGTAATATTTCGCTTTTTTACACTGAGAAATGAGATACTCACGCACTTTGTTCCCCATTAGAACGATGATTTCGTTTTGAATTTTAGGAGAAAAATATGACAAACGTGCAGGTCGTGAAGAAATATGTTCATAGTGAGATTTCATGACAGGGTCAAATTTGGCCAAATATTTTAGCATAGCCAGGAAATTCCCAGGATTTTGATCGTCAATTGACTTCCGGTGTCCTCTTAGAGCCAAATTTTGTCGTGCGAGCGTTTGAATCGTGGCAATAATTCTTTCAATTATATTCCTCCAATATTTTACCTCTTCAGAAATTTGGCATTGTAATTCATCATCGATACCTCCACCTTGTTTTAGAGTTCGTTCTAGTTCCTTCCATTCTAAGAAAGACAAACGGTGAGCTGGGCTATTTTCATGAGCTTGTACGCGTGGATTAAGTTTACGCCATGAAGAAAACCCCGCAGCATTAGTAAAGTTATTTTGACTGCTCTGACAATTCTTCTGTGGAAATAGGATGCAACAAAAACAAAGTAAAGCATTTTTTGTCGGTGAAAAACACATCCAGGTGCGAGTGATATGTTCACCATTTTTCAAAGTTTTCTGAATCCAAATTTTGGTTAAAGATCCTCCGTTACTATCCAATGGAAATTTTGCATCAATATTTTGAAGATTGCTTGTGCCTTGTTTAACCATCAAATCACGAAAAGATGAGTTTTTTTTATCCGGCCAAGCTCCTACATCTCGTGTAAAAACAGCATTGACAACACTTGGGTTTGGATTTTCGTTGTCTTCTTCAGGTTCGCACGGGTTATCATTTTCAGGATCACGCCCAGAAATATTATTATTAGCGACACATGTGAGAAAATCATGTTCTTCTCCGGTTCCATATATTTTTGACGAATGTTTCTCCAATTTATCTTCAGCATCTACTGCACTCCATTTCATTTTCCTCAGCTGAAGTGAAGTCCTCATTCGAACAATTTGGACTTTGGCCTTGGGCAGTGTTTTTTTTTTGATGAAAGCTTCCATAAAGTTTCTAGAACAGGCGTAACTTTGAAATTTCTGCTTTTTCATTTTTCGAAACTGCGCACCACTGGGTTTGTTTCTCTTCATTTTGTTCTGTTTCTAGGATTTCATTAAAAATTATACATGGTCCATGTAACATAGAGAAAAAATAAAAAGTAAAAATTAACATTTTTCTTGGGAATGGATGACTGAAGGTTGAAATGTGTTATAATTCACCAAGATTCTTAGTAGACACTTGTACACTTTTTAACGCACATTTTGCCAAGAATCTTGAATATCTTGGGTATCTTTTCATTTCACCCGGCCAATGGTAATTTTTACTTTTTATTTTTCTTCGTGCATACTTGAGCTAAAGAAATACTTACTTTTCTACGAATTTTCTCAATACCAACGATTGAAAGAAATATGCATTACTTAAGTACTTTCGGTTTGTTATGTGAGGTTACGTATCACGTACAATCCGGTGCGAAAAGTTTCAAAAAGTTTTGTTTCACAGTGTTGAGTAATGACATCTCGCTGCGCAGCGGTGTGACCATCACTGCAGCTTAGCAAGGTAACACCGCTCACCACTAAAAAAGTGATAAAGGGCGGCAAAATCATTTTTGCCCCAGGCGCTCAATTACTTAGGTACGCAACTGCGTGTGAGACTTTGGATTCATGTGTGAATTTCTAGTGGTTGTCGAAACCGCATTACAACATATCGCTATGAGAGCGATAATAGTAGAAAAGAGCTGCAATTGCCTGAAAACTTTCTTGCAGAAGCGGGAGCTTCTTTGCTACCAATATTGACGAGATGGTTAAGCAATAATACAGCATGCAAAGTTAATCTCGAACTGTTCGGGGAGTATATAAAGATAAAGGATGATGAGATGACTGTAATGGTTAAGTCTCATCAGACTCCCATGGAGGTGTTAACGGTTGAATGTGATCTGGAAGAAATATATGTAAGCCAGACTGCAATATTAAGCACTAAAATGGATGAATTTCAAGAGCGTCACAGGGGCTGAACCTTAACAAAAATACTTTATATAGAAATGAATCTCAATAAGTATGAACCACTAAAAGTTTCGAACTATGTTAAACTTCCGAAACCGATTGCTTTAATATCAGCGATGAAGCCTGTAGAATATCATCGAGATAGAACATCTTCATGCAAAATAGCTGATATAAGGTGCCCAATAATTTAAATAGACGATACTCAAAGGCTTAATTTCACCAATCTGGAATTCCCCCTTAAACTGAGAGACATTAAGAAATTTGAGGAGCAGAATGAAATAAGCATAAACGTTTTCGGTTATGATGATGAGGTGGTGAAATGTATAATTGGTCCTCTACGTACATCAAAGCTCCACTTTTGCGAATTGTGTCTCAACTATTCGAGGAATCTTAGCATACATTTTGAGGACTGCAGCAAAATAATATGCATACTCCCAGATGAAAAACGCAAATATCTACAGTTTTCGAACGTCAACAATAAAATGCAAGTACCGTTTGCTATGTTTGCAGACTTTGAATGTATTTTGAAGTCTGTTAATCTAAACCTTAGTGATAATGTAGTTAATATTCAAGAACATATTCCTATAGCATATGATTATTACATTAAATGTAGCTACAACCCCAATTTAAATAAATTTTCATCATGTACAGATGAAAATGCATGCGAATATTTTGTTAAATCAATCATAGAGGATGTAACTATGTTATATGCCCATCTCTATGCAAATCAAAAAAAGACGCTAAATATGTCTGTAGATGATGAAATTTTATTTATGAATGCAGTTAATTGTCATATATGTGAAAAGGCTTTACTAAATGATAGAGTTAGAGATCATTGTCATTTAAGTGGTAAATTTAGAGGAGCAGCACACAATGCTTGTAATGTTAACTATAAGATTCCAACATTTATTCCAATTTACTTTCACAATTTTTGTCGATATGATGCACATTTGTTTATACGAGAATTGTCTAAAGTTCCAGGAGATATAAAAGTTATACCTCTTAATAAGGAGGTATACATTTCCGTATCAAAATTCATAAACATCATAGAATTGAGATTTTTAGACTCATTTCGTTTCTTACCTGCAAGTTAAGACACCCTCAACTCAAATTTGGAGAAAAAAGATATCAAAGTAACTTCAAGTTTTTTCCCCGATGATGCTGGTGATGTTAACGATGATGGCTGTAGTCGGCTAGACCTAATGCGTAGGAAAGGTGTATTTCCGTATGATTACTTGGATTCAATTTCTCGCTTGCATGATAATACATTGTCATCTAAAGATAAATTTTTCAACAAACTTTCGAACAGCGAATGTTCTGATGAAAACTATCAGCATGCGCAAAAAGTTTGGAATATTTTTCAGTGTCAGTCCCTTAAGGACTACATGGAACTTTATTTAAAAACTGATGTTCTGCTGTTGGCGGATGTTTTTGAAAATTTTCGTTCTATATGCAGCAAAATTTACTCTCTTGATCCTGCACATTATTACACAACACCGGGGTTATCTTGGGATGCAATGTTAAAATCAACTGGCATACAACTAGAATTATTTACAGATGTTATGCAGAGATTTATTCAAAATGGTATTCGTGGTGGGCTAGTACAATGCACGCAAAGATATTCCAAAGCAAATCATAAATATATGAAGAATTATAATGAGACAGAGCCATCACAGTTTTTATTATATTTAGATGCGAATAATTTGTATGGTTGGGCTATGTCACAATATCTCCCATATAAAGACTTTTGCTGGATGAATGATTTGGAGGTTAGTGAGTTCAATGTTTTTAATATCCCAGCGGATTCTGATTATGGATATATTCTTGAAGTTATTTTAGAATATCCTACTTCTTTACATGACTCTCATAACGATTTACCGTTCTGTCCAAGCAATCAGAAGCCTACAAACTTGTGTACAGTGGAAAAGTTAATTGCAGACCTAAACACCAAACACAAATATCCAATTCACTATAGAAATCTTCAGCAGTGTATTAAAAATGGTCTTGTTTTAAAAAAAATTCATCGAATTTTAAAATTTCAGCAAGCGCCTTGGCTTAAGAAATATATTGATATTAACACTCAGCACAGAACGAATGCGAAAACTAGTTTTGAAAAAGATTTTTTAAACTATTAAATAATGCGGTATTTGGTAAGACCATGGAGAATGTTGAAAAGAGAAAAAATATTAAGATAGTAACTTCATGGGAGACAACCCTTCGCAATAAGTTAGGGGCTAGAGCATTAATATCAAAAGCCAATTTTGAAAGTTCAGCTAAGTTTGCTGAGGATATGTACGCAATTCAAATGAAGCGGTTATTGAATGTATATAATAAACCTATATATTAGGCGTTTTGTGTGCTTGATTTATCAAAGTTTCAAATGTACGATTTTCACTATAGCTATATGCTACCTAAATTTAAAGAAGCGTTAAGTTTAAATTATATGGATACTGACTCTTTTATCTATAGCATTAGAGTAAACGATGTATACGCTGATATTCGCAATGATGTTGAAATGAGATTTGATACATCTGAATATTCAGAAGATTTAGAAAATAAATATCAAATACAGAGGTGTAATAAAAAAGTTTTGGGTATGATGAAGGATGAAAATAACGGAAAAATAATGACAGAATTTATTGGACTACGACCCAAAATGTACTCTCTTCGTCTTCAAGAGGGGGGTTGTGTTAAAAAAGTAAAGGGTGTTAAAAACGCAGTGTTAAAAACGTAAGCTTAGAATCATTTGCTGATTGTTTATTCAATAATAAGACATATACAACTAGTAATATGCTAATTTTTAAGTCAAAATTGTACACACAAAAAATAACAAAAATAGCATTAAATTCTCAAGATGATAAGAGGTTTATAAGAAACGATAAAATACATACATGCGTTTGGGGGCATTATAAAATTTCAAACTTATAATAATAAAGAGTTTAATAATAAGAGTTTATAAAATTATGTCTGGAATATGGCTGCAAAAAGGAATATGTTAGTTAAAATCTAACATTTTTTTTTTTTGCAACAATTCCAAATCCTAATCATCAAAAAAAAAAAAAAAAATTCCAGTTCAATAAAGATTTGCAGAAAGCAGCTATTAATTTTGCGGTAGAGTCCATGTGTAGTCATAATATATTGGTACTCCTTGATGGCAATGAAAGAATACAAGTGGATCATAAGTATATAAATCGAACACCACTTATTGTACTTACAAAATACTTAACAAAGGAGAATTTGAATGATCTATCTGTAGCCATTATTAAACTCTTGGAATATGGATCATCTCCCAATATATGCGATAAAGTGGAGATTACTCCTCTTCACTATATAGTGATGAAGAACGATATTGATAAAGATCTGAGGCGTCCCTTAGTAATGCGCTTTTTGCAAATCAAAGATTTGGATATAGATCGTTTCCGATATGGCCAATTGCGTACATTACTAACTGAAAATTATCCGGACTTGAAATTACCTCCACAAGTTGAGAGCAAATAACAAAATTAGCATTAAGTTCTCAACATGATTAGAGGTTTATAAGAAACGATAATAAACTACAAAAAAAAAAAAATGTTTTTGGTTTTTCTTACTTTTTGCTATTGATAAGCGGAGGGAACTGGAGAGGAAACAGCTAACAATTTTTTTTGTTTATTCTCATTATTTTCAGCTGATGATGATAAGTGTATGCTGTTAAATTAGTTTAAGTAAAGCTTTGTAACGGAGACAGTCGGTGAAAATATTGGAAACCATCAAAGACTCAAACTTTTTTTTTTCGCAATATGAGTCTTAATAACAATAAAAATTTAGCTATTCAAGTGAATGTAGTCAGCTCATCAACTGATGTTGTACCATCAGCAATTGCAGAAAGCGATGTTGTTGCTAATGATGACGTAGCAGAAACGATGAGCGAGGATGAGTTAGAGCTTCTTCTAGCACAACAAATAAATTAATCAATTCGGATAGTAGAAAGTCCGATGCTTGAGGCCGAAGAAGATGCTCAACAACCATGATTGATATTGAATTACCCATGTTTTGATGCTGAATAAGAATAATAACAAAAACTAAATAAAACATTTTTTAATTAAATTTCGAAAATATGCTGTTGCTGTTTTATTATATATATATTTATAATTTTCATGTAAAGAAAAACATTTTTTTTTATTTCACATATCAAATAAGTTAGTCAATTTCTATGTCATATGTTTGAATGTAGTCGTTTACATTTATTATTTTTACTTGACTTTCATACTCTGTGTCAACAGCGCTGAACTCTTCCACTTCACCATTAGCCAAAATTCGGTCAGCTTGATATTCACGGTATTCATAGCAACTAATTTTCAGCTTTCTTAAAGAATATTGTAATGTCCTATATGGGCTCCGCGCTGGGCGCCAATTTCTTATGTAAGGTACTAAGTTGTTACAGTACTACGATAGGACCCTGGATGTAAGTAGGAAAAGTTTCGTGCACTATGCTTGCCGTTGCTGCTCGCCGGATGAGGGGGGTGTTCTTTCTTTCCTACTTAACGTCTGACATACACTAGAAAAAAAAAATTATAAGTGCACTGGGAAACAAGAAGGGAATTATGGAGACTATTGGGATTCTGCCCGCTTAAGTTGGCATGAACTAGATGGTCGTTCATGTCTCCTGATTCTTTACCCACCCTACCTATGGACAATCCTGAGGAGGAATTTGCGGATGTCCCCTAAACAAATTAATGTACCATTCTAATTAGCTTCGGGCATTACAACAATCAATTATTCAAACTATTCCATTATTCAAATTTCAAATTCAAAAATATATACAAACATTCTAATGTATTTTACGTTAACTAACTCTCAAAGAAAGGTTCGCATGGCCAAGATATAAAAATATTC
Source organism: Drosophila saltans (assembly GCA_018903575.1). Taxonomy (NCBI): domain Eukaryota; kingdom Metazoa; phylum Arthropoda; class Insecta; order Diptera; family Drosophilidae; genus Drosophila; species Drosophila saltans. The sequence goes on from JAEIGH010000098.1 coordinate 237,670, forward strand.
GATATTCAAAATACAGGGGTTTATAAAGAAATACATAATTGATCAAGATACATACGGGTTATTCATTCTTACTCAGTTTTACTCAGCATACAATTTCCGTGGGCCCAGGGAGGTTCGCTGCTTTGCTGATGAGAGTTATACCTGTTGCATCATCGAAATTAATCGCACTTAAAATAACAAAAACAAGCAATGGTCGTGTATATATATATCAGAAACAATTGTTCATCAAACTTGGTGGTGGTTCTGGTTGCCACAGTCTTTTTTATTTATCAAGCTTCCAAGATTCCGACTTGATTTGGTATCCGACACAAAATTCCTATATTCCAATGCTAGGTATATGTCGCAGTTGTTAATTCCAAGGCCGGTTAATTTTTGGATATTACCAAAACGAATAATATATAGCGAGTAAGAAGGAGTCAGTGAGAGTGGCTGGACTGCGACTTCTATTTTTATTTCAATTGCAAGTGCACTTGCGCAGCCGACCTATTAAAGCCTACGCATAAGCTTTCTCTCTCACACGATCGTAGCTTGAGTAGTGATGGCAAAATTAATCAAATGATACACAATAATCGATTATTTTGTTTCAGTTTGGGATTAAATATAATCGAGTAAGTGAATTCGATTAATTAAATCAATAATCGATTGTTCGATTAAATAGTCGCTTGGGTGAGTAAATTTCAGCGCGATGTGAACTTTACAATACAATATTTTTATTGCGAATTGAAAGTGAAAAACAATGGCATCTGTAGCATTTCCTATAGGTAGGTATAATTGTGAATTCTTTCACAATATTTTTGGACCAGACAGCAAACCGAAATTGAAAATATCGGTGTCGGTTGTTATTTAGATCCAACATGGGAGTCTCTATGCCTAACGAGTGGGACCCTATGGTTCCGTAGCTCTTTCGGGGTGGGGTGGGTTTTGTTGCTAGATACAGGACTCTCCCTCTACACAATTTTATTAAGGATCCCTCCTGAAACTAAAAATAACGACGATTGACCCGAATGAATTGACACGAATTAATGACACTAATCTGGTCTCGGTTGATGGTGGTTATGGTGGCACTGTTGTTTTTTTTCTTTCCTATCTCTTGTAATTTTCCAAGTTCTGAGATACTCCAATTCACAAAAATGCAGGGGTACTCCAGCAGCCAGGTGCTCTTCTGCAAAGGCGAGCCTCGAATGGGCAAAATGCTGGAGCCGTAGCTACCTGTTTAAATGGCAATAATTTGAGTTTATTAGGAAGATCAGTGGCTTCCAGTTTTTTTTTTTTTTTTAGTAAAACATACCTGTGGGTGTTAATGCCCAAACATATGCAATTTTTTTTTTTTGGACACTTTTTCCCCGGAGGCCAGGGACCACGTTTTTTCTTTTTCAAGCCTTCGGATGGCTTAAGTTTTCCACTGATTCCACTTCAATTGGATAAAAATGTGTGGCGGTCCACTTTGTGGATTTGTGTGTGGCCTTTTTGATTTCTTGTATAAGTTGCCGAAATATAAAAACCACAAGCAAAAAAATAATTTTAAGCACACCTCTGTACTTTTTCCACTTTTTGGGTATAGGAATGAAATAGAAAAGACTGCACGAGGTAAAACATGCCCTTTTATACCCTCGGCTTAATCAAAAGCTCTAATTTTCTTCCCTGAAGTTGGCTGTGATCAGTGTCACTGGTCAGAGGCCATAGTTAAAGCTGCGTTGCGCCCTCTATTCATCAATTGATAACCAAACTTTCAAGCAGTGCTAGGGACTTTAAATCGCATGCGAGAATTTTTCTTACGCGCCTAACTAACGATTTAAAAGGCCAGCCTGCCAAAATTTTAAATTCTTTTCATAGAATCCCGACCATTACACCATCCGATAATATGCCAGCTATGAGCAGCAGATTAGCGGAAATTAGCTTCGAATGTCCTTGGCATGATAAATACCACTTTCTTTGCCTTGTAAGTCTTCTAGTTGGTAATAGTAATTTCCTAACTTTTTCCGAATTCGACACTTGATAAATTTCAAACCAAGCTTGGCGTTAAGATTTTGTGAAAACTTACTTTGCGCAAAATTTCTCCTATAAACTTCTTGCCCTTCTTTGAAGGAAACAGGTTTAGCTCTTAGATTATACTGGGCTACATTTTTATTATACGCTACCCGAATATGGTCTTGAATATCTTTCCGCAACAAAGCTAAGTTATCTGTTCTGGCTAGCGGTGCAATTGGCTCTTCCAGCAATTGTAGATTCTTAAGTAGGCGATAATCCGATCCATGCGTAATCATATCAAGTCCAAACAATGCTCGGTAAGGGGAACATCCGATGGACTGATGTAAGCCCGAACGCAGGGAACAGGAAATACTAGTTAAATGTAAGTCCCAATCCGTTTGGTCTCCCTTAAGATATGCACGAACTGCTGCTAATATAGATCTATTAACTCTTTCTGCTGCATTACTCTGCGGTGAATATAGAGCAGTATACACATGCTTAATACCGAGTTCGGTAAGAAAAGCGTTAAAATCATTTGCTTTAAATTGAACACCATTATCACTGACGATTATCTCTGGAACACCATAGCAATGGAAAATATTTTTTAACAAAAACTCCTGAATTACAGAGGAAGTTAGTTTCTTCAATGGGTGCAACCAATGATATTTACTAAAATGATCCAATACTATCAGAATACCAATATGACCACGTTTGCTTCTCGGGTAAGGACCTAACAAGTCTATGTATAACCGTTGGAAAGGCCTACAGGTTTGAACTGGCTCCCCCATTGGTGGGCGTAATATACGATTCGGTGCTTTGGTTTCCTTACAGTTGCTGCATTCTCTGATATAGTCACGCACATCTTTAGCTAATCCTGGCCAGAAAAGGTTTCTTCGCAATCTTTCTATTGTCTTGTGCATACCTCCATGTGCCGAAATCACATTATCATGAGCTTGCTTCAGTACATTGACTTTTAACCGTTCAGGCACCCATAACTTCCAAGCATCTTGTTCTTGAGCGGCTTCACCTGTAGCATGTTCAGTTCTTTTATATATAAATTTATCTATAACCTTTATATCGGGAAATTTTTCTGGGACCTTCTTGAATTGTTCTTTTAGTTTGTTATATGTATCATCTTGGAAAGCATCAGAATCCAAATCTACAATAGGACCAATATCTATGTCTGCTATCTCACCGGTAAATAAACGTGACAAAGCATCGGGTACTACATGATCTCGCCCCTTTCGATGAGATATAGAAAATTTAAACTGCTCCAATCGAAAGATCCATCGCGCAAGTCTACCAGATACATTTTGTTGGCGCATGAGCCACACTAGACTTGAATGATCCGTTACTACTTCAAATTCCTGCATTTCTAAGTAGCAACGAAATTTTTCGATGGCCAATATTACAGATAGGCATTCTCTTTCGGTTACACTATAGTTGCGTTGAGCGCTACTTAATTTCTTTGACATGTAAGCAATTGGTTGTTCATCGTTGTCTTCTGTTAATTGAACTAAGACCGCGCCTATACCGAAATCACTTGCATCGCAATGAAGATAAAATTTTTTATCGAAATTGGGATTTGCTAACACTGGTGCAGAGGTCAGAATTTTCTTTAGGTTTTCCATCGCTTCTTGAGCCTCTGGAGTCCAAATAAATTTTTTCTTAGAAGATAGCACATTTGTAATGGGACATGTTAGATCGGAAAAATTTCTAATGAAACGGCGATACCATCCACAAATGCCAAGAAAACCGCGTACTTGCTTTAAATTTTTCGGTGTTGGCCAATTTAATATACATGATATTTTATTTGGATCAGTACAAATGCCTTTATTGTCAATAACATATCCTAAATAGTTTATTCTGGTAACACAGAAATTACTTTTCTTTATGTTTAAAGTAATGTTGGCCTTTTTGAATTGTTCGGCAATTCTAACTAAAACAGTGAGGTGCGAAGGGAAATCTTCCGAGACAATGCATAGGTCGTCTAAATATCCGAACACACAATAACGAAGATCTGGAGGGATAACATAATCCATTAATCGACACATAGTTGACGGGGCATTGCACAGTCCAAAAGGCATGACAGTAAACTGATATAAAGGTCTGCCCGGTACTGTGAATGTTGTTAAAGGTTTTGACTCCTCAGATAATTTAATTTGCCAATAGGCATCCTTTAGATCTAATTTGGAAATAAGATTAGCTTTAGGAAGACGAGAAAAGATTCCATCTATACTAGGCAACGGGTAAGCATCTTTTTTGGTAAGTTCATTTAATCGTCTGGCATCTAAGCATAATCTTACTTTATTTGGTTTTAACACCAAACGCATTGGCGAGCTCCAGGGACTGGATGAAGGTTCAATTACCCCTAAAGACACCATTCGATCAATTTCCGCGAAAAGAAGTTTCTCTACTGCTGGGCTCACTGGATAAAAACGTTGCTTTACGGGTTGGGCCGATCCCACATTTATATGATGTTGAATTAAACTAGTGCGACCGAGTCCGTCAAGGCAATTAGCAAATAGCTGTTTAACTACTTCTAGCTGCTGTTGCTGAATTTGCGTCAAGGGATATTGATTTGGCTCCGCATCACCTTGCTCGACTTCTTCAAGATCGAAAGAACTGATAATATCTGGAGCAAGAGCAAAACTTTTCCAAAAGTCAATCCCTAGAATCAGCCTTTGTTTAATAGATGGAATAACATAAAGATTTATTTCGTTTGTTATATCTTTGTAAGTTATTTCCACCCCTAGTTTTCCAATCACGTTATGATCATTCCCATCTGCAGTTTGCACATGTGCTTTAATTGGTTTAAAACATGACAACTTTTGAAACGGTTCCCCAGCCAATGAAGCTCCAATACAGCTTACGTTGGCTCCTGTATCTAATAATCCTAATTCATTATAGTTCAAAAAGGACACTTTAGCATAACTACGATTGTCCTTCGGACTACTAAATATAGCAGATACTAATTGGTGATGTTGTTGCTTACGTTTCCTAAAATAATTTCTAGTTCTTAAAGTATACTTGTTCGTATTTGCTTTACTTATACTTGACACTTCATTAAAAATTTTATTCCTAACTTGCATATATCTTTTTAATCGTTCATGATATGGCATTAAAGAACCAAGACCCGGGTGTGAGCACTTCGCACTCTTCTCGGAATCTGATATATGGACAGGCATACGTTTGAAAGCATCCTGCATAATTATCGGGTTGGTTCCGGGGGCATCCAGTTGGCTTTGGATGCACCCGTTGCTCGGTTTTCCGACTTACGTCGTAAACACTTAGGGCATTGCGGCTTATATATGTTTGGAGCGCCACAGCCATAGCAGAAAATTCTTCTGTCAGCTTCGCAATCTTCCCAATGATGATCAGGGGATTCGCAATTCCAACAATTAGTTTTGGTGGTTTTTCTAATAGCTGCTATGTCTGGCATCTGTATTAATTCCTCTTCAGGTTCTTCTACCGACTGAGCTTCTTCTATAGCGTAAACGTGGCGACGGGGGTGCTAGCGTCTTAGCTTTTACCGACATTTCCGCTCGGTTACGAATTTCACTATCAAGATTTTCCTGCATTTGTACTAATCTACGCAAATGACCAACTGAGTGCGTAGGTTGATACAATAATCTATGTCGAATCTCGGGTAACAAATTATTTTTCAAAATCTCTACTAGCTCTTCCTCATCTAATTTGACTGATGACTTATCTATAAGACTGGCTACTGCATCATAGAAAGAAGCAAAAGTTTCTCCTTGCTTTTGTTTTCGCGAACGTATTTGTTCTTTACTCATAAAATCAGATTTGTAATCTTTATAATGTTGTCTAAGAGAGACGCACATTTCCGACCAGAGAATATTATTGTTAGTAGCTTGCTTCACCTGCTTGTGGTATCGCCAGTACCAATCGCGGGCTTTACCTACAAAGAGGACATGCAAGTGTCTACATAACGCTGAAAAGTCACTATCCAATGTTTCATCGGTTAAGGATTGAACACGATATAAAAATTCTTCTACCCCAAGACCTTCAACTGAACCATCAAATTGTAAATTCCACTTTAACATAATATCTGCAACTCTACTAGGCGGAATGAAGGAAGCAGCATGCGACCTGTTGCTATTCGATGATGTTAATTGTGGTGGACAATTATTTAAAGGTGCCGGAGCATTTATGCTTAAGGGTATCAGACGAGTTATGGTTTGTTCAATCATGTTTTGTATAGCTGCATAATCAATATTGGCCATATTGGCATTTGTCGCTCGAGCTGGGCGACCTTTCTTTCGCTTGTTAATTATTCTTGTGGGAGCAGCATTTCCGTTGGTACTGTTACTATGATCAAGTAAAGGTATCTGTTGGAGGCTACTGTCTAAAATGGTTTCAGGCTCTTCACTGGCAACAGCTGCTGACTGAAGATGCTTTGACAAGCCTCTAGTAACTGGTCTATTAACAATACGGCTGGTATTTAGACTCTGCTCCTGATTCGACTGAGGCGACGCTGGACCATTTACAATTACTAAACTATTGTCTTGTTCCGCAAAGGGGTGAGCGCAAGTTGGACACTCATTATGCGCGGATAACCAACTGTGGATACAATCTTTATGAAAAACATGACCACATGAGGTCATACAACATGGCTGAATATTTGTCATCAACTGCGAACAGACACGGCAAAAGTGTGCAGATGAACCTGCTTGTGTTGTTGGGCTATGACTTACAGGCATCTTTATTTAAATTGCAAAAAATTTAATTTCACTTTATTTTAATTAATTTCCTGATTTGTGGCGTTTTGTTGGACAATATAAAATTAGGTAATTTAATCAAGAAACGAATTCACTTAATCCGAAAATAAGAAGGAGGTAATATTAATGGGCTATTGAAGATTTTTTTTTCTTTAAACAGGCGTAAAGACGGAAATTATGTAGTTTGTTGTTTTTCTTAATTCATTTTTATTTTTGATTTTATCATTTTATAGACACAACTTCACATCTCTATCCTTACGATACATTGATTACTTATTACGATCTTTTATCACGATTAAGGAAACGAAGTTATTAAGCTCTGGGATATGCGATTCGATCTTAGCCAAAAAGACATATAGTCGACCAGGTGTCAAACAACGTTCACAAACTCTGAAAAAGTTAATACCGTGCAACCAAGTATTTGAAACTAATGAGCTAAGATTGCTAGAAACATTTGTAATGGGGGAACCCTTTTATAAGAATTTTGAATAACTCAATTTAATAATTTTTTCTCCGCTATTAACTTAGAATAACTAACACTACACGACATGGTATTCGCTAACAGCAAAATTCCTGATTCAAGCGTGGTTAAGAATCCCGAGTCAATTTTAGTTCATGGCAATGGAACCGAAATGTTCCAAGCTATCAACATAAACTAATAAACCGGCAAACATCCCTAGATTTTCGTTTATTCCATCATCAAAGTGTTCTAACAATCCCGGGTGTGACTACTAACAATTTGAAAATAATCAAAAACTAGCCTTTATGCCGATAAGTATCCACTAAATGGTTACTATAGGAGTCGGTTTTGGCCACGTTAGCAGCCCCACGTTGGGCGCCAAAAATTTATGTAGCATTTCCTATAGGTAGGTATAATTGTGAATTCTTTCACAATATTTTTGGACCAGACAGCAAACCGAAATTGAAAATATCGGTGTCGGTTGTTATTTAGATCCAACATGGGAGTCTCTATGCCTAACGAGTGGGACCCTATGGTTCCGTAGCTCTTTCGGGGTGGGGTGGGTTTTGTTGCTAGATACAGGACTCTCCCTCTACACAATTTTATTAAGGATCCCTCCTGAAACTAAAAATAACGACGATTGACGGATGATCAAATGAAAACTAAACATATCGACGAAACGATATAAAAACTCAATTGGCAAATTCACAAATTTTATTAAATAACAAAACAAACGACTTCTTATTAATTCGGAATGAATTCGGCGGGGCTGAAGTTGTAATTGCACCCGCTTGCTCTATACCCATCCCTACCTTTGGATCCTCTGTTGCGGATGTAAACGAAGATCCCCTATAAACAAACTTTACCTAAATTTTACATTGCCACGCCATCAGGAAAATACACGATAATCACTCCATATTTTTTTTTTTTAGTTTCACTTCAGAAAATATATTGTTTTAAAAATATTCATAATTGTTGTTGGATTTCATTTTTTACGTTATAAAATTTTTATTAAATTCTATTCTATATAACAAGAGTAAAGTATTCCTTATGAGTAAAGATTAGTTAGTAAGAAAAAGAGAAAAAAAAAAAACATGTTCAAGGTTGACTACTGTATACCCTTCATTGGGCCTATTAAATGCAAACATATTTTTTCATTTTTTTATTATTATCTTTCAGTTTGGAATTTAATTTAAAGGCTTCAAAAAAAATTTAGTTAGATTGCATTTGGCATGATTTAATTAATTTTCTTATAGTATTTATTTATATATTTTTTTTTTAAAATAAAAATCAAATAGCAGTGTATCAGAACAAGACCTGTGTACTGTACGTTATTTCGCGAACATAACTAAGGGCATTGACCTGTAGATAAGATCAGCTGTTGTAAAGCCGTAGCAAAAGTAGGTGTCGAAAAATTTATTTAAAGAACATGCATCAATGAGGAAAGCGAGAACCACAACTGCTTAAGCAAAAACAAACGCGAGAGGAATCATTTGGATGACCATAAAAAACTAAAATATGAGTGTAAATTATACACCAGTTACGGTACTATACCATCCATATGATTCCTACCAATTTTCGAGGGCCGGTAGTAAGGTATTGAGAGTAGATTTAGGTATATATTCTTTTATATAAATTGTAAGAGCATATACATATATACATACATAACTATGCAGACAAAAATAAACATGTGAATATTTATATTTATGCACACATATATATATATATATATTTTTAAAAAAATCAAATAGAAAAATTTTAGACAGGTAAACTTACTCGCATTTTTGTAAAATATATTTTACTTGAGTGGTTGCTCCAACGATGGAAGGCCTTCCAACGATGATTTGGTGACAGCTAGATGGAAATTATTTTTTTTTTCTGTTTCTTTTATATCTATATATGTATTAATATTTTTTTTTTTTTTTTTGTTGATTTCACTCACTAAGGCATGCTTACAAAAAAAACGATTATAAGCAAAACACTTGGATAAACCAATACCTAATGATTAAACAAATCCCATAACGGTTGTTCTGATTACTTAAGTATTGATTCCATGTGTTGCTATATTTTTTTTCTTTTCTTTTGGGTTTGTTCTTTATGAATACCGCGGCACAAGTCTTGTTCTAATCCACTCTGCTTAAAAGGCTTATGGTTTCTTTTACTTTTACGAATCGAGAATTAAGAACAATTAAATTTTTTTTCTTGTAAGACTTTACGCCAATTCGTTTGACTTTGAGCAAAGTTATATTCTTAAATCGGGGCCTCTAATTTGCTATGAGGGTTTACACTATACACATAAAAAAAACTATCACCACCGATCGTTGGAGACATCCGACATCGGCGAACGAATTAATGACACTGATCTGGTCTCGGTTGATGGTGGTTATGGTGGCACTGTTGTTTTTTTTCTTTCCTATCTCTTGTAATTTTCCAAGTTCTGAGATACTCCAATTCACAAAAATGCAGGGGTACTCCAGCAGCCAGGTGCTCTTCTGCAAAGGCGAGCCTCGAATGGGCAAAATGCTGGAGCCGTAGCTACCTGGTTAAATGGCAATAATTTGAGTTTATTAGGAAGATCAGTGGCTTCCAGTTTTTTTTTCTTTTAGTAAAACATACCTGTGGGTGTTAATGCCCAAACATATGCAATTTTTTTTTTTTGGACACTTTTTCCCCGGAGGCCAGGGACCACGTTTTTTCTTTTTCAAGCCTTCGGATGGCTTAAGTTTTCCACTGATTCCACTTCAATTGGATAAAAATGTGTGGCGGTCCACTTTGTGGATTTGTGTGTGGCCTTTTTGATTTCTTGTATAAGTTGCCGAAATATAAAAACCACAAGCAAAAAAATAATTTTAAGCACACCTCTGTACTTTTTCCACTTTTTGGGTATAGGAATGAAATAGAAAAGACTGCACGAGGTAAAACATGCCCTTTTATACCCTCGGCTTAATCAAAAGCTCTAATTTTCTTCCCTGAAGTTGGCTGTGATCAGTGTCACTGGTCAGAGGCCATAGTTAAAGCTGCGTTGCGCCCTCTATTCATCAATTGATAACCAAACTTTCAAGCAGTGCTAGGGACTTTAAATCGCATGCGAGAATTTTTCTTACGCGCCTAACTAACGATTTAAAAGGCCAGCCTGCCAAAATTTTAAATTCTTTTCATAGAATCCCGACCATTACACATCGACGCAGAGTAGAGTGTGGAAATATTATACCAAAATAAATAATAAAGAAGTGAAATGCAATTATTGTGAGAAACAACTAAAATATTGCCAAAACACAACAAATATGTTAAAGCATTTAGAGCTGAAACACCACAAAGAGTTTTCGTCCCTCAAGGTTAGTATTTCAGCCTTTATTCATAATAAACATGAATATTTTAATTTGATTATTTTTAGACACTGATCACACGTATTGAAGATTGATTAAAGAAGTGGAGTATCCCGATGTCCATGACTAGCTGAGCTTTTTTCTAAACGCTCCTGTATTGGAGCTGAAACGCAACGACATTGACGCGATCGGAATACCCAAAATTGTATACAGTTGCACAACGCTACTGTTTTCTGCTAGGCACATCTGTACCAGCTAAGCGCCTGTTCTCAAAAGCGGGAAATACGGCAACCGAAAAAAGAAACAGATTAACTACGGAACATCTGTCTAAACTTCTGTTCCTAAACTCCGTTTTGAATAAATAAAAATTATTACTAACAAAAATATTTTGAATATATATAACTGGAAAATTTTACTGTTTTCTTTACTATTTTTCTATAAAATATATCAGAAATTGAAAAAAATCATAAAATGCTATAAAAATAATCTTTAAATTAATCGACTATTTTCATTTTTTGCGATTAATCGCAATTAATAATCGCAAGGGAAAAAATAATCATATGATACAATAATCGATTAATTAATTTGTTTTGCCATCACTAAGCTTGAGCTTAAATGAACTGCTTGTTTGCACTGCTTGCACTGGATAACGGAAACTAGTTACGTCGCCAACTACCAGGAATGTAACGGACATTCGAATTCGACAGCTAGTTAATTTACTTAAACCGCCCATTACAACACAGGTAATGCCACTACCTATTGAAAGGGGTCATTATCTGAAAAGAAGGTTATTTCCTAGGCTGTAAGTCTTTCAAATGGTATACTCCAAGTGACTTGCCTTCTACGACTTTGAGATCGGGTAATCTTTCTTTATTTTCTTTGATACGATTTATAAGATCTAAATATTCTAAGATAGTAAACTGTTCTGAGCTTAAGTCAATTATTGGACCGTATTCTTCGAATTCCTCAACCGTGGGCTCGTGTTGTCGGGACAACGTATCTGCTACGACGTTTTGGGTTCCCTTGCGATGCTTTATCTTAAAGATAAATCCTTGAAGCTGAAGAGACCAGCGTGCTAATCGACCTGTCAAATCTTTTTGTCTCATCAACCATTGCAGAGCTGCATGGTCAGTAATCACTACGAAGTCTTGACCTTCTATGTATGAACGGAATTATTTGATACCTTTTAGCACTGCTAGGCATTCCAATTCGGAAACTGAATAGTTCCGTTGAGCTTTCGTAAGTTTAACAGACATAAAGGCGATGGGTAACTCAACTCCTTCTTCGTTTTTCTGCGCTAATACGCAACCAAGACCATGTAGACTAGCATCACAAAGCAAAATAAAAGGTTTTGTGAAATCCGGTGTAACTAAAATGGGTACTGTTGTCAGTGAACATTTCAATTGTTCAAATGCTTCAGTAGCTGAGTCTGTCCATTCGAACGTCTTCTGCTTTTTAAGTAATTCTGTCAGTGGAAAACTAACCGTTGCGTAATTCGAAACGAATCGCCGATACCAACCCGATAAACCAAGAAATCTTCTAAGTTGCTTTACGGTTCTAGGTATTGGAAATTCATTAATGGCTTGTATTTTTGCAGGGTCAGTCATAAGTTGACCTTCGCTGATAATGAATCCAAGGTATTTTATTTCGCGTAAACAAAATTTCGACTTGCTTATATTTATAGTTATATTCGCTTTACGTAAGTGTACTGCAATCTCTTTTAAAAGATCCATATGTGACTGAAAATCATCGGACAAGACAAGTAGATCGTCTAGATAAACAAAAACTCTACTTCGAAGATGCGGAGGTATAACTTGGTCCATGAATCGACATAAGGTTTGTGGTGCATTGCATAAACCGAATGGCATTACCTTGTATTGGTAAAGAGGACGATTAGGAATAGTAAATGCTGTGTACTGTCTTGACTTTTTCTCTAATGGTATTTGCCAAAAAGCATTCTTTAAATCTAATCCTGTTATAAACCTAGCTGGTGGTAATCGACTCAATATTCCTTCTATGTGAGGTAACGGATATGCGTCTTTACGCGTGTACTTATTTATCTCGCGTGCATCTAAATATAAACGATATTTGTCTCCTCTTTTGACTAAAACGCAATTACTGCTCCATGGACTATCCGATGGTTCTATAATATCTAATGCTAACATTCTGTCTGCTTCTTCGAACATGACTTTTTCGATAGCCGGAGAAACTGGCCAGTGTCTCTGTTTAACCGGTCTAACCTGTTCTACTTCGATAAGATGTTCTGCTAAATGTGTACGTCCTAAACCTTCTCGATCATATGATGGAAACAGGTGGACAATTTTGTCTAATTTTTCCTGCTGTTGTGAAGTGAGATTGTGAATTTTCGGAAAATTTTGCTTTTGATCCCCATCGTGGTGTATCTCTGAAATAGTCGGGTCTATAATTCTATCTACTAAGGTAAACTCCTTCCAAAAGTCTATTCCGAAATAAATATCCTGTTTTAAATTAGGTACTAAATAAAACTCCATGTTTTTAGTGATATTACGGTAGGTTACCGAAGTAATAAACTTTCCAAGCACTTCACACTTAGTTCCGTCTGCTGTTTTGATATGGCCAAAACATTTTCGTTTTGGTGTTTTATTAAGAAAATATTCAGCTGCTTCATTGCCAATGCAACTTATTGTAGCACCTGAATCTAATAATCCTATATATGTTTTACCTTCAATTACTATATTAGTGTATAACCTATTATCCTCCTTAAGAAAAATCGAAGACACAAATTTCTTCCTTAAATCCATAATTTGTCTCCAGTAATTTCTAATTCTAATAGTTGAGCGTTTTGATTGCAATTTGATAGAATCTACTCCACCAAAAATACGTTCTCTGGCCGCTTGATAAGTTGCTTATCTTTTGTGAAATGGCAAATTAGTATTCGGACCGATTGAATTGGACTCCAGATGACTCTCTGTTTGCGTGCTTATTTCCCTAAATTGTTGATTAACTTTGTTGGGGCTTAATGTCTTGGATGCGTTAGGGAGGTATTGCTTGGCGCATCCACCTTGCAGTTTCCCGTGGGATTGCATCTTGGACATCTGGGCTTAAATATATTTTTAGCTCCGCATCCATAGCAAAATATGGATGGCGTTTCACAACAATTGTCGAATCTGTGGCCGCGTCGGTCACAATTCCAACAAATAATTTTACTATCTTTTATTTCTAAAACCTCTTCTATATCTACTTCACCACCTTTTAATTCAGCTACAGCCCGTGTACCGAATTTTGTTCTGACAGGATGCATCTGAATGTGCTTATAGAACTGTTCGTGTGTGCGAATTTCCTGACGTAGGTGCGCTAATGTAGAAATACTTAAATGCATAAGCTCATAACGTAGCGAGGCTTTGCAGTAACGTATTAAAAGTCGGACTAAAGTAGGTTCGGGTACTGTTTCGTGTAGACAACCTATAAGACGACCCACTGCGAATTGGTACTCCTCAAATGTTTCTTTTTCGGATTATTTCCTAGAGTTAATTAGCTCCCACACATCTAAATCTGTGTCGGTAGTTTCGAATTTCTGCATAAATTCTTTACAAAAATCTCTCCAGCTGAATGTTGGATTGGATCGATGGAATCTCCAGAACCATTCATTAGCTTTATCGATAAACAAGATATGCAAATGATCGCATAAAATTGAAAAGTTGCCGTTTAATGTTTGCTGAGTTAAGGACCGAGCACGATAAAGAAAATCTTCTGCCTGTATGCCGGATGTAGACCCATCAAACTTAAGACGCCAGTTCTGAATTATATTGGCTGCTTTATCGGATGTAATAGCAGTTTCTTCTCGATTGGTTCTAAAACTAGAGTTATTTGTGTTGCGGCTGTGATCTGATATTCCTGCTCTATTCGACATGTTTGGTTCTATTCTGGGCGAACTATGAGTGTTAACTTCAATATTAAGAGAAGCTAAGTGAGTTTGTATCGACCTTTCAATGGTCAGTGCAAGTGACGAAGTAATGTCTTGCAATAAATGTTGCTGCTGTGCTTGCACAGTCGATTGAATCAAATTAGTGATTTCACTTCTGTTTAAACTTTGGTTGTTGTTGCTAGTATTTTGTTTACTGTAATTAGTAGGTTTGCGACTTGGTACCTGTTTTTGCAGAGCTCGCTGCTTTGATCTAGTTGCAACGCCTGCCTTTGGCAAAGTCTGTTGTTTCCTAATAGTACCAGTTGCTGGTCTAGAAACATTTGGTTCTGTATCTAAAGGGTTATCAATCTGTAATTCAAAATGCGAAGTGCCAGCTGCTTCTAGCATTTCGACTTCTAAATTATTATTGACATATTTTAATTGCCTTGGGGTACAACTGAAGTTGCATCTCGGACAAGATGTAGCATTCTGAAGCCACTCTAAAATACACCTATTGTGAAACTGGTGGTTACAGGGTGCTAACGCGATAAGATCATTGTTATTTAATATTTCGTGGCATATGCCACACGATTGTTCTTGTGAGGGTATAGCCTCGATTAAATTTTCGTTGCTTCGTCTCACCGGCATCGTGGTTATTTCTTAATGCTTTCGTTGAAATGTTATATTTCAATTGCGATAAATATTGATTAGTTATAATTGTTGTTCACTTCGGTTTTTGCTCTCAAAGAGATCAGACGCATCACGGACAGTTGAAAACCTAGTTTGCTGCTAAACCTCTTCATCTCGCTGTGTTCTATTTTTATACACTGGTTTACCGGTGCAAACAACAAGTGCACAAAACAAATTCAAAAAAAAAAAAAAAAAAAAAAAAACAAACAAAGGCAAAGAACAGCTGTTTAAAACTTGGCGGTGGGCATCGGCCCGACGACAACAACTACAACAATGTCTTCACCAACGAATAGACTTTGGAAAACATTTAATAGTGAACCAAAATATATTAACATAAACAGACCAGACAATAATACCTTTGAAAATGTGTCCCCATTTATTATAAAAAAAGTTATTGACTACGCATGCAACGGCGAAGTTGAAACATGTAAAAAAACAAGAATAGGAGCTCTACTCATAAAAACGAAAAATAAATTGCAAGCGGACAAATTACTTAAAATGACCACATTTAACGATTTCCCCATATCAGTTTCTGAACACAAAACCCTCAATTTCTCTAAGGGAGTTATTTACTCCAATGAACTCCGAAATATCGATGGACAAACCATACTGAATGAACTGAAATCACAAAATGTTACAGAAATTCGAAAAATTATAAAAACAGAAAACAACACAACTAAAGAAACTGGACTCATCATCTTAACTTTCGCTGCGCTTACCCTCCCAGAGACTATCATGATCGGCTACGAACGAGTAAACATACGCCCATATATCCCACTTCCGTTGAGATGTCGTCAATGTTTAAGACTAGAACACACTTTGGAAAATGAAACTTGCAACAAACCAAAATTTTGTATCAATTGCAAATACGACAATCAAAATAATCACAGTCCATTTGACAAATCCTGCCCAGCTTTTCTTAAACAAAAAGAATTAACTGCGATCAAGACACTGGAAAAGGTAGACCACAAAACTGCATTGCAAATATACCACACTCGTAACACCCTAAATACTCTATATTCTGCAACTGCTAAGCAACAAACAGAGCAAAACACAACTAAACAATCTTCAACAAGACCAACTTCAACCCATCCAACCCTCAAGCAGCAACCACTCATACATCAAGGCAGATCCACCACATCATACACAGATCTAGAAACATTAATGGACACCACACCAATCAGCGACACACCATCCACTTCAACTCCACAAAAAAGTAGCATCCACCACTCCACTCTAACTGAAGATCTCAAAATAAGAATACATACAAGTAAACAAAACAACCTAACCAAAACTATTAAATCTAAAGAACATATTGAACCTAAACCCAAAAAAACCAAGACAGCTTCACTGCATAACGTTAGTGATAGTATGTTAGATACTACCACTACAACTAACAACTGAACTTTCTATTACTCCTTAATACCTAGTCTACATTAAGAAACCAATACAATCTTATTCATATGTTAAAAATAATTCAATGGACACAGTCTTCGACTAGCTTTCGTTGAGAGCAGACGGTAAATCTCTTATCAGCGTAGTATAATCGGTCTCTTCTTTCGCGACATTCGCGGTCTGATTTCTGCTTTATTCGCCGACGAATTTTTTACCCCACGTGCTTGTGTTCTTAGTGATTCCGCATTAAAAAATCACTACAAATTGTTGTTAATATGGGGCCCCCCTCTCGGCCCCACAGTCCAAGGGGCAATCAGTTTGCTTTGCTTTCTGAAAGCCCTCCTTCAAAAAAAAAGAAACCCACCCTGACACTAGACTGTGCTTTTCCTGAACTTCCTTTAGTTACACTGGAAAATCCTAAATACGTTGTGATCGCTTCCAAAAACAACGAAAAAAAAATGTCTGATTTCTCTTGTATTGCTGTATTCAAGGCATTACGTTTGTTATCCAAAAACATTATATCAGTTTCCGATTTAAGAGACGGCAACCTTCTGCTGCTTGTCAAAAATCAAAGCGAGGCGGACAAATTCATTAACGTCCATTCACTTCCAGGGATATGTGAAATAACATGCAAACTTCATGACTCATTAAACCAAGTCAAAGGGACCATCTACGCCCCATATCTATCCGAAATTCCAGACAACGAGATAATTGAAGAGCTAAAATCACAAAAAGTTTCCGCTATTTACAAATTCACTAAAAACATCGACAATGTCTCTAAACCAAGCGGTGTCATTCTTGTAACCTTTGACCTTTATCATCTTCCAAGCAAAATTGATATTGCATGGCACTCCGTCAAAGTAAGAGAGTATATTCCCAACCCAATGCGGTGCAGATCATGCCAACTCCTCGGCCATACGGCCAAGCATTGCAAAAACGAGCCACTCTGTGGTAATTGCGCTTTACCCACACACATGCCAACTGACTGCACACAGATCAAATGCGCTAACTGTTCCGGGGACCACCCCTCCTCTTCTCGCCAATGCCCTAAGTATCAGCAACAATATGAAATAATAAAAATAAAGACAACAAAGAAGTGCACAATGCGCGAAGCAAAAACGATGTACAGAGCATATGCTCCAAAGTCTTCCAGCGTTGCCTCTTACTCTTCTGTAGCTAATGCTGCAAACAAAAAAACCGAATCCACTCATAAAAACGTAATAAGCAATAATGCAAATCTGAAACAAATCAAAAACAACAACGACAACACAAAAACAACTATAAACAATACACCAAATATAACGGCAAGCACCGCCTTATCTTCGCTGTCATCACAGCAAAAACAAAATAAAAAAACTAAACTTGATGCAGTAAATGTTGATGCCTACCTAGATATAGGCACTAGCATAGTACAAAAGAAAGACAAACTAACAATACCTAAAGAAAACTCACCAACTACATCTACCTCTTTAAAACCTAACATTTTAACAACTTCCCTACAATATACATCAGACGAATCTATGGATGACTCTGATATACATTTACTAACTCTAACCTATATTATATGTATATAATATTCGACAATTCCCCTTATTTACAATAACTCTTTCATTTTTGCAATGGAACATAAACGGTTACGTAAATAACTACATTAATCTATTACTATTAATTAAGGAACAAAAACCGGATATTATATGCCTACAAGAAACTAACATTAAAAATAACGCTACTAATATCCCAATACCCAAACCTTTTATAGGGTATTTCTTTAACAACGTCACCAATCTCAATGCAAAGCATGGAGTTGGAATTTTAATAAGACAAAATATTCCCCACAAGCCCATTCAATTAAATACGACCACTTGTTCAATTGGAATTGAGATTTTATCGCAACGCAATTTGACGATTTTAAACTCCTATATATCCCCAAACATTAACTTATC
This sequence comes from Drosophila saltans, assembly GCA_018903575.1. Taxonomy (NCBI): domain Eukaryota; kingdom Metazoa; phylum Arthropoda; class Insecta; order Diptera; family Drosophilidae; genus Drosophila; species Drosophila saltans. The sequence goes on from JAEIGH010000098.1 coordinate 256,077, forward strand.
TGTCAATGAGTTATTCCAAATCATTGATGCATCTCTAAGTCCTATAGTATACACAGGCGACTTCAACGCTTGGAGTCCATTATGGGGCTCTAATTGTCGGAATTCCAAAGGGCATAAAATTGAGGAGATACTGAACAAAACTAATTTAGGTATTCTGAACGACGGATCCCCCACCCACCACCAGGTCGCATATCGACCTAACCATGGTCTCAGCATCACTACTTCCTGTTTGCACTTGGTCCATCAACAGAAACTTACATGGCAGCGATCATTTCCCAATCAAAATGGTCCTTCAGACCGGTATTAAATCAGAAAAGATAGTTCCGAATATCAAATTCAAAATAGAAAACGCAAACTGGAATTTATTTCAGTCCAAATGCACCCAACTTTTTAATTTTTCGCCATCTACTGATTTAAATTTATTTGCAGCTAGAATCACAAAAGCAATTAAAGCAGCTGCCAATGCGGCCATCCCACAAACCTCTCCAAAAAAATATAAAAACAAACCCGTATGGTTCAACTCCCACCTGCAAGAATTAAGGAACAGAAAGCAGTCCCTTTGGCACAATTTCAAGACTTGCCAAACATTGGAAAATTTAATTTCTTATAAAAAAGCCAGAGCCATGTTTAAAAGGGAAGCAAACATTGCAAAGCGGAAAGCATTCCAGAACTTCACTGCTAAAATTAACCCTCAGTCCACAACAAAAAAATATGGACTGACATTAACCGATTAATTGGTTGTTTTCCAGCCCCCCTAAAAGCGGTCAAAGATAAAAACAACATCGAATTAAATGCATCTGCCGATATCGGGAATGCTTTCGGATCTATGTGGTCCTCTTACTCAATGGATCAAAACTTTTGTCCAGACTATAAGCTAGGTAAAGAAAAAGACCCTTTCACAGGTGTATCTGCCCACCCACATACCGTCCGATGCAACGAATATTGATTCAGATTTCACTTACATGGAACTCGAACTAGCTCTTCAACATGCAAAAGGAAAATCTCCTGGTTTCGACCGCATAAATTACCCAATGCTACGCCAACTCCCCAAAGATAGCAAAATCAAACTACTATATATATTCAATTTAATGCTTGCTACCGGCAACTACCCTCATGTTTGGAAAACCGCTACCATAATACCAATATTAAAGCCCAATAAACCATCAAATGAATTAACATCTTATCGCCCCATATCCCTTCTGTCGTGTTTAAGCAAAACTTTAGAGAAAATTTTAGCGAAACGTCTTATGTGGTTTGTCACTAAAAACAAACTCATTAGCCCACACCAAACAGCCTTTAAAACACAGCATAGCACAATGGACTCACTTTTGCACATCCATCATTTCGCGTCGGATGCCCTTTCAACCAAAAATCATGTTTCCATTTTGGCAACAGATTTTGAAAGGGCATTTGATCGCGTGGGAGTGCACACAGTTTTAGATCAACTATCTCGGTGGAGGGTAGGTCATAGGACCTTCAATCTCGTGAAGGCATTCATGACAAATCGTTCAATTCGTGTTAGAGTTAATAACACCCTGTCAAATTTCCATAAACTGCATAACGGCATCCCACAGGGGTCCCCGCTATCGGTAGTATTGTTCATGATTGCCTTCGAATCCTTAAACAACATTGTCTTGCAGCACAAAAATATTCAACTCTCTATCTATGCCGATGATGCGATAATATTTAGCAAATGTAAAGATACAAATATTCTGTTTAATACTTTTAAAAGCATTCTAAGGGACATTGAACAATGGGGGAAATCCTCAGGAGCGACTCTAGCTTTAGAAAAATGTAAACTATTTCATATTTGTCGCAAAAAACTATGTTCATATCCTGCTCTTACTATAAACAATATAGAAATCAAACATGTAACTACATTAAAAATACTCGGCCTTACTTTCGACAAACGACTTACCTTTAAGCAACATTGTAAAAATCTTAGAGTTAACCTAGACAAACGTCTTAATTTGATAAAGTTACTAACATCCCAAAGTTCTCATATCCATCCAACCGCTCTCCTACATGCAACAAGGGCCTTGATGTTATCTAAAATAGATTACGGACTACCAATATTTGGGTGGTGTGCCCAATCCAACATAAAAATTTTCTCTCCACCTTATCACGCAGCTATAAGGCGAAGTATTGGTGCCTTTCCAACAACACCTACTAAATGTCTACTTGCCGAGGCTGGTCTACCTGACGTGCTAACGAGAGTTTCTCAGATGACATATAAGCTTATACCAAAAATACTTTGTGGCAACAATCCAATACTATTAAAGGATTTCCAGACAGCTTCAAAACAATGCAAAAGATTCAACGTCCTATCAACTATTCGTAGATGTGTATGCTTTCATAAAAAACATCGCCTGGAAACACCCTATCATTGGAACAAGGTCATCCCTTCCCCTCCATGGAAACTGCCTGAAGACTCCTTCAATACAACCCTACACTCGTTTAAAAAGGATTCGATGAACATGACAACTTTTCGAAAACTATTCGCCTCTGAGCTTGGTAACTATCCTAATTGGAACCAACTGTATACCGACGGATCTAAATTAGATTTCGCCACGAGTTTTGCGGTTGTCGATTGGCAGGGGAAGACTATCTCCTGCGGACTACTCCCCCCACATTTCTCAATTTTCACAGCTGAGGCCGTTGCCATACTCAAAGCCATTGAACATGCCTCTAAAACTAAGGGTAAATTCGTCATTTGCAGCGACAGTCTGTCAACCTTACTCGGAATCAACAACGCCTATAACCAAAATAACCTAATAACGGAAATCCGACATCTCTGCATCCGGCACTCCAACAAAATAAAGCTTCTATGGATCCCTGGGCACTCAGGAATAAAAGGAAATGACTTCGCTGATGCGGCTGCCAAACTCACAGCACGATCGCCAAGTGTGACAGTCATACCCGGAGTGCGACGAGATATATGGCGAAATATAAAACACATATTGAAAGAAATGGAATTGACTGACTGGGACGATTTCAACCATTATTATAAAAAATGCAATCCCAACAAAGAAGTCATTCGGTACCCGCCTGCATGTCACCGTCATGTGTGCAACATCTTTACTCGTCTAAGAATTGGGCACACCTCCCTAACTCACGCCTACATGCTGAAAAAACAACCCAAATCCTCTTGCCCCCATTGCGGAGGTGTATTAACGGTTCAGCACATTCTCGAAGAATGCCCAAATACACTAAAGACCAGAATCAACATATTTGGTCCAACCCTTCCACTACAACTCCTTGCAAACCCCTCCTTACTGAACGCTAACATTATAATTAAATTTTTAAAAGTACTCAACATATATAACATTATATGATCACGTCAGTCGAGTCGATGGCCGTAGTTGCTAGCACTCAACCCTTTGTATTTAGTTATTATATTATAATTTTTTATGTATTATAATTAAATAAAAAAATAAATAAATAATTCAATGGAATTTAAACGGATATATCAATAACTATAATCAGTTACAGATTCTCATAAAAAACCATAATCCAAAAATCATATCCTTGCAAGAAACCCACATTCATTCTACCCATAGCATTCCCATCCCCATCAACTATACCCTATATCACAAAAATACTGCTACAAACGGACATGGAGGGGTAGCTCTACTTGTCCATAACTCCATACAACAACAGAACGCTAATCTTAACGGATCCTCTTTTGACTCCATCGCAGTGACAGTCCAATCCAAAATTAAGTTTACCATTGTCTCATCATATATACCTCCGACTAAAACTTTCAAAATTCAAAATCTGAGAGATTTGTACGGCAATACACAAACACCCTTATTATTAACAGGCGACTTCAATAGCTGGCATAAAAGCTGGGGGTCACGAACTAACAATAGTAGAGGCAATATTATTTTCAAATTCATAAATCAAACCTCACTAATCACACTAAATAACGGCTCACCAACCCATTTTACCACTCACCACACATTCACACATATAGACCTTTCTATTGCTTCACCTATCCTATCGCTAAATGCAGACTGGTATACATGCAACTCCCTATCGGGCAGCAACCACTACCCAATCCATATAAATCTTTTCGATCAAAACAATATGAGCAAAGCTACAAGAAAACCAACATTTAAATTAGACAAAGCCAACTGGACAGTCTTCCAAAATCTCACAGAGGGAATGTCCACCAAAATCCCCCCCAGCTCAAACATAAACAAAGAAACAGCCAACTTAATTAAAATAATCATTCATGCGGCTAACCAATCCATACCCCAATCATATCGAACCCAGGGTAAAAAAACAGTTCCTTGGTGGAACAGGAAACTTCAACAATTGAAAGACCAAAAACACACAGCCTGGAACAACTTAAAAAGAAACATTAATACGACAAACATTCTCACCTACAAGAAAGCTAATGCCCTACTTAAACGCGAAATAAAGATTGCAAAACGATTATGTGTACAAAACTTTACGTCCGAAATAAGCCCAAACTCTTCCACTTCCAAAATTTGGTCAAATATAAACCGATTTTGTGTTTTAAAAACTAAACATGACATACACTGTCTCACTAACCCGAGCGACTCCACACAATACATAATAGACAAAAGAGAAATAGCCAATACATTATGTTTTCTCTGGTCAAATGCTGCACGTGATTCCAATTTTCACTCAAATTTTAACCAACACAAGGCAAACGTAAATGCAAATGTTTCTCACGCGCCATCTCCCATAGCACTAAGCGTAGATACAGACATCACCATGACCGAACTGCTAGCGGCCTTAAATCAGTTAAAAGGAAAGACTCCAGGTAGAGACCGGATAAGTTATCAAATGATAAAGAATCTAACCCCTAAGGTACTGCAAAGAATCCTTAACCTCTTTAACGGCATCCTCAACACCTATATCCCCCAGCAATTTAAAGTCAGTTGCGTCATACCTATACTCAAGCCAAACACAGACAAAACTTCAACCAACTCTTACCGCCCCATCTCAATCAATTCATGTCTATCAAAAGTACTCGATAAAATTGTGTCGAAACGACTGCGGTGGCTAGCGACCAACTGCAAGTTACTTGACAGTCGTCAAATGGGCCTTAGAAAGGGAAAATCAGTGTCTGATTCCCTAGCTCTGCTAGATTACCAGATCACTTCCTCTTTAACAAACAGTAATCACATCTCGGTTATATCATTGGACTTCGCTAAGGCCTTCGACAGAGTGGGTATCCACTCCATTTTGGATGAACTAATTGAATGGAAAATCGGTCCCAAAATCACTAAATACATTTTCAATTTCCTCTGCAACAGAAAAATAACTGTCCTCACCAACAAAACGTATTCAAATACACTACCTTTGCAAAACGGGATACCGCAGGGCTCCCCTCTATCAGTCATACTCTTCACTATAGCTTTTAATAAGCTAAACAAAATAATTGCGCATCATAAGGAACTTAGCTTCAATGCCTACGCTGATGACTACACAATCGTTTGCAAATTAAACAAGAAACAGTATCTGTTGAATATTGACTCCCTCTTTGATAACATTAAGGATTGGTGCAACTATTCTGGTGCATCTCTCTCTGTGGAAAAATGTAAACACCTTCACATATGCAGAAAAAGAAGTGTAACTTCGTACTACAATCCAATAGCTTTAACTTACAAAATGTAACCGCACTCAAAATACTAGGAATTACCATAGCAACAACAAATTCAGCTGCAATGCAAACACTTTTATATATGTTATTAAATGCGTAAAAATGTCAAAGATAGATTTTGGCAATATATTTATGGAAAATGTCTATCCAAATCAGTACTAAATTCAGCTGCAAAACAATTTACCACTCAGCCATTAGACTCGCTTTCAATGCATTCCGCACTACCCCAATTAATACCACTCTTATTACTTTATGAAGTAAACATATTCACCCCATACTTTACAGGATTGCTAATACACGAAATGCTAAAAAACTTTTATTTTGTTAAAATCATTTTAAATCCCAAGCAATTCACACGGTAGAAAATATTTGCTAAACAAATCTTGACCCCTTTTTATCCATTAAAACACCAAAATTACCCCATCTTCAATTCATACCACAGCTGCAACGTCCAAAACAATGCAAAGAACTAAAATTGAAATATCCCCCTTTTCATGGTAAATCATTATCGAAAACAAATCTTCGAAGCTGACTATACAATTACAGAAACAGATAAGGCCACTTGAACTACACACATCGCTAAAATCACGTACACCAGCCTTAAAATCTCCTAAAAATAATCTTAAAGAACTAAATTCAGACATGGAACAGTCAAAACTGTCTTTACACTGACGGATACCAGAACCAGTAGTCGGAGTATCTTACGGTTTACACAACGGAATACTCGAGTAATCACAGCAACAGTTGTTACCAGATTTACAGCTCGATTTTACGCCGAACAGTTCAGTTCTTGATACGCAGCCAACAATTATGTTAGCAGTCTTAGTTCTATCTTTACCATTTTTGATTCGCGATTCCCTTTTTATATTTAACGTACACAAGCATGATATAACAAAGTATCAGCTTTGGGTGTACTGTTAATATAACAGGGAACCTTTTGTAAAAGAACAACCCCCGTAAAAATGCTAAATAAATGACATTTTTTTTAATCAACGTTAACCCCAGGGAACTTAAAAATCATAAAATTGGCAAAGCACGTAAGATAAAACAAAGAAGTTAAAGTGCAGTGCAACACATCCAAACTAATGATGTTTCCCAAGACCAAGACTTATTGTGCTAAGGTTTCAAACCTGAGTTAAATACCTTAAGACCTTTGTACCGATAAAAACTGGAAATATACCAGAAGACATCTAAAACAACCATGTCCTTATAATCCCCAAAACAATCTTCGTGCCAGAAGACACCGAAGATCCATACATAAGTTAAAACTCAAAAATTCCAATAGGAGAGACAAAATATTTATTAAAAAAAAAAAAAAAAAAAAAAACGTCAAATCTAAAATATAGAGAAATTCGTAAGGAAAAAAATAATAAGAAACAAATACAAAAAAAAAAAAACATATGTAAATATAATTTAGGTTTATTATTAGTTAAATCAGACGATCAAATAATAAAACAAATCTTCAAATAAATAAAATGGTTCATCCACCACCTCACCGAATCTAGTATGGCGGAAGCTGTCCACCAACTTGGAAGTGTTGAAAAAATTCAACGGCAATCCCGATGCACTATTCACCTTTATAAATCGTATATGACTACATACCTCTCCATGTATTTTACTGATGATACCCGTCAACAACATGTGATGCTTGGGTACATTGATCGCAGTATCAGTGGCGAAGTTATGCGTGCCCTGGGAACAACAACCTTAACTACCTGGACCGATCTACGAAACCAGCTGATATTGAATTTTAAACCGCGGACACCCAATGAGACGCTGTTGGAGAATTTCCGTAACACCCCCCTTCAAAGGCAACATCCGAGAATTCCTGGACGAAGCAGAACGCAGAAAACAAAAGTTAACGAGTAAGCTAGAATTAGAAAACGATACATACGAAAAAACATATTTTCACAGACTCATAAAGTCAAGCACTGAGAAATTAATACAAAAATTACCAATGCAGATATATTTAAGAATCGTAAACACTAATATCCCAGATTTACTATCATTGAAAAGTTTCTTACAAGAAAAGGGCTTAGTTGAAGATATTATTGATATGCATAAGTCAACCCACAAACAACCCACATTTGAGAAATCATTTAAAACCCCCTATCACACTACTAACAACACTCAAAGATTCCCTACACTCTTTCAACCACGTTATGATCAGTTCGTACCTCAACCCAATTATAACCCAATACCTTATCAACCAGTTAATCACAACCCAAGACCCAATATAACACCCCCTAACAATCAATTTAGACCAAACTACCAACGACCAAACTACCAACGACCATACTACCAACGACCAAATTACCAACGGCATAACATTTTTGACGCTAACAGATTCCGACCCAATCAAAACATAACTACTAACCATGCACAACAAACAAACTCGGGCATATTGAACGCACCTACAAAACGAATTAGGCCATCAGATAGCGGACAGAGTAGAATGGACTGGTCCGAAAATTTTCATCAGACAGCCTCAGAACCAATTCATCAGATAGATCAAACGGAAGAAACCCCTATATCTTATTAACTATAAACAACACACCTCTTAAATGTATCATTGATACAGGTTCTTCAATAAACCTTATCAACGAAAACTTCTTTAATTTTCCCGAAACCTCAGAAAAATTGAATGTTCAGACGATAAAAGGCGTAATTGAGCTTAATAAAAGTATTTCCTTTGCACCCAGCAAACTATGTCAAACAACCCAAAAATTTTATTGTCATAATTTTTCAACTACGTATGATATACTCCTAGGTAGAAATTACCTCAAAGCAAGTCAAGCTCTTATTGATTATAATGATAACAGTGTAACATTATCAAATCATAAATTTTATTTTAAGTTCACCAACAATGAAGAAGAGACATCAGAATCAATTCCTTATCCCCCTGTAGATTTTGACTACGATGCATTTGCATACGAAATAAATAACAACATTGAAGAAAATAATGAATTCCGACTAGATCATTTAAATTCAGAAGAAAAAGAAAAGTTAAAAAAAATATTATACGACTTTAGCGATATTCAGTACAGGAAAGGTGAAAATTTGACTTTTACTAGTACTATTAAGCATACCATTCGTACTAAACACGAAGACCCTATATATACGCACCCCTATAAACATCCCCAAATTTTTGATGAAGAAATTAATAAGCAAATAAACGAAATGATACAACAGGGAATAATCCGAAAATCGGAATCGCCCTATCGTTCACCAATATGGATCGTACCCAAGAAAGAGGACGCATCCAAAAAAAAAAGTTCCGGTTAGTCATAGACTATCGCAGTTTAAATGACATTACCGTTGATGATAAATACCCAATACCCATAATGGCTGAAATTCTTGACAAATTAGGAAAATGTCAGTATTTTACAACCATTGACCTTGCCAAGGGATTCCATCAAATTCAAATGGACCCTAAATCTATTGAAAAAACCGCTTTCTCAACAAAACATGGGCATTTCGAATTCACACGAATGCCATTCGGCTTGAAAAATGCACCAGCCACATTCCAAAGATGCATGAATAATTTGCTAGAAGATCTTATCTACAAAGATTGTTTAGTTTATTTGGATGATATTATCATTTACTCCACTTCATTGGAGGAACATTTAGCATCAATCCAAAAAGTCTTTACTAAATTACGCAATGCAAATTTAAAATTACAATTAGATAAGTGCGAATTCTTGAAGAGGGAAACAGAATTCTTAGGTCACATTATAACCACAGACGGCATTAAACCAAATCCAGACAAAATCACAGCAATTTTAAAATTCCCGATTCCTAAAACACCGAAAGAAATCAAATCATTTTTAGGCTTATGCGGATTCTACCGCAAGTTTATTCCTAACTTCGCAAAGATTGCAAAACCTTTAACTCTTGGATTAAAGAAAGGATCCAAAATTAACAAAGATAACCCAGATTATATTTCAGCCTTTGAGAAATTAAAGCTTCTCATCACCAATGATCCCATACTCGCATACCCTGATTTCAAAAAACCTTTTTCCTTAACTACAGACGCCAGTAACGTAGCTTTAGGCGCTGTCCTTTCACAGGACCATAAACCTATCTGTTTTGCTAGCAGAACCCTTAATGAGCATGAACTCAATTATTCAGCTATAGAAAAAGAGCTATTAGCAATTGTATGGGCAACTAAATATTTCAGACCCTATCTCTTCGGAAGACATTTCGAGATCCTAAGTGATCACAAACCACTCATATGGTTATCCAACATTAAAAGAACCCAATATGAAATTACAGCGTTGGAAAATCAGATTAAATGAATACGATTACAAAATAAAAAATTTACCGGAAAAAAGAAAAAAAGAAAATTATGTGGCCGATGCCCTCTCTAGAGTTAAAATAGACGAAAACTTTTTAGGAGACGAAACAAGTAGTTCCCTGGCAACAATACACAGTGCTCAGGAAGATAATCAAAACTTAATAACTATTTCTGAAAAACCTCTGAATTTCTACAACCATCAAATCGAATTTCTTAAAAGCAACGAAGACAAAGTCGAAACTATTCGTTTCTTTCATAAAACAAAAATTAAAATATCTTATAAAGAAATGACTAATCATTCCGCGAAAGAACTAATCAAAGAATATTTATGCTCAAAAAATAACGCTATCTATTTCCATGACGATGCAGACTTTTTAATATTCCAACAAGCTTATGTTGAAATTATAAGTTCCAATAGTCGAACCAAAACTTTAAGAACAACTTCCAAACTAAAAGACATACCCACTTATGCAGAATTCAAAGAAATTATTTTGAAAAACCATAAAACACTACTTCACCCAGGTATCACTAAAACTATAAATTGGTTCAAAAGAAAAATACTATTACCCAGATTACCAAAAACTAATTCAGAATTTTATTAATGAATGCGACATTTGCAATTTGTCCAAATCAGAAAATAGAAATACTAAACTAACTTTTGAAACCACCCCAGAAATATTTAATACCAGAGAAAAATATGTAATGGATTTTTATTTAGTTGACAATCAACAATTTTTATCATGCATAGACGTATATTCTAAATTTGCCTCTCTAGTTGAAGTTCAAAGTCGTGATTGGCTAGAAGCAAAAAGAGCAATCACTAAAATCTTTAATGACATGGGAAAACCCTTAGAAATCAAAGCAGACAAAGATTCCGCATTTATATGCGTAGCACTCCAAAATTGGCTTAACTCCGAAAACGTTAAAATAAGTATAACAACGAGCAAAAATGGCATTTCTGATATAGAAAGATTTCATAGAACCGTGAATGAGAAACTAAGAGTTATTAATACAGAATCAAGCATAGAAGATAAACAAACTAAGTTCGAAACCATCCTTTATACTTATAACCACAAGACTAAACATTTGACAACAAATAGAACACCCGCAGATATATTCATTTATGCAGGCACGCCCCTTTATAACACTCAAGCTAATAAGATAAATCAAATTGACAAATTAAATAAAAATAGAAATGACTTTGATATAAATACAAAATACAAGCAAGCCCCGTTAGTTAGAAGTAAGACAACTACACCATTTAAGAAAACAGGAGAAATTACCCAAGTTGACGACAAACATTTCATTGAAACAAACAGAGGAAGACAAACTACACACTACAAATCAAAATTCAAGAAAAAAAAGAAAATTCACCAAAGCAAATATACTGACTAATTTCAGACATTCCAATATTACTACTTCTACTCCTATCAATGGCATCCCTAACACATACACAAAGTATAGAAATTAATCCCATCAAAGCACCAAACGGCTATCTTATATTTAAAACAGGAATTATGGACCTACCTTCAGATTACGAATTTCATTATCTAACCGTAAATTTAACCAAAGTACAAATCACCTACAACAACTTGTTAGAGCAAACAGAACCATATAAAAATTTAATGCACATCCAATACCTAACTGAGAAATTAAACCGTGAAATGAATGGCATCAGAATAATAAAGAGAAACAAAAGAGGACTTATTAACTTTGTAGGTACAGTAAATAAATATCTATTTGGTACTTTAGACCAGAACGACAAAGAAGAACTAGAAGACAAAATTAACAGTTTAGCAGCAAATAATGCCCAAAACGACGAACTTAACCACATTATAGACGCAGTCAACAAAAACATTGAAATATTAAACAACCTCACCATTAGTCAAGATACAGACAAAAAACTAAATATCCTTGTATTTAACTTAGAGCATTTCACAGAATACATAGAAGACATAGAATTAGGCATGCAGTTGACAAGACTCGGAATATTTAACCCAAAACTTTTGAATCATCAATACATAGTCGATATAAATACTGAAAAAATTCTAAACATAAAAACATCTACATGGTTGAAATCAGATACGAACGAAATACTAATAATCTCGCACATACCTAGACTAATATCCAAAACCCCACTTTTCAAAATTATCCCCTACCCAGACGATAACAATAATACTTTAACAGAAAATGTTCAAGAAACTTATTATATACAAAACAATAAAACATACATAAAATCTACTAGAAAACAAGAAATAAATGAATGTATAAATGGAATTATAACACAAATACCAGCAGAATGCAAATATAGTAAAACTTTTAAAACAAATCAAATTAGTTATGTAGAGCCCAACATTGTTGTTACCTGGAATCTACCGAAAACAAATTTAAAACAAAACTGTAATCAAAATAAAATATTTATAGAAGGAAATAATATAATTAAGATATACGATTGTAGCATTAAGTTAAACGAAATATCAATAGTAAACTCATTTTCAGATTACACACAAAATATCTATGTAACAAATAATGTAACTAAATTGGAACCTATTTCTTACTTACAAACGAAACAAATAATTTACGAAAAAAACTAAGTATAACAACATATTTAATATAATAACAACAACTACATTTATCATGACTTTAATAAGTCTTATTATATATCTTATCTATAAGTTTAAATCAATGACTAAAAAAATAATTATAAGACAAATTAAATCAGTTGAATCACCACTAGATAATCCCGTCCCACAAGAAGAAATAATATCGCAAGAAATCCCTATTGAAAATATGCAAACACCTCCTTCATTATACCCTCCATTTCACGCCTGAGGACAGGCTACTTTTTTAAAGGTTGGGGGAGTAATATATCCGCCTCCCCATATAATACCACTCTTATTACTTTATTATAAACAATTCACCCCATCTTTAAATTGCTAATTCAGCAAATCTTGACCCTCTTTTATTTTGTTATAAACAATTCACCCCATCTAATTCCCACGCGTAAAAATGCAAGCTAAGCAAATCTTGACCCCTTTTTATATTATAAACAAATGACCCCATCTAACTCATACGCGCAGCTGCAACGTCCAAAACAAGAAGATCACTTTACACCCTTTTCGTGGGAAATCATTATCCAAAACAAATCTTCGAAGTGACCAATCAGAATCGATCAGGCCACTTTAGCCAACTCCCAAAAATCACGCCACCCCCGAAAAATCTCCTATAAATAATCTTAGAACTTTAAGACATCAGTTCAGTTCTTCTTTACACTCGATACGAGAACAGTTCAGTTCTTCTTTACACTCGATACGAGAACAGTTTTAGTTCTTCTTTACACTCGATACGCGAACAGTTCAGTTCTTGATACGCGAACACTTCTGTTAGAGTTTAGTTCTTCTTTACATTTTTGATTCGCGATTCCTTTTTATATTTAACACACAAGCAGTTAGTTCAGCATTAAGTGTACGTTAATATAAGTATCCTTTGTAAAAGAACAACTCCGTTGAAATTAAATAAAGACATTTTTTTTAATCAACGTTAAACAAAAATATAAAATTTTATATATGTTATTAAATGCGTAAAAATGTCAAAGATAGATTTTGGCATACACTTGTATGGAAAAGCATCCAAATCAGTACTAAGTAAACTCAAAACAATTTACCACTCAGCCATTAGACTCGCTTTCAATGCATTTCGCACTACTCCAATTAATAATTTACTATATAAAGCAAATGTATTACCAATAGAATACAGGACAATACACGCAATACAAAAAAACTTCAAAATCATTTTAAATTCCAAGCATTCACAGATAGAAAATATTTACAAAAAAATCTTGAAATCCAAAAAAACACCAAAATTACCATCTTCAATTCATCACACAATAAAACAATGCAACGAACTTAAAATTGAAATATCCCCCGTTACATATAAACCAGAAAACAAACCTAGCTGGCTATATAATTACAGAAACAAGATAAACACCGAACTACACACATCGCTAAAATCAGATACACCAGCTTTAATATACCAAAAAAAAATTAAAGAAATAAATTCAACATGGAACAGAAAACTGTTGTACACTGACGGATCCAAAACCATAGACGGAGTATCTTACGGAGTAACAACGGAAAACTCGGTAATCACACAACAATTGTTACCAGAATTCAGCTCAATCTTCACAGCCGAAATCGCGGCTATTCTGGCAGCCTGCAAATATGCTAGCAATCAAAGAGGTAAATTTACCATCTGCTCAGACTCCCTTTCCGCATTACAAGCGATACACAACACCAACAAACAGAGCTACTATACTACATGCATTAGGAATATACTAAACAAACATGAACATAACAAAATATTACTTCTTTGGGTCCCAGGTCACTGCGGAATAAAAGGGAACGAGACAGCTGACGAAGCAGCCAAAAATGCTAAAATATTACCTCTCATTACCGAAACCAACTACAACCCCACGGATATCTTAAACTTCCTAAAACAAAACACGAAGACATACAAAGAACTAATATTCAGCAACACATCGCAATACTACAAGAACGTTTCCCAAGACAAAACGCCATCAAGTAACATCTCTCGAACTGATACCTTAAAATTTACCAGAATTAGACTGGGACACACAAATCTAACCCACAACCATATCCTTAATAAATCCCCCCTCCAATCTGTTCACACTGCAACACACCAGTCAACATTCCACACATACTTATTGATTGTCCGTTATTCCAACAGGAGAGATCAAAATTTCTCAAAAAAAACTATAAAAGAAATAACGTCATTCGAAAATATAGATGAAACTATTGCATTCCTAAAAGTTTCCAATATCTACCACCTAATATAAAAAAAAAAAAAAAAAAACAAATGTAAATATTAACTTTAGGTTTTATATTGGTTAAATTAGAATATGTAGAATATGAAAAAGACTGTAAGCAAAACTTACACACGATAAGCTAAAAGCCTTAGTTGCTATAGCTTAATATAATTAATTACGTGAATTTTTTAATTTCGCGTTAATTACTTAATAATAATAATAATAATAATAATAATAATGACAGGAAGGTAAGAAATATTGAACTAGAAGTAGGAGATAAGGTTCTTTTAAAAAATGAAACGGGCCATAAGTTAGAGCCTAAGTACATAGGTCCATATAGAGTAGAATCAATAGAAAATAGGGACAATATTTTAATTAGAGATAAAAGAAATAAAGCACAAAGAGTGCATAAGGACACGTTAAAAATTTTTAAATAACTTGAAAAAAATGTTTATCAAAATCCGAAGCGTATACATTTGAAAATAAATAAATTAAAAAATTTTTTTAAACATATATACAAATTTTTATTTTTATTTAAAAAAAAAGAGAGTGAAGATCAAAAAAAAAAAAAAATTTCTAAAAAAAAAATGCATACATATAAGAATATGTATTCATAGACAGACGTAATTTTTTTTTATATAATAACTTCATTAGATTACGTTATTCTTTAAAAAGGGGAGGTGTAGTGAATTCACATGTCGCTATTAAAACCAATCAGCACAGCTTGTAACACTCTGTTGCAAGCAATAAATAATTATAAGTTTATATACAAGAACAATTGTATGTATGTACGCAAACTTGCATGCATACATTTCGCTCTGTATATATGCTTACACAACCGAATTGTGCTGGCAAGCCAGCCCAATTATGCTGAGCTTGCATTTTGGTCACACACAGAATGAGTGACCAAACATGCACTCTTGCTCCTCACCCCTCTTATTTTTGTAGCTGCCAATAAGCAGCATAAGATTTTATGTATAGCTTAAGACATTCAGAATAAAACTCGCAAATGGCACAGACGTGCTCCTAAAACCAATACTGTTTTATCTTTGGATTATTTGGATGGATTTGATGATCTACAGAAATTGATCATTTCAGAACCACACCATCGCATCAAGGCAGAGGATGAAACGAAAACTGCTCGCCAGTAGCAGTACGGCATTCATGTACAATAGACCCGTCGTTGTCAAATCATCTTCCTCATGGCAGTACAGTGAGGCTAGGAAAAATGAGCCAAATTTTCCAGAGATCTTCACACATACTCCAATCTCGGTGGTTAGCGACTCAACTAGTAGGCAGGTGACATCTGGATCGTTGACGATGACGGAATCGTTTCTTCCACATTTCTCATAGACTCGACTACCGAACACTCTCATCCCAGATGGGAATACAGTGAGCCGGGCTTCCTTGTCTGTGTGGGGCTCCTGCAGCAGCGCAAAGGGGTGGCCAGAACCACACATACGTACACCGATATCGATGGACGCAAGGCGATCCCGACCACAATTAGCTTGGATGAGACCAAACATATTAATGTCTAGCCTGCACCCTCGCCAACACCGCACCGTAAATCGGGCACGATCCCGAGAGCATCAGATGCCCCGAAAGTAGCCCTCTGAAGCGGCTATTCCGGCAATGTGGCCAGTCTGTTCGCAATGGTGGCACACATACTCCTTGTAGCGGCACTGGTTCTTCTTGTGGTCAAATGCAAGACACCTATGGCAAGCATAGGTGTAAACGATCGACCGCCAGAGAAAAGAGAACCACTGGATGTAAATCTTATCAGATTTCTCCAGTATGGCCAGCGCCTTCTAGGACACATCCAGCGTCTCATTCAGGGTGCCTACATCGGAGACTGCCCAAGGCTTCGTCACCAAGTAAACTGACTTCTGGAACTCCGCTTCCGTCATCGATTCCTCAAACTGGATCTTGAAAAGCTCCTCCATAAACGTCTCTGGGGCGATTAGATTGAGGACATCTTTCACATTCACTTTCGGCCTCACGCTCTTGCCTTGTTGGACATTCAGCCTAACCTCTGCGAACTTTTTTCGTTCGCCACCACGCGCTTCAACTCCCGCACCTCGTGGACTCGCACGCCCAGCGGTGGTGCGACCTCCTTCATCACCCGCTCGGCCACCTGCTTACCCGACTCGCTCGGGTCCCGACTCGTAACCACCGCGGACCACGTCTCAACTGGCTTGTTGAACCGTGGAGCGGGGACTACGGTGCTGGTGACAGCGCGGAAAGCAGCGTAGTAGGCTGCTTGGTGTGAGGCAGCGGGAGTAGGCATCTGTCGTGCAGGCGGTACACCAGTGAGGCTCTCCAACAAAGCGCTCCTTACGGCCAGAGACATCGCCAGCTCCTCCAGGCGATTGATGGCCGCTGAAATTTCCCTTGCGGCCTTTGAATTCACACCCGCAATCGCATTGCGGGTACCCCATCCAGCAGCAGAGATCTCTGCCAAAATTGCCGACGTACCACCGGCCACAATGCGCCAAGCTGGGCACTGCGGGACAGCGGCAGCGGCGCCTCCAGCAGCTGCGACGCCAGCAGAGACATCGTCCGCTACGTAAGCAGCAGCAACAGCGGCAGCGGAAGACTCTCGCTTGACCGGCTTGGCTGGCTTAACGAATTCTACGGGGGCTACGGTGGCGACTGAGGGCATGGACACGCTGTCCAACGCTACCCTCTTGGCTCATCAACCATCAGGTCCGGCGCCGACGCTGTCCGGGCCTTGGCCTTGCGCCCCTTCTTGCGGCTACCGACGGCGACCGAGGTGCCGAGGTGCCATGCTGGCGGTGCTTCCACAATGGCTCTCCATGCCGTTCATTTGCACTTGGCAAATCAAAAGTTTTACAATTCTATGCACTCGCACACACACACGCAAGCACAATTTCACACGCACGTGAATCTTGTAAACAAGGAACATTTTTACCGACGTCTAATCCACTTGTTTGTCTGCTTAAACTGGTAAACACGTTACCGTTATGGCACTGGGTTTTTTCCACGATATTTTACAATCTGTTTGAGACACTAATTCGCGACTGGCACTCCGCAAACAAGTCCGCACTGAACGACTATCAAATCGAGACTGAGTATGTATGGACATAAAGTCGAATTTGTTTAACGTGGCGTGTACCCCTTAGGGGTTTACTACCACGGTACTCTAATATGCCGCATATGTGACATATGCCACACATGTGAAATATAGTACAGCGGGCCGAAACAAAGCGCCGGCCAGCGCCCCTCAAAATTGCTGCAAATGCAACAATTTTCCAGTGCCGAATAAAGTGCATGCTGTCGGACATGGCATTTCCCCTTGGCAAAGGGCGAGGCCTACCTAAAACCTCTGCTGGTCTATGGGTACAGCACCCGGTTGTTAAACGCAACTCCACGCTGAGCCAAAAGCTCTTCCCGCATTTGGGTATTAAACCACAGCCACTACGATCTCCCACAAGGGGGCCAACCACACTGGGCTAGTAATGGGCACTAGCCCATCCCGTAGTACCAAATTAACAGCTTTGGTCGGCTGTTCGCAGCCGAAGCTACTCGCCATTTTTGTTCACGACAAAAACGGAATGGGTCATGCATCAGCTTAACCCATATGGGGCTCGCCTACCAGATTAAGGCGCTCTGGTTCGGCCTCGCAGTATGGGCCAAGTCCCATACTACTACCAGTTTTGGCCAATCATTGACCCGGCACTGGCTGATCCTGGTTGGCTGCCATTTGATACATCCCCCGCCGCCTCTTAAACGCCGCTCTCGCGAAGATCTCCAGATTCTCCAGCTGTTCTGGTGTCTCCAGGACCCGGGAAAAGTCGCAACGGGCATACTCCCTCCTCACACCAAGTCCGTCGAGGTCTCGCAGATCTGCATAGAGTGGGCAGGCAACTAAAACGTGCCGCCAGTCCTCGCACTCCGCACCGCATAAACACGCGGGCGTTGCACTCAGACTTCTCTGATGCAGAAACGCGTTCAGCGATCCATGGCCAGTCAGCAAGAATCCAGCGTGGAGGCCAAATCCTAGGTCTCTCCGGCTGAAAACGAAGCATACGTCCGGGATAAACTGATGAGTCGGTCGACCGTGCTCATCATCATCCCATCTGCGTTGCCACTCGCAGCACATATGCTCGTCCAGCATCGCCTTCATCTGCCTCCGATCCAGATTCGCCACATCCAGACCGAACAGCCAATCGCCTTCCTCCATCGGGTGGGCACGCCTGATCTTGAAGTTGGTTGCCAAACGTCTGGCAACCAGATCGAATGGTGGAGCTCCAGCAAGTACCTGCAGTGCCACAGTGGACACCGTTCGGCACACCGCAAGGCATCCTAAGAGCATAATTCTATGGCAGGAGATGAGGCGCCTCCTGGCACCCGACTCTCTCCTAACCGCGGAATACCACACCGAGGCACCAAACAGTGCACATGGCACCATGAGTCCGGCATAAATGGTGCGTCTTGCTCGAGGACTGAGTCCCCAGTCAACTCGTAGCACGCGACTCAATGCTCCGACGACTCCAATTAGCTTATTGCGCAATTCCGCAATGTGCGGCTGAAAATTCAACCGCTCGCCAACTGTGATGCCAAGGTACCGGTACTCTCTGACGTAGCATAGTCTTGCTCCTGCGAACCGTACTAGGGGCGGCCTCGTGTGGGCCAATCTCCCCTTAAGCAACATCATCGCCGACTTGCTGGTCGAAATCGAGATTCCGACCTCTGCTCCCCAGGCTCCCACGATGGACATCAGCTCCACTCCACGACGTTCCAGTTCGGCTCTCGACCTTCCCTCGACGAGAACCAGCAGATCATCCGCGTACGCGCTGAATGTACACAGGGGCTCCGGTCTCTGGAGCAGCACATCCATCATGGTGTTCCAAATGAACGGCCCACTGATGGATCCCTGTGGACATCCTCGAGTGACCTCCACGCCAACCTCTCCAGAACTGCTGGTCATCTTGGCTCTCCTGCCACAGAAGAAGCTTCTCCATAAGCTGGCTTCCTGGCATCCCGCGTCGATCAAGCGGCGCATCACAGCGCTCCACTCAATGTTGTCAAAGGACCCCTTAAAGTCGATGAAAAGACCCAACACGTATACCGCCTGGCTGGCGGCATCGCTGGCCTTAACATGACTCCAGGCATCCCCAACACAGCGTCCAGGTCGAAAGCCGAATTGCCATCTATTTCCATCCGGGAGCACCTCCTTCATCCGATTCACCATGATTCCCTCCAACACCTTGCCAAATACTGGCAACAAGCAGATACCCCGATAGGAAGCTGGGTCAGACCCATCCTTGTCGGGGCCCTTGAGTAGCGCCACTACACGTGGGCACTTCCACTCAAGGGGGAAATATCCCTCTGCTACACAACGGGAAAGCAACGCCGTGATGTGCTCGGGAATGGCACGCCACACTGCCTTGCAGATACCACCTGTTATGCCGTCAAGTCCGGGAGAGCGCCTGCTCTTCAACCTGGCAACGCATGCTCCAACTTCGAAGGCTTCGAGAGCTGGTGCAGCCTCAGCCGGAATAACAATGTCATCACTCGCTTCCGCAACTGGAAAAAAGTTACGGAGGAGGAGACTCGCATAGTCGTGCCATGTTCTGACCGGCTCGCCATCCGACCGAAGGCATCTCGGATCTGTGGATCGCTTTCGTCCTCGGCATATTCTGTAGACATGCCCCCATGGATCATCCCTATGGTCTCCAACGAAGTTCCGCGAGTGTTCCTTCTTCGTGTTTAGGATGAGCTTCTTGAACTCGCGGACGGCTGCCCGCAGTTGAGTTGCCAAAAGCTGCGCAGAGTCATCGCCTCTATGCCGAGCATCCTGGAGCCTTCGCCTCAGTCTCCTGACCTCTCGGCGTTTGGTACTCAGATCCGTGGTCCACCACTTCACTTTTCCCACAGCTCGCAACGGTCTGCGACCCAGCACCCTATCGCACACAGACTGCACGACAAGGCGTAGTGCAGACACCGAGGAAAATCCTGATGTGCTCCAAGGGTAGATGCTCCAAAATTTCCTCCACTAGAATTGAGTCGAACATTCGCCAGTTTGCATTAGTGAGTTTCCAGGACGGTACAGGAGCATATGTGCTCTCAACTGTAACTTGGAAAGGCGATACAACAACAGTAATAATGTTGTGATCGCTCATCTCCCAGTCTTCCACACTCCAGTCATACGTGGCCCACGCAGACGCTTTTTCACTGACTAATGTCACGTCAATATCACTCTGTCCGCGGTGATTATCAGAAATGTACACCTCGCTAAATTGATGTAACACTCCGGCTCGGCTCCCGAGAATCCAATCCTCCAACTGCTCACCCCGTCTGTAGTTCAGCTGGCCACGATAACTATCGTGACGCTTACTGAACCACATAGGAGATACAGCATTCGCATCAAGGCAGAGGATGACCGGATGACTGCTCGCCAGTAGCAGTACGGCATCCATGTACAATAGACCCGTCGTGTTCAAATCATCTTCCGCATGGCAGTACAGTGAGGCTAGGAAAAATGAGCCAAATTTTCCAGAGATGCTCACACATACTCCAATCTCGGTGGTTAGCGACTCAACTAGTAGGCAGGTGACATCTGGATCGTTGACGATGACGGCAGCGTTTCTTCTACATTTCGCATAGACTTGACTACCGAACACTCTCATCCCAGATGGGAATCCAGTAAGCCGGCCATCCTTGTCTGTGTAGGGCTCCTGCAGCAGCGCAAAGGGGTGGCCAGAACCACACATAAGTACACCGATATCGATGGACGCAAGGCGATCCCGACCACAATTAGCTTGGATGAGACCAAACATATTAATGTCTAGCCTGCACCCTCGCCAACACCGCACCGTAAATCGGGCACGATCCCGAGAGCATCAGATGCCCCGAGGGTAGCCCTCTGAAGCGGCTATTCCGGCAATGTGGCCAGTCTGTTCGCAATGGTGGCACACATACTCCTTGTAGCGGCACTGGTTCTTCTTGTGGTCAAATGCAAGACACCTATGGCAAGCATAGGTGTAAACGATCGACCGCCAGAGAAAAGAGAACCACTGGATGTAAATCTTATCAGATTTCTCCAGTATGGCCAGCGCCTTCTAGGACACATCCAGCGTCTCATTCAGGGTGCCTACATCGGAGACTGCCCAAGGCTTCGTCACCAAGTAAACTGACTTCTGGAACTCCGCTTCCGTCATCGATTCCTCAAACTGGATCTTGAAAAGCTCCTCCATAAACGTCTCTGGGGCGATTAGATTGAGGACATCTTTCACATTCACTTTCGGCCTCACGCTCTTGCCTTGTTGGACATTCAGCCTAACCTCTGCGAACTTTTTCGTTCGCCACCACGCGCTTCAACTCCCGCACCTCGTGGACTCGCACGCCCAGCGGTGGTGCGACCTCCTTCATCACCCGCTCGGCCACCTGCTTACCCGACTCGCTCGGGTCCCGACTCGTAACCACCGCGGACCACGTCTCAACTGGCTTGTTGAACCGTGGAGCGGGGACTACGGTGCTGGTGACAGCGCGGAAAGCAGCGTAGTAGGCTGCTTGGTGTGAGGCAGCGGGAGTAGGCATCTGTCGTGCAGGCGGTACACCCGTGAGGCTCTCCAACAAAGCGCTCCTTACGGCCAGAGACATCGCCAGCTCCTCCAGGCGATTGATGGCCGCTGAAATTTCCCTTGCGGCCTTTGAATTCAAACCCGCAATCGCATTGCGGGTACCCCATCCAGCAGCAGAGATCTCTGCCAGAAGTGCCGACGTACCACCGGCCACAATGCGCCAAGCTGGGCATTGCGGGACAGCGGCAGCGACGCCTCCAGCAGCTGCGACGCCAGCAGAGACATCGTCCGCGACGTCAGCAGCGGCAGCAGCAACAGCAGCGTATGCCTTTCGCTTAACCGGCTTGGCCGGCTTCACGAAATCCTCGGGGGCGACGGGGGCGGCGGGGACGACTGAGGGCATGGCCACGCTACCCTCTTGGCAACCGACGGCTCACCAACCATCAGGTCCGGCACAGACGCTGTGCGGGCCTTGGCCTTGCGCCCCTTCTTGCGGCTACCGACGGCGACCGAGCCAGCAAGGCTCACCGACGACTCCGCGCCCGATTCCGCCACTGAATCATCCACCGATTCAGCGACCGTGGAAACACTCACCATGCTGGCGGTGCTTCCACAATGGCTCTCCATGCGGTTCATTTGCCCTTGGCAAATCAAAAGTTTTATAATTCTGTGCACTCGCACACACACACGCAAGCACGTGAATCTTGTAAACAAGGTACATTTTTACCGACGCACAGTGGGGATAGCTCTGCCCGGATAGCTGACCGAAAATCATTTTTTCACCATCGCGTTGGGCAAAAATGAAAAGTGAAATCGACAGATAATACTTCAGAAGTTATGGATCCAAAATATTATTGAAATCCGATAAGAATTGTGGGTGCTACATCATCCCAAAGTGGAGACATTTTTCATGTATGAAAAAAATGTAGAATTTTTTAAAAAAACTTGCAACTTTGAAACTGAATATTAGCCGAATTAAACAACCGATCTTAAATGTTTTTACTTTATTCGAAAAATAGATCAATTTTGAGTTATTTGTTGTAAAAAAATTAATGAAATTTGAAATACTCAGTGAATTGGAGACGTTTCAAAAATACACTAAATTTTCGCATTTTTTAAACTTTGGCGGAGTAAAATCATATAATCATATATACGTGATAAAGCAAACATTCACCTATCAGACCTATATAGTGTAGTCTTGCGCTTTTTTGCGCAAATTTGTCAAAAAAATAAAAAAACTAATGCAACCTCGCGTTAAAAACGCGTTCCAGGTACAAGGAAGAAGAAGAGCGCATGCAAATTTGGCAAAGTATTATTTGATATTTACATATTTATGATGAACCAAAATCATTGGAGAGCATATAAAATAAGTCAAACCTACATTAGATGTTAATGGCTGAAGAAAT